>CM057813.1:38542674-38970174 GCA_030067965.1 Latrodectus elegans | reverse complement strand
TTTAAAGAAATCTATCAGACTACGCGCCTGGTATTGTATCCCTCAGTAAAATCAATGTTTAAATATAACATACGTATAAGTGCTTCATTTTGATATTTTAAAAGATTAAAGCAGCAATACAAAAATATAGAGTACATACAAAAGAAACAGAAAATAATTCAAGATTTAGTAAAATTTTAAAATACTTCATGAGCAAAATAAATTTTAGTTTTGAAAGAATTAATTGCATTCATAATGATTTCAGTATAATGTAAAACCAAGCACAATTTGTCATCATTTTTTACTCATATTCAGTAGTACATAATTATTCAGATCTTAATTTATTTAAATTAATGTGGTAATTATTATAACAACATGAGAAATATATAATATAATTGCTTAAATGATTTTCTGGATGAAATTAAGTATCAAAATAAAGTAATAAATTGAAATATTACCTGTAGCCACATTATCAACTATAAAATAAGCATATCCAAAAAATTAATATTGATATTTTAAATAATAAGTTTTAATATTAACGAATTTATATTTATTACATACTACAAATATTTTATTCAAATATCTAGGGAAATATTTATATGAATTAAGTTATGAGATCATACAAATTTAAATAAAAAATTATAAATTTAAATTAAAGGACGCTATTTATGATTGTTTTAGAATTTGATATATATTCAAAAAAATTCTCAATTTGTAATAGAATTGATAAGTTTGTTTAACAAATCTTTTCAATGATTATTTAAGATTACAAGAAATATTTTATGAAATTCTTCAAACTAAATTTTTCACATGTATTACCATTTTTCTTAAACTATAAATCATGCAGCAGAATAACTATCTTAAAACTTGATTTTATGAATTACTTTTAATAATCAAGTTTTTAGATATTTATTTTGCTGTTCGATATATTTCATTAATATTCTTTAGAATTTTAAATAAATTTAGATGTGTATAAAATTCAATTATTCTTTAATATGCTCTATGTAGAGTCATATTTTACTCAGGGAAACAGTTTTTCATTTTCTTCTTTATATGTAAGAATATTCTTAGGTGAAGAAAAATTATTATATTAATCAACATTTCTTGAAAAAATTAAATAAAAATTTAAATTCTAAAATGACATCTTTTCATACTATAAACTAATGAACATAATTTTAGTTTTAAAAATGTAGTTCAATATTAAAAACTGTATTTTACATATGACACGTTTTGAAATATATATTTATATATATATTTTAAACTTCATTTGGAAAGAGTTTTCCTTTTCAAATATATAAATTGTGAATATCTCAGTCAATTATTTATTATTTGATAGTAAATTTAATTGTATACTTAAACCATTTTATTAATATTTTAATTAATATTACAAATTCAGCTTCAGAAAAATTGGCTTAATATTTACTTACATCCACATAATGCAGCTGTAATAAAATAAAAAATAATAAATTGTAAACATAAGCATAATAAGTATTTTGTATTAAAAATATTTCAAATTTCATTAAACGAAGAAAGCTTTAATTGAATTAATTTCATGTAAAAAAAAACAGAATGAAAATTAAAAAATTTGAATTTTAATTATTTTTATAATGTCAGTATAGTGGCTAAATTATATATTTTTAATTTATATTATTCACTAATGCATTTATGACTTATAATAAAATATAATGCTTTGATATAATTAACTGAAATACTAAACCCATGCATTTTATTTTGCATCATTATTGTTTGTGTTGCATAATTGTATCATGCACTAAGGCATATTTCATAAATATATATGGATTAAGACCTCAGTAATTCTACTATTCATATTGTTCTATTCTACTATTGTTTATATATATATATATATATATATATATATATATATATATATATATATATATATATATATATATATATATATATATATATATATATATATATATATATATATATAAACAATTTTTTCGGAAAGTATTTTAAGAAAGAAATTTAGAAAGTACTTTCAGAGGAAGAACTTTTTCAAATATCAGATTAATTTAGTTGTAATTTGATAAAAAAAATATTTCTTAAAAATATTTTGAAAATAAAGATTTAACTATAATTTAAAATATTTCATCCTCGTGTTTTTTCTTATTAAAAACAGTTGGATAAATACTGAGTCATGTATTAGAAATGCATTATCTAGTGTTTTAATTTTTTCAAATTTGGTCTTGATAAAATTGGTAAGAAAAAATTGAAAAGTAATTACCATTTATAATTCCACCTAAAAGAAAATTTTTAAGAATTATCAATAGGCTACATTAGCACACAAAAATTATTATTTTGACAGAAAATAGATAAAAAAAAAAACTGTTTACATACTCGCGCAGTCTGCTGCAATAAATAAGAAAAAATATTCAAATTAAATGTTTTATTTCAAACAGTTGAAATAATCCTTATTTTTAAATTTTAAAGACAATTAGGCAATATTAAAATCTAATCTCAAACAATCAGACATAAAAGGAAATCTTAAAAAAATTTTTATGTTTCTATAAATGATTCTTTAAATATTTTATGCAAAACAAGTAATAAAACTACACTGAAGTTTTTAAAATATATTTGAAACATGTTAATTTATTAAAGTTTTAAATTGCTTCAAGAAAGATAATTAATTATTTATGTATTTAAATAATTATACAAGGTATACAAAAATGTACTATAATATATATATATATATATATATATATATATATATATATATATATATATATATATATATATATATATATATATATATATATATACATATATATATATAATATCATAATATATAATCTTTTTATAGTGTAACAATGGAGAAGTAATAAAACTTTTATAAACTTATTTCTCTGTGAAATTACTTAACCAGACCTTTAGAAATTTTATGTATTTTTGAAAAAAATTGTAGATTTTATTAGAAGTGCTGAAAACGAGGTTTCGTTAAATAAAATACGAAAAATATTTGTAGATAATTTTGGATATTCTATATAACCTTTCAGTAAAAAAATGTGTTATTTTTACCATTGTAACAGTAGCGCATGACTGTATGTAATTTTACTTAATAAATTTACTTGAAACATGGCAGTGTATCAGACATATATATTTTCCTCATATACTCAGCCAACACTCGGTCAATTTTATGAGTTGTTAAGTATTTTCAGTTGCGGTATAAAATGCACCTAAATTATGTACTAAATGAAAATTCTGTAAAAAATATCTAACAATTTCTATATATATTAAATGATATTTTTAAAGGAAAAAATTACGCCTAAAAATGTAACATACTAAAATATGTAAGATATTTATTAATTAATTGGATATTTATAAAATAAATTATAAATTTGACGTTATTATGTATGAATTAAATACGACAATAGTATACAATACTGCAAACATATTTTAAGAATAACAAAAAGACATACATAATTTTCTACTATTTTAATAGTATTAAATTTCATATTACCTGAATTGCTTTCTGTTTGTACTGCGAAGAATAAAAATTAAAATATGTTAATATACAATCTACAAACAAATATATACACGTACATGTCTTCAAATGTGAAAATTCAATTCTTTAGATGAGGGTAATGCTTTTTCTAACATAAACATGAACATAATATATGAATATTGAGGTATTTATAGTTAGATGCACTTTTTAACAACACAATTAGGATGAACT
Source organism: Latrodectus elegans (assembly GCA_030067965.1). Lineage (NCBI taxonomy): Eukaryota > Metazoa > Arthropoda > Arachnida > Araneae > Theridiidae > Latrodectus > Latrodectus elegans. Next base: position 38,966,498 of record CM057813.1, on the reverse strand, counting down.
ATTTACACTATTTTTTAAATTTAGAAATTATTTTAAATTTTTTCAGTATGTTGACATAAACTAAATGAATTAAAATCAATATTTTAATTGACTTTAATTCATTATTTATACATTTTTTACTAAAATTTTTACTTCATATAAATCTTCTAATTGTAATCGACTACATATTATAATTCTTAAACAAAATTTAATTTAATATGTTTCTAACAGCTAAAAAATCTAAAATATTTTTAGTGATAGATACAAAATGTTTTTGAAGTATGCTTTATAAGATTTGTTAATATGTTTAAATAAAGTATGTGAATTTATGTATCAAAAATCTGAACCTTCAACTGATTAAATAATATTAAAGGGCAAAACTAAATATTTCATTAAAAATTTCTGCTTACCATTTCCTTGACTGCCTTGTGGATTTTCTTCTGGTACTAAAACTGAAATTAAGAAAATGTATATTACAAAACTTGTGTTATTTCAAACATAAGTAAATTGACATGAAATTGCGTGGCATCATCTTATTCGTTGATATAAAATTTTATATTCATAATAGTATGTAAAGATATTAGTTTCACAAACAAAATGCACTGCATTGGAAAATGTGTATCTCTAGCTTTTCGACAAAAATTAATATTTGAAAACATAACGATATTTACATTATCTATATCATTTAATATAGCTTTGCTTAAAATGTTGCTATGTGTCATATAACAAGATCACATTGACAGATTAGATAAAATTTAATCAATTGTGTTATGGAACGTTTGGAAGTTTGTTGCATATATGCAAAGTAATCAAATTTGATGAAAGAATTTCTGTCACATATGTTGAAAATTGTTTGTTTGAACAGCAATGAATTGGGAAATTTAAAAATACTCTTATTGCATTGAAAGAAAACGAATGATGTTTCATAAATGGAAACTTTTATGAATTGATTTTTTTAAAAGGGAATTTATCTTTTTAAATGAGGATATGCAAAAAGAAGGACAAATCCGATATCATGCATATTTTTTCGTTGCAATTATGAGGAAAATTTCAAAAATAAGAAAATAAAAACATGCTTCTCTCCTTGAAACAACTAAATTTCGAAATTATACTTGTGGCTTAAACAAACTTACAATGAACTCAAATCAGTATTAATTACGTTTTAAATTAATTACAAAGTTGTAACAAAAATGTATAGGAGACTAATCGCTCAGTTGGCTTGAGTGAAATTTTTTAATAGAAATTGAATTCTATTCTGTGTTGCAATTTTTAAGTTAATCCTGGACAAATAACAAGCAAAAACTCAAAATAAGGGTTTTATTTTTATAAAATAGACTTTTTCTTTTGAAATAAAGTTATTAAATAAAATTGTGTAAATTAAAAGCTAATCTATTATATCTAAATCAATAAATATACTGAACTTATATATTATGATATTGTTTTATTTCTCACTAAATTATTTTCTTTAAAATAACTAATCTAAATTTCAGCTATAAACACAAAAGTAATGCATGTTCAAATTATTAGTCTTAAAATATCTTAAAAATATTTGTATTGATGCAATTATTTTTAAAAGTATTTTGTATTCAATGTAGGTCATTTACATTCAGTCCAAAAAATGTCACATTTTAATTTCTCCACATTGCTATAAATCTTCTATATAAACTAAGTAAATTTCAATGCCTTTAAATGAAGTATTTGTTACAAAAACTATATCGTAAAACATTAATATAATTGCTACTGTAAAAAATAGCGTAAAAAGTATTAAAATGTTACACATTTTCAAATAAATATAGCGTAACTAGAGTTATTAGTAGTAATCTGTAACAAAACGTTTGCTAATCTTAAAATATTCTATGTAAAAAAAAAAGAATGAACGCAATTCCTAGTAGTGGTTTATATAATATTCACAAAATTACAAAAACTTCAGCTTGTTAAGGCAAAAATAATTTTTTTAGATTAAACTTAAGTGAATAGGCTGTATCTCGCTAGTGTTGATGGAATGTGAGAAATGTATTTCTCACTCTAACATTTAACAATTATAAAAATTCAGAATTTTAATTTAATCAAACAGTTATACGAAGTTATATGTCAGGGTTACAACACCCTGAGTATAAAAATATTTTTTTTTGTTTACAAGTGAAATTGAAAACTGACTTCAACATATCTGTCTTTTATATTTGTAACAGATGGTGGAAACGCTATCTTACAAACAATATTGTAATTTAAATACTGCTGTACTATTTGAATATAGCAAATACTACTGTAATGAAAGACTATAATTTCAAGGCTACACATTGATATTCTATACATAAGGGTATAATGAACTTATATTCCTCTATGCATCCAGCCATAAAATAGTACAATTTAAAATTTCTGTAAACATTTCGATTGGGTTATCACCACGACCAAAAACAAATTACTCTGCAATGTCATGATAAGTGAATAGGAGACACACTGCATGACACACACACTGGACATATATTCTACTTTGATCACGGGCCGCTGTGTCGCAAAGTTGTGAAAGCATCATAATTTGAGTAAGGATTTTGTTTGAATATCTCTTCAATCTCTATAATAGGATATTGGGATGGTTGTATCACAATAACACACTATATATTCAGGGTAAGGTTGTACACTATAGCAAGTGGTCTTGCTTTAGTTAGATGAACAATAATATGCGCCTTTGATTGTTCGCAATTAGCTTGAGACAAAATGAGTTGCGAGTATGAAGTGGTCGGTGCACTTACCCAACCTAACTTGAATCCTGAAAAAGTTACCTCAAATACAGTAACTACTTGAATGTGCAGTAACCACCCCAAAGTAAGTCTCATGAAGCTTTTTAGATTTTTAAATAAGATGACATCTTCTCGCATTCAATTTCTGATATTTATTATTTTACTCGCTTTACTTAATGTTATATAAGCATTCTAAAATGTTACGTCACAAAAATTAGTAAGTAATTAGTAAAAATTAGTAGTTTAAGAAAATAAAAAGTTTTCAACTGTAATGTGTAATTTTCAGTTTATTTATGTGAAAACAAATTTTAAATTTATTTAAGTGTAGCATTTTTTGTCAAATAATACAACTCCAGTTTATTGTTTATAACTTTGTTATTGAATATTGGAATTAAATGTACCTTTCTCTGCCTTCTTAAGGGTACCACAGTATTTTCATCTATCATTTTATAAACACTCGAGTGAAACTCCTCTGTAATTATGAATGCTGTTAATTCATGCATTATGAAGTGTGTACAAAATGCTGAATATAAGTTCTTAATATTATATTTCTTTAACACTTTGTATTTCTGATTAGCTCAAGAAATTACAATTTAAAATATTAATTTCGCGAAATCAATGTACTATTTTGTATGGAAGTTATTGTGACCGCATTGTATATTTTAAATGCCCCAGCTGCCATTAGTGAACGAAACTGATTTTTGGTTGGATTTAGAATCGAACTTACTATTTTCCGTTAACCAGAACGATGCCCTAACGAACCAGGTCATTGCGATTCTAAAATTTTCTAATGTAGGCTTATTAAAAACCCAAAATGCTATAGCATATCCAATTTACAAGAAACTTACGAAAAGAAATATATTAATAAAACTTACACCATTGTCCAGAAGGTGTTTCGACAAAACCTGTGAAAGAGAATTGTAATGAATTGTTTCATGTAATTATATTTAAAAAATCAAAGCACACCAAATATATATATATATATATATATATATATATATATATATATATATATATATATATATATATATATATATATATATATATATATATATATATATATATATATATATATATATATATATATATATATATATATATATATATATATATATATATATATATATATTTGTTTTTAAACAAGATTTTGTGTTTACAACATTTTATTTAATTTTACATATTTATACTTTCAGAACAAATAATTTAAACAATATCTATTTACTAGTGAATTATTTTACAGGTTTTACATTTTGAAAAATTTTTCAGTTAACCGGAATTCCTTAACAATTTTTATATTATAATAACTCACTGAAAATAATGCTTTTAAAATATTCAACAAAAATTTTTTATACTAATATAACAACATTTTAATAAAAAATTAACCTGATGCACAAGGAATAGAAATAAAATTTGTTTACCATATCCTTCATCAGCTGTAAATTATATAATTAAATATTAAAATTTTTATAAGAGATATGAATTTTTAAAAACTATTATGTTATACATTAAAATATAATTGTGTTTCATAAAAATTTGGCAAAATATACATATATTCACACGTATTAAAATGAAATTTTATATAAAAATATTTTTTTAATTGAAAAATGCAAAATTTTGCAACAAAATATTTTTGTATTATCGAATATTTGTGTTTTCTTGAATTCTCTATTAGAAAATCTGTTTTTTTTTCTTTCTATTTTTGAATTTTTATCTTCTTGAATCATGTTACTAAGATACAAATTATCACATTATTAAAAGTCTGTTCATTATAAAATAACGTAATATTATTTAAGATTTTTGGAAACATTATTAACAATTCCTTTTAGAAAAACAAATGTACAAACGGGGAATGATATGTAAATTTTCAAATTAAATTTGACCGGGAATAACATTCCATGTAAAGCAGTTGTAAATCTTTCATAACAGTATAAATGTAATAAAGTAAACCATAGACTTTCTGTGAAGAAACGATCTAATTGATATAAAATTTAGAGATTGTAAAATATGCAAACAGAAAGAGCAACTAAACTTTCAGCCAAAATAAACCAATAATTTCAGAGTTTTATATCTATAATGAGAAGAAATTGACAACTGTGTACACCCTCTTTTGAAAATACCAAAATGCAAATTGCCATCTTCATTGGCTTAATTTGCAATTTCATATTTTAGAATTCCCAAATTGTGTCCTGTGAAATTCTTCGCCCACCGTGGCCTTATCACAGAGCCATACGTTTCCTAATGGAAATACCTGGGTTGAATTCCAGCGACTGTTAAATATCTAAAGAAGGATATTGGCTTCTGCTTGCGACATGCACATCAATAGGAAAGAATGCTTATCTTGTAGTTTCTTCATCAATTATAGATGAGAAGAAATAATTTTATGACATAAAATTAAATGCTGGCATTTTAGATTTACAATGAAACGAAAATAACTTAAAACAAAAATTTCATTTTATTTAATCATTCATTTTAACCTTTATTTCTTTCACTATAATTTAAAATGATCTTACTGCAGCAAAGCAATATTTTTATCAAACTGTCTATAAAAACATTTTATCAGTGTTAGCTTTTAGACCAAAATAATTTGTTACTGATTGACGAATTGGTTACTGGCCGTATTTATTAATGAACAGGAATTCACTCGAGAAAACTTTCAAGCACCCAGTTTCTAAATAAGTACATAGAAAATGCAATATTTATTTCCCGGCAGAACAACCATTGTTCAGGATTAGCTACTATCGAACTTAAAGCCTTACACTAAAAAAATAGGATCCCAAAAATTAGTAATACATGAAGAATCAATGTAAATAAGCCAAAAATCAATGTAAATAAGCCAATTGATATAAATTAACAATTTATTATCAGATTACTTTTATCCTAATATGTTTCGTATAAAAATTCAATACACACACAATAATTTTCTTATAAAGATTTTCTTAAGTATGAAATTTTTTGTGACAAAATTATTCATTCTCAAATTTTTTAAAACGATAGAAAACAGAATAGAATATATTAATTGTAATTATATATATTTTTAAGTTAGTAAGACAAAATATAATAATCATTGATTAAAATTTATAAATGATAAAATATAACTTAAAATTTTATATATATAATTTTAATAAATCATATGATCTTGTAAGTAACCTCAATTCAAACAAATTAATTTTAATAAAATATATACTTATCGAAACATTTATGTCCCTTTTTTTAAGCATTCAAAGCTTATTTGTTTCTGTAAATACAAATATTTAAATACTAGTAACTTACGTTGTGGACGAGAATAAACTGAAAAGTAAACAAAATTTACAAATTTATTATTTAAAAAATTTGCAAATAAAAATAAATAAATATATTACGCGTAAGAAAACTTTTTATTTTACAAAAGTATTTAAACAAAGATTTTTATATTAATAGTATTAAAAAAGTTCTTAATATCTATTTACTATTTTCTATTTGAACAATAATTTTAAAATAAGGTAAATAAAATTTATGAAAATTCTATATTAAATGTTTTTCTAAATATTAATTTGTTATAGGGTATTAATTGTTTTTAAATTTTATTAAATTCTTTATTTTGTTGATTTGAAATATTCATATATATGCTAATTTAAAGTATTTAGTAATTACTTGGGTTTGTTACTAAGTAAGTAAATAATATTCTTTATATAATAGGCACTTTATTTATTATAAGCGAAATATAATTAGTTTTTTTATATAGTTTAATTAGATGTGTGAATTTCGAAATATTCAAGACATATTAAATGTGAAAATAAGTCAGTCTATAAAATTACTTTAAAATCATCTAAAAAATATTTTTCTGGCAACAAGCAAGAAACTCAAATGTAATTTCGTATTTTTTCCCCTCAACATTTGCGCTTAAATTATGAAATTAAAAAAAAAAAAAAAAAAAAAAAAAAAAAAAAAATTTAGACTCTTTCTTTTATAAATGACTGATTGCTTTTTTTAGTATGGGATCAATTGCACATTAATAAAACGAACTGCATTTGAAAATTATTTTAGAAATACAAATCTTCCCTTTCCCTTTTTATCCCTTTTTAATCCCTTTTTTAGTTTCTAAAACGGAAATATATTAATTTCAATAATTTTATTATTTTTAATTATGAATAACTAAAATCAATTTACAATATAAAAATATTTTCTTTATTTTTATATATATAGAACAGTTAAATATATAATTTATAAAAAATTAATGATTCATTAAGATCTATTAATTTATATTTTAAATATATATATATATCATGGAAATAATTAAAATTTTGTAAATATTGTAACAGTAAAAGAAACATTTTAAATAAAGTTAGCAAACAAACCTTTTTTATTATAAATTTAATGATTTAATGCCAACCACAACAGAGAGAGCTTGATGAATTGAAAGTAGTTAAGTATGCATTCTAAATAGCAGAGCTTATAAATTCACGAACTAAACTTCATCTTAATTTTTTAATAATTATATACAATACAATATATACATGCGTTACAAACATAATTATATGCATCCGTTTATTTAATATACAGAATCTGCAACATTTCCTTTTTCCAATGGTCGGGATATATCGGGATGTATTGTCCCCTTATACCCAAGGAACCGTCCAAAATCAGCGACCTCTTTGTCGCCGAGGCATTGCCCCGGGTGCACCACAGGGGGTGGGCCACCATCGCACCCTCACACATGCCATAGGGGCCCGTTTATAGGGTAGGCACTATTCATATCTCATTCACACACAAGGAAAGGACAAAGACAGGATAGAGAGAGAGAAAGTACATCCATGCCTGAACCGGGATTCGAACCCAGGACTTCCTTATTTGTAGTCAGGCACGCTGACCACTAGACAAGTTGGCTGGCTATCTACAACATTATTATTGATAGAATTAGAAACTTAAATCCAAGTTACACGTACCTTCACTTGTTAAAATCGTAGCAAAAAACAAAAATACTAATACGTGGTAATATGCCATTTTGGAGAAATTGTCAAAAAAACTGCTTGAAGAGTTTAATTTACACTGAGGTGACTTTGATAACACAAGCATTTATATACATGGTTAATTCCCATAAAATCTGCGTTCTAAGATTTATGCAAGTGATTTATATTTTAATGATAAATAAATTATGATGATTGAAATAGAATGCGTTTTTAGAAATGGGGATCTTTATTTCATTTGACTTAATAAAAATCAATTGTTTCTTTTATTTTGCAATTCATTTCAACGCAAGAACTATTTTAACAGCTGAAAAGTTAACTAAAAAAGTATTGATTTTCTGATTTAATAATATTGGTTTTGTGCCATGTGTGCACAAGTATCTGTATTTTGTTAAATGGCAATAATTTTTTATTACAAGTTAAGTGGCAAATGTATTAACTTATTGGCACTCAGAAAACTCATTTATTCACCATTGCTTTTTAGTGATTAATTTTTTAAAATGTTAAAACTAAATGAAAAATTTATATATGTAAATCAGTTTGTTAAAACTGAATTTCTCACAAATTAAAAAAAATGTTCTTTTAATGAAGTGTTTAATTACTTATTCGAATTTTAGATTTTTTACGTATGAATTTTTAGCAATAATTTCTTTATTCATGTAGTAGTTTTATTAAAGAATAATAAAATAATTTAATAATAACATTAACATTTAATAATAATATTATTATTTAATAATAATAACTATTATTATTATTATTAAATAATACAATTATTATTTAATAATAATAATTATTATTTAATAATATCATTATTAAATGTTAATTTTATTATTAAATAATTTAATAATAATTTTATCATTATTTAATTCAACAAATGAAGAGAATTGATGCTATTATATTTAAAACTCATTGAATTTATGCAGTAAGGCGTTCTTAAAATTCATCGATAAAACCAAGATATTAAAATGTTACTATATCTTTTTATTTGCTGGATGAATTTTAAAAATGAATTTAATTTACATAGTAATCATAAAGCAGCATTTTCAGGTGGAATCTTGATTGCATGAAAAAAATATAATGACCTCCATAGTGGTGAAAAATTCACAGTTTAATTTTATAAAATAATAATATCAGTTTTATCTATGCTTTAGTTTTGATATTTAAATAATAATCAAAGAATATAATATTAATCAGAAGTTTAAATTTATATATAAGTGAATTTAACATAGCATACTATTTATATATCAGAACATACCTGTTAATTTTTAAGTATACTTGTACTTCTAAAGTAATATAGCTAAATGTATTCATTTAAAGGAAAGCTATTAATCAATATCTTGTGAATTAAAATTCCCTTTTTGTAGATTTTTTAACAAATAGTTGAATTGTTAATTTTAAATAAGCTGACATAAAAAGTAAAATTTTTGATTTCTCCTTTGAATAAAAAACAATTAAACTGTTAAATTTTAATGAAAATATTATAATAATATTTTATTTTATAGGGAAAATTATAAAAAATATAACTTTATTTTATGAATGCAAGTGATGACACCCAAGAATTTAAGATTTTATGATATGAATAAAGCTTAAAAGTTTTACATTTTAGAATTATAATATTAGAAATCAACTCAAGCATTGATTTTAAATAAAGGAAAACGTAGCTGTAAAGCTATGTAATAACAAACTACTAAACTCGGTGTGGCAGAACAGCCCATGTGGACCAAGGCCTATAATGCTATCTCTGATTTCCTGACATAGAATGTCTATAGTGCGAGGCATATGTCGCAATTAAGGAATCAGCTAATATGAATCCCCCAGTGTTTGGTCCCTTATCATGCTTGATACTCAGTTTATCGACTCACTGAAGGGATGAAAGCCTGAGTCTACCTTGCCCAACCTGATGATAGAACCTGGGACTTGTGCCTTCTTATCGTGAAATTATACTACGAAGCCACAGTCCTTATTTGATAACAAGCATTATCAAATTACCCAACTGTGGTAATTATAAACTTATTTTCTAAGAAAATAAACTTTTTAACTTTATTAAATATTTAGTTCTAGAATTAGATTTCTCTACCTTTAAAAAACTTAAATTAAGAACAATAAAATAATTATCAAATGCAAATCCTTTTACTATATATTACATCATTCAAAGATTCAGTATTCATGTTGTTTTTTTCTGTTATTTTATGTTCCTATAAGAAGAAAACATTATTTTTATAATTAAATTACCATAAACCATAAATGAAAAAAAAATGTGTTACTGGTATTTAGAATGAAATCTGATTTATATAGTTATACCATACTCAGATTAAATGTTTTACAAGTAATTTTTGCAAACTTATTAAGCAAAATGAATAATTGTTAAAGAGAGTATCGTTATTTAAAAAACGAGTTTGTAATATTTTATCTATTTCTTTATTCTCATTTGGTTATATTGCTGAATATACACTAACATTTTAAAGCAGATTTTACTAATTAATCACATGGCATTGGTAAATAATGGTCCATACTTTAATAGATATTTTTACTTAAAATATTTACAACAGTTCATCTAACATGTCTTGACTATATTAAATATATAATAGCAATATTCACGCAAATTGTCTTTCAACTTAAAATGTGAAAGTAACTTTTAGCTAAATGTTTGTACCATTTACCACAGTAAATGATACATTCAAATGCAAAAAAATCTTTGGAATGAATATTGATATTTAAGAGGACGATTAATTTAAAGGATGAACATGGAGTACTTGAGTAAAATTAGAAAGAAAACATGGAAAATAAAATAAATGCCTTGCTGATTTATTTATCATATTAAGCAACGATATCTTTGACTTAAGTTATCACAAACGCTTTTAAGACTAGATAATACAAATATTTATCATTAATTTATTCTGTTTTTTATAATTTAATTTATGTTATTGTATTACTAAATTATGATTTGGAAAAAAATATTCTGCTAACAATAAGAATTTAATTTGATTTATTTAAATACATTAAACATAAATTAAATTTTTACACTTAGTCTTCAAAACACTCAACACAAATTTAGGAAATTTCAAAGAGAATGTTTTTATCTAAGAAACGAGGCTTTTTTTTTATAAATTTCATTAATAACACCTATTTTTAGTAATTTACATATGTTATTAAATACGCAACCACATTTTTAATTCCGTTTTAGTGATTAAAATTATAATATTTGTAAATTTGCCTTGACACATACATAACTTCATTTCATAGCTCTTATATTCATAAAATTTTGCAGCATGATCTGAGATGTTATATAATTTTTTGAAGCTAAATATGTTAAATATTTCAATAAATCAAACTTCTTTTAATATTAATTCAAATCATGTTTAATGTTAAATTTTTGTTGAACATAAACTGTTAGGTAAATTTTCCCATTTACCTCAACAAATGAATTTTTAATGATGAAAATTTATAAAAAACTGTTGAATTTTGACAGGTTAGTCAGAATGATTGACAAATAAATGCCTTACAGCATTGATTAAAAATACTTATCGCAATTTACTTTGTTAACATCTTGGGCTTCACTTGTCATTAGCACTTAGCCTACTTTACTTATCTTCTTATTTTATCTTCCTAATATGTAAATATAAATTTTACATTTATAACACCAAATTGTCAGCTGAGACAATATACTATTCACACTTAAAATATATCGAGAATATTTTATTATGTTGATCATAAATTAAATGTCTTCTATGTAGTTCATGCAGACTTACTACACTAAGTTAATAAATTTTAAAGAGAGCTTTGTAATCTAATAAACAAGATTGTGTGTTTTTATTTTAGGATTTTTTTGTTACCCTAATTTATATGTATTGTTAATATACACCATCATCTTAAAATATGTTTTACTGATTAATTACGAAATTTGTAAAGTGACCACCGTACTTAAATAACTTTTGTATTTATATATTCTTGCAACGTTCACTATGTTTTCCTGAAACCAATTATGTAAAATATGCTAAATAATCCATCCCAATAATCAAATTTCCTTTGAAGTATTAATATTAAACCAACTTTTATCTATCTTTTGTCTCATTTACCACCATAAATGGCAGATTCAAATTTTACCATTCATGAAAAGTACTCCTGACACTTAAAGAGGACAGTTAATTTAAAGGATAAACATGCAATATTTGAGTAAGATTTAAAAAAAAGACAAAATAGGAAATAAATGCCTTGTAGGATTTATTAGTAATATTTATCATAATGTACATTGTAATCTATTGGGCTTCATTTTTAATGAGCACTTATGAAACTGTGTTATTCAAACATGTTATTTTATTATTCTGTTTTTTATAATTGAAATATAAAATTTATGCGACTATAATACCGAATTGTAATTTAGAAAAACAAATTTGGTACTGACATTGAAAGTGTAAATTGATTAATTTATTTATGCTAAACACGAATTAAATACGCATTTCTTGCAGATTTACACTAAATAGAGAATTTTTAGTGAGCTTTGTTTTCTAATTTTAATTAAAGAGTTTGTTTATATTTTATGAATTTCGCTACACCCATTTATATATTATGTTAATAACATAACAACATTTTAATGTGTGTTTTACTGATAAATGTTATATAAAACTTGGTAAACTGGCTTTCATACTTTAATATTTATATCATTTTACTGTATGCACTAAGATTCACTATATTTCAGTTGAAAGATAGATAATTTGATTAAATATTTCCTTCCTGTTATCATAATAATTCAATTCGACCATTGTTGAAAAATGCTCTAGAATGATTATTAACATTAAATAATGATGGTTAAATTTAATTATAAACATGCAGTTCTGAAGTAGTGTTCGAAAATAAAGGTAAGATATGATTTTTTTGCATAGAGTTTAAAGAAAATTAATATGTAAGACACAAACTGTCAGCTGAAATTAACATGTAAGACGCATTAATCAATACTTGCAATTGCTACTTCTTAATTTAACTTTTCGTAATATTCTAAAGCATATTATTTTTTCAGTTCTTTAAGCACTTATGTCCTCCAATATTTATCAGTGATACAATGGCTTTAGCGCAAAACGATTTATATTATAAGACTATATATTATTGACTATTCTTCATTTCTCAAAATTACATAACATAATTTCTGTGCTTAAGGGGTACATACATACTTAACTGTCTGGGGAGACCCCGGAATGTACCTTTAGGCTAACGGGTGGCGTCTCCCCAACATCTAATGTGCTCCACACTTCTACGAGGTCCATGAGAGAGCCACCATCATATAATTTAACAAGGCAAAGAAATTGTACTTACAAATTGGTAGCAAGAAGTTACAAAACATTTTAATGGGCTTTAATCAACAGGGCTTAAAGTCCTGTTGAACATCAAGCAATAGCATTAAATATTTTCTCTGAGTTAAAAATAAAATATAACATGATGACACATACAACAAACAATGGAGAAACAGTTTACAATCATTGAAAAGACAGTTAACAATTTCTATGGTAATTACGGTATTAAAAACATTATATACATTGAAAGCAATATAAATAGTATGAACACTTAATTATGAAAAGGAAAAGAAATGGCATGATACGAAAGTTGATAACTATATACAGGCAGGCAGTTTATACAAGTTTAATAAGCCCTTTAGCTTTTAAAAGCATTTTAGGTTCAAAAAAGTATTTAAAAGGTTTCTAAGGTACTAAAAGTGAATAGGATTCAAAACGTTTTTAAGTTTTAAAACAGGCTCATAAAGTTCGAGAAGTTCAAACAATTCGGAACACATAGTTCATAAATTTCATTAAGTTCATAAAAAAATTTTATGCATCATGACTCTAATTGTGGAAGAAAGTTAACTTTAAGAACAGTTTTCTGACTCGTCTGTGGAGCTTTCTTTATCGTCCTTGGAAGCGTGGCCTGAATCCTGACAAAGTTCCAATCCTCGTTTGTTGAGATGAACCATCAACTTTGTGAGGAGTAATCTGCGGTGACGGTCTTTAAATCAAAATCTCAGGAATTCCCTGTTGGTTCTTTTTAGGTGATATTTCTCAGTCTCTGGTCACTCTAGGACATAGCGGAAAGGATCCCCTTGGGTTCCACAGATACCGTGGATAAAACTGCCTTTTCGAATCTTTGGAAGTACTGTGGAAATGGGCTGTGAAATGTTAGCAGCTGGTTGAGTAATGGATTATCATACGTTAGCTTGCTGGAGACTTCTGAGAGTAGATGTTTGGTCATTTGACCTGTTGTTGCATTGTCCCACAGAGACTGCCCTTTCTGAAGTGTGAAGTGCTTCAGTTGTTTGATAATTGAAGATCTTGGATATGTAATCAATAATGCTTCGTATTCATCAAATTTTTTGACTGCCTTTGCAGCGATGTTTGCTCACTCATTTCCAACATCACCTTGATGCGCTTTAAACCAGCTTAGATTGATGTGCGAAGTAGCAGCTGCTAGTTTTTTCTGTATGGCATTTATTATTGGTGATGTGTGAAGGGGGTTAAATAACGCATGCAAAGTTGATGAGCTATCAGACCAAATATATACAGATCTGAGGCCTTGTGCATCAATGTTGATAGCTTCGAAAATGGCTATGGTCTCTGCCTGAAAGATTGAGTTCTTATTCCTCAGATTACTTTTGTATTGTTGAAGTTGTTTGTCTTCATGGTAAATTATTAAAACCGCACCTGTTTTACCGTCGATATGTGATCCATCCATATAGATATTGTAAAATGTGATTAATTTGCTTTGAGCTTGTACTGGCGAGGAGGGTTTGGAGAGAAGATTGTGGAAGTGTATCTCCTTAAGCCTTCTCGATGGATGAACACAGTCCTCATGCACAGGATATTCATAGTCAGAATCAATTAGGGTTTGGTCTCCCAGGATAGTAGTTGCAGTACCCTAGCTTTGTGTGCTAGCTGGATGCAAGTAAAATGAAGTAGTGACAGGCCTGACAGTTTGTTGAGGGCAATTGTTGACGTGGTCCTGAAGCTTCTCGGGATTAATAATGTAAAGTAGCGCTGTAGACTGTCTAATTACCGCTGCTTCTTAACAGTAATGAGTACAATCCACAAGGATGAGCCATAAGTAACTATTTTCTTCATGACAGAAAGGTAAATTGCGCTTTAGTTATTTTACTTTTAATGCCCCAATCTCTAGTGATCATGGAGCGGAAACGTTGAACTATTGGTATCATCTTTGTCTTTAGTTGCTTCATATGATGTAGGAAGAATATTTTGCTATCTATTGTTACTCCGAGATATTTTAGTGTTTTGGTATGCTTTAGGCTATTATTTTCTAAGGTTATTCTGGGATTTGATTTTAAGTGTTTTCTTTTCTGGTGCAGGATAAGGATTTGCCATTTAGGAGGGGAAATTGTGAGATTCAAGTTGCTACAGTATTGTGAAAAATGTTGCAAAGATTCCTTACAATGTGATTGTAGAGATGCTTTTGTATTACCTTCAACTACTAATAATGTGTCATCAGAAAAGGCAATTACTTTGGTGTGTTATGGCCAGGGTAATGTTAATAATTCATTAAAGAAGATGTTCCACAGGATGAGGCAGCCAACAGATCTCTGTGGGCATCCCTTGGTGTGAGGAATTGTAACGCACCCTCCATCATAAACCATGGTGAGCGATCTTTCAAAAAGCTGAAGAGAAAAGATGTTATATTACTTGGACATCTAGTTTGTAATGTTGTCAAAAGCCTGCTGGATATCCAGCGCAATCAGTGCCACGTAGTTCTGCTTATGGTGTGATTCGTTAATTAGGTTTCTAAGTTTTTGGAAGGCGTGTTATGTCGAGCTGTTGTTTCGAAATCCGTATTGTTGATTACTAAGGAAATTCGTTTTATGCAAGTGATTATTGAGCCTTTTTATGGTCAATCTCTCTAAAACAATTCCTACAGCTGATAATAAGCAGATTGGCCGATAAGAGGTCGGTTGACTAGGGTTTTTATTCTTCTTAAGGAAGTAAATAAAACCTGGCCCTGTTTGAATGGTTTGGGAAAAGTTTTAAGTGTAAGGCAAAGATTAAATTATTGCAAGAGGAAAGTGTTGCATTTGCTTGAAAGAAAAGCTTGACTATCACATTGTCTATCCCATCTAGGCCTGGAGCTTTTGAATTGACAAGATTCTTGATAATATACCTTAGTTCATTGAATGCAGGTTAGATTAGTTAAATTTTTATCAGTTGGGTGCTGTACAATTGGTATTGATGGCTCACTGTTTAAGTTGTGATTACTGGTAATTGAGTTTTTGTTACTCTTATTAGTGGGCATTTCAGTTAAAGTAATTGGCTGATCAGTTATTTATCGATTAGTGGAGCTACGGTAAGTGGTTTGCTTGTAATATGTTCTTTTTGGTTTTTCTATATGTTCGTTGGTAAAGTTGTTATATAATGGGCAGTTGAAAACATATGCCGGGTGATTAGTAGGTAACTGACATCTTTTATTATTATTCTCAAAACAGTTGATGCAAAAGGATTTATTTTTGGTGCATTAATCTTTCATGTGTTCACCTCCGCCTTTTCTACAATACTTGGCATTCCTGCAGTTGGTAGTTGTGTGGTTGAGAGACTGGCAGTTTTGGGCTCTACGTACTGTTAAAAAGCGGTCGACTCTGAATCTTTCTAAACCTAGGAAAATGAAGCGATTTTTGAGGAGCTTTAGCCCCAGTGGTCTTTGGGAGTTCAAAGATCCACTTCCAGAAGTTAAATTTATTTAGGGTTATTCTAGTTTGGAGAATCCTAATATCCTGTGTATTTTTGAGACTTAAGTCCTCCTGAATCACGTTGAGGATTGATTCATCAGTGGTGGTTTCTGGAGTGTTAAGAAGAATTAGCCGTATTTTCGGTATTTCCTTTGGGACCGCTGTAATTTTTTTATAGTTAAGAATTGTTGAGAGCTGTGTTATGTTCTTATGGTTCCTGCATTGGATTTTGACATGGGTTTTTCTCATGTAAATACCTTTAAGTCGGACATCACTTTCAATTTGTAACAGTTTTTGTCCGATATTGTCTGCTGGAACTATTTTTATTATTAGGCATGGCTGAGATTTTACCGCTTCACTATAAGTTTTTGGATTCTGCTGATTTGAGTTCCAGGTTCTTCCTTAGAGGTTGTAGAGTAGACTTTTAAAGTTTGTTGTTTAAGGATTTGATAGAATTTTCTAATTCAGGTATGTTCTGTTCCTTTGTGTCCTTTAAATTCTGCAAGAGCTCTTTCGATGTTGGGTCAATGTTTTTGATGGTGGATGTTGGTTGAGGAGTTGCGGAATTAAATTCCTCTTGTAGGTTTTTAATGATTTCCTTTTAAAATTGTCTGTTTGAGTCAAACACGTACTGATATACTATTATTCTAAATATGTTAACAAGGATTAAATATTTTAAATATTTTATATCAACATAAGGAACAATTAGAATTTTCATGAATCGTATCTTATGAAACGTCTTATGAATCGTATAGTTACTGAAAAGACAAAACTGAAGTCAAATATTGTAATTTCTCTATAGAAAAGTATATGTTTTAATATAATACAGTTTTATAAGTTAACCAATATTTAAAATTTTTGTCATTGCGATGCTGATTTTTATTTCTACAAAGACTGTTGTATTTTTCTCTTTCACTGTTACCACAGTGTGTTTAAGAACCGTATTACATGGAAAAAGAAATATGCTTTTTAAACTTTTTTTAATATTTTGCTCCTGGAAGAGACATTTGATAAAACTTATTCACATTTTCTATGTATCAAGTAAAACATATTTCATCTTGGGTTTTAAAGTTACCGGATAGTATCCGAGATTTTTGTGATAGTTTAAAAACCAATTCAATGTGATAATTTTTCCTAAGCTGCACCCTCAAGAGAAAACAACATTAAAACTTAACGGTTTCAAATAAATTAATAAGTTTTCTTATTGTTAGAATTCCTAAAAGAAAAGAAATATTCTTACTAAAAATGATAACTTATTTTAAGATTAAAGTGATTTTCAAAAACTTTTTATTACTAATTATATTAGAAATTAAATTTTACGATTTTTTCCAATGTTTATTGAACTTTTTCAAAAGAATCAGAAGGTTTTATTAGATGAATTTTTAATACTCCAAATAGAAAATGAAGTTTTGAGATGATTCATGCAATTAAAATTTTATAACTGGATCTATTGGAATTATGATGTTAAATATAGTTTCCATATTGTTAGTTAACAGTAAATATTTTTATTTAAAAAATAAAATTTGAAATATAATGAAAAATTTTATATATATATATATATATATTAAATTTTTTTAGAATTTTAAAATTCAAGTATTTTAATAACCTTGATAGTTTATGAGTATAAATTAAAAACTTTCCCAAATACACGTGATAAACATTTTACATAACATAAATAGAATCATTAATAATGATTTCTTGAAGGAGAGTATCATTTTGCCATTTTAAATGATGTTTTCAAGGTTGTAACTAAGATTAAAATTATAATTATGGAAAATTAATATATATATATAACTAACATGCTTATTTTCATAAAAGTTCTTGTTGTTTTAACATTAAAATTATAATTTTCAAGTAATATTTGCAGTCATATAAGTTCAGAACTTAGTAATAATATGCACAAACACACACAAATATATTCAAAGACAATTATAAAAATAAAAAACGTCTGAATTGAAATATTATATTTTCTATTTATTGTGTTACGAAGCGAAATGTTTTCAAATATCTAAAATAAATGTATATTTGAACAATAAAATATTTTTTAAAAATATGTTTATATAAAAAAATTGTAAATCAAGATAAAAAAAATAATTTAAATTATGTTATGAAAGTATATAAACTAAAGTTTCATTTATGACTTTAGCACAAATCTTGATAGTAAAATACATATTTACTTTATCTTGTTTACATATTAACTTTGCTACCTTATGGGATAAGCGCCTAATTTATAGGAAACATTGAAAACCATTTAAAAGCTGTTATATGAAATTTATTAAATAATATCATTGAAGCTATTGCAATATTAACATAGTCAACTTTTGTTTATGTAAGTTTAAATTATAAGTATAAGTAAAAATAATTTTATTCATGTTTTGATCTTGAAATTTGTCATTTCCTTAGTTTTTTCCTTTTTTAACAAAAAAAATATATATTAAAGTTATATTAACAAGTATAATTCTTTTTAAAACATTGAGCCTTTTGTTAATGCTTGCAATTCAAAATTTCAAATATGAATTAACTAATTTAACTTTTGCTTTGAATATAGTTTCATATTTAGTGCCCGATAATTAAATGAAGATGTAACTGTACTCTGAATAATAATTTCTTAAGAATTTATTGCTATATATTGTCTTCCTGGAAGATAATCGCTGCCTTAATTCATTTTACTTGAATAATGATTTCTTAAAGCATAATCATAATTAATTGAAATTTCGAATTGAAGTTGAATTGAAATTTAAAATATTTTAATTCAACTAAATTCAAATAACAAATGGCTAATTTAACAAGATCTTTTAAAAAAGGTAAAAGTTCTTTTTACAAGGAAATAAAAAGTTTTACACAATAATAAATTAGTGCTTTTTTTCATATTTGGATGCATAACAACTTTCATTTTGGTATCAATATATAATAGCTATGCCTCAAAACGCAATTTAAATTGAAAATATATCAACAAATAGTCTAATTCATTTAACATATACTTTAAATTAAAATAATGGAGATATAAACAAAACGT
Organism: Latrodectus elegans; assembly: GCA_030067965.1. Lineage (NCBI taxonomy): Eukaryota > Metazoa > Arthropoda > Arachnida > Araneae > Theridiidae > Latrodectus > Latrodectus elegans. The sequence goes on along the minus strand of CM057813.1, from coordinate 38,947,115 downwards.
TTATTGATAGGAACAACAGAAATTTTTATTTCTAGATAAGAAAGTTTAATACACATTATCATTCTGAAAACCTTCGTCCATTTTTCATAAAATTCCAAAAGCAGTAACTTGTTATTTTTGTGAAATATATAAATGTTCCTATTAACTGTTTTATTAACTATCTACATTAATTGTGTTTTTTTCAATTTTTTTTTACTCTCACATTTTTGGGTATTACTCTTTATAAAGAAAAATCAGTATATAATTTTATAAAATGCAACATATTATCTTCAATAACAAGTAAGTGTAAATGGTGTAAAAAAATATTGAGAAAAATATGTGATGTAATATAAAATTAAGTAATAATACAAACTAATTTTTAGAATAAGATATTTATCAGAAAAAAGATAATTATTATACAATATTTTAATACTTATAAAAATGTAAAATTTGCTTAGTTTGAAACTAAAATTTAAACAATTGCTTTTATAAGAGCAGTGATTTCCTATATCTTACAAATGTTTTTTAATTACTCATATTCGTTTTTGAACCTATGTCATCAAATAAACACAAATAATCTCTCTTTATATTGAAAAAATAAATTTATTGGGCAATATTTTTGATCAGAATGAATTACTAGATTTTCTTTAAATACAGAAACTAATAAATGTATAGAATGTTTACACTGAGTGAAAATATATAACCCAGATTAAAAACAAAATAGTTATTGCCATATTTGATTCATGATTATTTGTAAATAGCTAAAGAGAATTTAAATTTTAGATATTACATGGAATTAAACATGATCAAATTTTTAAAAAAAAATCAATGGTTTTTATTTACATTTCATTAATTTTTAAATTTTAACTTTTTTAGTAAAATCGTCATAAGGTATCATACATTAAAAACAGTAATAAAATGAGTACATTTTAAAATATGACTTTAAAACTTTATAACATGGTTAAAATACTGCACACTGTGATTTGAAAAGTAGTACTACAACACCAGGTTTAGATACATTTATTGTAAGATAAATGTAAAGTTACAATTAAATATATTCAATAATGTTTTTAAAAATGTTAGGGAAACAATATCTGAAGAAAAACGTTTATAACATAACTGAGATTAACCTTCTCTATTGGAACAGATATAACTATTTAAAAATTTAACAAAAGAAAATCATTCCCTACATAATTTAATAATTTATTTAATTTCAGTTATACTCTTATGAATAATACAAATTCAGAATATTATCAGGAATTTTTAGAAATTTTTTATTTTAAAAAGCTATTTCTTCATGTTTAGAGATACCTATTTAAAAATTTGAAAAACTTTATTTCTTCTGATTATTAAAGAAATTTCCAAAATTAATACATTAATAACAGTTTATTGTAGCACAATGTTCATGCTTTGATCAATATTTTACGATTATCTTTTTTCATTTGTGTTTGGTGTATTTTCAATTTGAAAAACATAGCAAATTGTATTTGTTCAGATATTCGATAATGAAAAGAAAATTAAACGAAAAGATCTATATAATGTGAAATTTGTTATTTCACATTTTTTATTATCTACTATTACATCTGTTTAAGCAGAATATTAAAGTTTATTTTCTCTATTTAAGAAGTATAGCATACAACATGATTATATTATCATGGCAATATGTATGGTTTCCGTATCATCTTCAGGATTTTATCTAAAATATAGAAAAAAATTGTAAATGCAAAATAATCATAAAAATGAGAAAATTAGGAATTATAATATGCTTAGATAAAAAAATAAATAAATCCTTTTAAACATCAATAAATCCAAATTTATTTTTTTAAATGAGCATACTTCATTTCAATAAAATATTCTTTCAAAATATAGAATTATATTTCAGCAAAATATCATTTTATTTGAAAAGTTATTTATTCTTATCTGAATTTCATTCGAGAATTAATATAACACTTCTAATAAATTTTGCATATAAAACTTGTTTTTCTTCTTTGGGTATTAATGACAACTGAAGGTAAATTAAATTTAATATTTTAATTACAATAAAAATATTTAAGAGTTTACTGAAATGTTATATAAAGTTTTATATATATATAAATCTTTCATGCTGAAATTCTATTTTATAGTTTTAATTACTAATTTTTGTATTACGTGATTTTCAATAATAAAAAATACAAATAAATCATTCAAATAAAATTATCTTTTAACATCTATTTATGTTTTAATATGATTTTAAACATTTCAAATTACTTATCTATCACAATCATTTTATGAAACTATTTTATAAAAGCGTTTATAAAACTATTTTATATACCATTGAAAAAGACTTTGAATTATATTTAAAGTTATTTTTTTTAGTGAAAATGTTTGTAAATCTTCAGTAAAATTGGGATTTTTCTTAAAAAAATATATTTTCTAACAATTTTAATAAAATTTTTTTAGTTAAATATAATGCAAAATGAGTCTGAATTAATCGTTGTTTGAACGAAAAGAAAAAAATCAGGGTTAAATTTTATTTATTAAAGGAAATAATCTTTGAGAAATAAAAGTACGTAATTAAAAAAAAATTATTAATGAATGATTCAATTTTAAAAGAATTTAGAAAAGAATACGTAAAGTTTGTTTTTAGTTCCAAGCCTTAGTTCCTCCTTAGTTCTTAAAACGGAATTGAAGTGAAATATTGGAATTAATAACTAAAGATTAGTTAAAATGTAATCAGTATTACAGAATTAAAGGAATCTTGCAAATGCTATTTCAAATATATTTAAACTTACTTGCTTTTAAAATTTATATTAAAACAAACACAATTGGAAAGTGCTTTGGTGAAGTAAAATATTTTTAAAAAATTCATATATTTTACTAATTTTGATAATCTTATTTATAGTTGGCTACCATAAGTTTAATAAGTCACAGTTTAATTAGTATTTTTCATCATCTATGAAAGTGATTTAAATCTATTTGGTGTACATGTCATAGTTTTTAAACTTTTTATTTATGAAATCATAGTAAAAAAATTCTTTAAAATAAAGTTTAATAAAAAAATATCCTTCATTTAAAATTAGTATTTTTTATCAATATTACATTTAACATTAAATTTGCATTTTAAACAGTTCAGTCTTTATCTTTCATCAAAATTATGTAAAAATATTTTCCATAAGAAATCATCGAAAGAAGAGACTGATTTTCTATTTTATTTATAAGAAATGAATTTTTCTTATAAAAATATGTTTGCAAAACGTTTGCATAGTTGATATATTTATCTGTAAAGATACATTTTTACTCTTTTAGTACCAATGGAATATTTCGGAATTATTGATAATCACTTTGAGTTGGTTACTGTTTTAAGGATAAAGACCTCCCGCATTAAATTCGTTATATCTTAAAATAGTTTTACAGGATATAAGAGATTTTTCAAACCACATATTTTTTAAATTTTTCAGATAATAAAAAAAAATATTACCTATATCAATCAACAGGATATGAAAAACCTTTATAATATAAATACAAATATAAATGTTTATGTTTATGTTTGTAAATTTGTATTTGCTTAGGGGAAAGTATAAAAAAATATTTTAATTTAAAATCAGTTATAATAACAATAATATTTTATAATTCTAAAAATTTCGCAAATTCAGCTTCAGGTGCTCTTAAATTTATTTGATTTGAGTTTTGCTTCGAAGTAAATGAGGATTAAATTAATGATGAAACTAAAATAAAATAACATTTTTAAATATTTACATTCCTTAGCAAATTCTAATGATAACTATATTGAGAAAACAAAAAAGAACTGCAATCGAAAAGAGTTTTTTGGTTTAATTTATTTTGGAAAGAATTTAGCTTTAAGTAAAAAATACAGATTTGGTACTAAATATTGTAATACAATTAAGATAAAATCCTGTTAATAATTAGAAAAATTTTATTTTTGAATAATGACTTGTTTATAAAATTCTTTTAATTATTTATAATGAATTTTAATTCTAAAGTAAAATGATATCTAATTTATATTAATCTTAAATTAATTGATCATTTATGAAGTTGTAATTGTGCCCCTCACTATTAGATTTATTAATTGCTAGTATCAAATTTTATGATTTCATTTATTACTAATCTATGAATGTGAAAATAATTATGAACTAATGAAAAAATTTACTTATAAAAATCCTTTGGAATGTTCTCTAATACTTAGTAATATTAATTAAATGCTATTAATTTATATGCCATGGTAATACATTATTTTAGTGGAGATAAAACAATTTTACTTACTAGTTCTGTATTAACCGAGAAAACTTAAAAGGCCCCCAACTGTAATATAAAAGTAAAATAAATTTAGTCTGGATTTTTCATAACTTTATTAAAAGTTATTTCCTAAATCATTTCAATAAAACAAAATACAAGAGTCTTTTGTAATATTATAAGAAAATGTTTAGTAAAGTAAAAATCTGATTTCATCTAAACTTTTATTTTATAATTTTACTACGAAAAAATTATTTACAAATGAAATTTTATATTTAAGAAATATCTAATTGTACTTGTTATTGTTTTATAAATTTTTATTCCAATTTTTATACACCAGATGGCAGCATAATAAAGTTTTATATTTAATTCCAGTAATCAGCGATTTATTCGATACTTATTTTTTTTCATAACAAAATATAAATTAAAATGTATTTTTTAAATTTTACCACAAACTTATTATTCTCCTTTCGTTATTTCAAAATGAATTTAATTATTCGTAATTTTTGTGCACTTATCATTTAAAATTATTCATCGGTGATCTGATTTAAATAATCAATATATTAAAATAAAATAATATTATATTATAAATTTATGAAAGTTTTAAGCAACTTTCTTCCAAGAAAATAATTTTTGTTTTCTTTCTATTTCAAATTAAGTGAATAAGATGATTTTTGCATTATTGTTGCATATATATATATTTATATATTCTATATGTGCAAGTACCAAATGAATCTGATATTAAGAATTGCAAAATATCTTTGTAAAATAGTAGAAATCTTAGTTTTGGTGACGGATGAATTTTGAAAGACTGAGAGCTGATTATGTGTTATTGATTTTTTTATAAATTACGTCATATATATATATATATATATATATATATATATATATATATAAGAATGAATTAGAAACTGAATAGTTAAAATGCAAAGCAGTTAATTTACCTATAACATATTTCATATATTTAGTATAACTCTTTATTTTCCTATTAGTTAACATTAGAAATAAATTTTTATACAACTATATTTTTTTCTTTCAGTTAGAAACACGCGTAACATAACGAGAGATTATCGTTTCTCCACTATATTATTATAATAAAATCATACTCATAAAAAATATGAAGTAAAGATTTGCCTAAAAAATCATTAACTTTACATAATTTAAAATGAAGTAAAGAATGTAATCACTTACTATTACTTCCTATATCTAAAATATTGTAAGAAGTAAAAAAAAATTAAGTTATTTCAAAAGTTATAATGAACATAATTTTGTATACATATAATTGCAAATTCAATTTCAAAATTGGTTTAAAAATTTTATTGAATAATTTTTAAGCCAACAAAAAATGCTGATATGTGATATTAATTAGACAAATATGTTATAATAATAAGGTATTACATTTTTGTATAATTCGGAAGAATACATTTTGAGTAATCTATACCAAAAGAAATCATTACACACGATGACAGCAAATATCTGCATGAGTATTATGTTAAATAAAGATTGATATCATTTACAAATACAGCTACCAAACATTTTATCGTTGATTTTTTTGTTGCACCAGATTGTTATCCTGTACCTAGCCCTGAGTTTGGCTGAACCAGTTTGATAAAATCAGCGGTGTTACTCTATGAGCAAATCCTCATCAATCATTTAGCATGTATTTTTTTATGCATTTTAGAATGAGGTTGTCATAATACTGAAGATTCCTAGAAATGCGAATACTATATTTATTCTTAATACTCTAACAGATTCGGCAGAAAACGCAAAATCATCACAATAAGTAATTTTACATTATTAGAGTAAGTTCAGAATCTATTTTGAAAGTGTTTTATTCTGTGATGGTTAATGCTATGATCGACAAAATTACAGATCAAGCTACTGCAAACCTTACAAAACTGCTTACAGTTGTCATGAAAACCACTCAATTTCTTCAGAGAATCACTGGGGGGATGATACATTAAGATTCAGTTAAAAAAAAAAAAAAATAGCTTTCTTCTCTGCCACTAGAAAACGTGGGCTTTCTGAGATATGGCATATAGTTTTGTATGATGTTCTTGAACACGTCGTGTGTATAATTCACGTGTTCAAACGCAGTATTTGTGCTTGAATCTGTGATACGTATTCAAGCATAGATAAAAATCCCACTAATAAATAACCTTATCATATTTACAGTATTACGTTTTTAAGCACAAGTAAAATTCCTACGAATAAAAAACATTAATTGAAGATTTTAAATTGATTATAATTTATATTCTTATCTCTTTCTTTGCCAATTTACATCATAAATAATTCGTTGCAAGTGTGTAAACATACGAAATATTATTTGAAATAAAACCTAAGTTGAAATAATTTATACACATATTTTAACAATTCAAAAAGAATATTTTTTTATTTTTATGTAAGTTCTATGACTAGGCAACTGATTGAAATTATATCATTTTTAGTTGTAATTTTATTAAATGCTTATTGAATTCCCAAAACTGAATTAAGGAGAATGAAAGTAATTTTGCCCTATAAACTCTCTGTTAAGAAAATATTTAAAAAATATAACTGTCATTATCTTGACACTGAACTTCTCGCATTCTTCAGTTAGTATTTTTAAAGTGTTATAATAAATGTTGACATTACTTAATCAACAATCAATAAACTTATATTGACTTTAGGAAACTATACCTTTCTGCTGCAAACTTTCATTACATTTCAAAAAGTAAACATAGTTTTATATCAACTTTTATCAAATATCAGGGCTGCTATCATAATTAACTAGTGATGAAATCATTTTCTTTAATAAAATTGTAAGCAAAATAATTTCGAAAAACAATTTTTATTGTTAAACTGTAGTATTAAATTTGTATGCGCAGTTTTTCTTATCACATTCATTAGAAAAATCTCTGGTAACCACATAGATTTTGGTTGCCTTAAATATCTGCTCATTGATATAAATAATGCTCAATGAATGAATGATACAGGAAATTTTGAGTAACTAGGACGTTTCTTAACTGATGTCACAGTTTTAGAAATTTTTGCATAACACACATCATTATATTAGCATTTTAAAAGACATTGATTGGATTTATTATTTGTTCATCAATCGATAGTGAGAACAAAAACAGTGCAATAATTTATTGATCAATGTATGTACAAGCTGATTAAATATTAATTAAAATAATTGCAATTTAAGAACGCATTAGGAACTAGAGTAATGCAGTAATATGAAAATTGTTTGAAGTAAACTTATTCATTTAATTACTGTTGCGAAACATATATATATATATATTGCTTGATTTGAAATTAAAATGTAATAAAAAATAAAACACATTTTATTTACAAATCTACTTAAGACTATACATACCCTTGATGGTTTTATCAACTGCAAAATAGTTTCGATTAATCATTTTTTGGTAGAGAATTCATATTATTGAAATACACAATATTTTGTGATCATATATTAATAATTAAAACACTGAATTTCAAAAATGATTTGGAATAAAAATGTTTATTTCGATTTTATTGTATAGACCTATTTATAAATGCTTCCTATTCTTTTGTTACTTTGAAAAAGAATATTAAATGTTCATTTTAATTGAAAAAATATTTTAGTGTTTCTAGCAAATAACATTATTATTGGTATATCAATTAATTCAAGAAACGAAAATCATATTAAGTATGATTAAGAGGTGTTTTGTCCAAAACATCAATAGTTAAATTTCATTAAACATTTAATTTCATGTAGCCTCAATAAATATGATTATAATTGCATTTATAATTACATTAAGCAATTTTTTATTGACTCAAATTCTTATGACTGCGTGAAACAAACAAGACAGGGCTAATTTATATTGATAATAACTTAATGTGAATTCTTGCCTTTGTATTAATTAATGAAAATCTATTGCAAACATAAATTCTTTTAAAAAATGTTCTAATCAAATATATAAAATAAATTTTTAAAAGCTTTTATAAATTTCAGAATCATTTCAAATTATTAAAAATTGAATTTTAAAGCATAAAATTTAATTTAAATGAACATAAAATATTTTCAGAGCTTTCAAAACAAGCTATAAATAAGTTGATTAAAAAGAATAAATAATAAGCAATTGTTCTTAAAAGACTAAACGTTAAAAATATTTTGTAAAAGTGAGTGAAATAGATTCATCAATAAAAGTAAACATACAAATATACTTTGAAAAATATACAAATTTATTTTACAGTTGATAAAAATTAATATTTATTTGGAAGCAAAAATCTTTTAAATCGAAAGTGATTTATGATAAAGATTTTTTTTATTTCAGTTTTCATTAATTGTAACCTTGTAATGATATAAATGCGATTAATAATCATTCGATGGAATTGATTTTAAATTTTATATGTCTGGGTATTTTTTGAGCAGAGCACATTAAAGTTTTGTACTGTAAATTCAGAAAAATATATACGTACCAACTCCAATGGCAGCTAAAAATATTATATATTTAATAATTTTTTTGTGAATAATAAAAGTATTTGCAATTATTTCTTTTACTGATTGCATATTTCGTTATTCTACTTGTACTTGCAAATGTTGGGAATTTTTTAGTTACAGTTTTTATTTTCAGTATTTCACACAGTATCAAATTGTTAATGAATTTTTTACGTAATATATGTTTTGAGTGTGTTTAAAATTAGTAAATTCCTTCCGTATTCATTTACCTTCTAAATAAATACGAAAGCAAATTTCTAACTTTAAACACACACATAAATATTTGAAATAATAAAAATATTGAACAGTTAAACCACAAATACAAGACATAAATTTTATTAGATAAATTTAAGAATTAAAAAAAGAAACGTAATATATTCTAGATTTATGTAATTATTTATTATTTGAAGGAGTGGATTATTGAAAGCTTATAAATTCGCTTATCCATATTCAACAATCATTATGGGCTTATATCAGAAATTAATAGAGAACAATAAAATAAGGTAAATGCAGTGCTTTTCATATCTATGGATAAATAAATTCAATGATAAAATATATTGTTTCTTATACAATTTTATTTGAAAATAATCTTAAAATTCAAGCCTTTGCTTGTTAGCAATGCCGAAAATTAAAATATTTATGAATGAATTTCTAAAGACCATATTTGCTTTTCTAATCTTTAATAACATTAATCAAATATTGTAATGGTAACTTATTATTAAATGATTAGAAAGAGCCAATATTTTTAATAAACAACAAATATATGTGGTCAAGACATATCTTTTAAAGCTGTTATAAATGTTCTAAATTAAACGCTATATAAGATATAAGACAGAGGAATTCATTCATATCCAAACGATATTCTTATTCATATAATGTTTATTTCTGTAATGAAAGAATATTTGTGAAAAATATTTCTTAAATTTGTAAAAACAATATTTTTAACATACTTGTAATATATAAAAAAAAGTTAACTATTTATAAAGTATCTCCAGTGATTCAATACAAAACATTTACTAAATGAAGAACAATTTTAAAACTTACCACCTCCTACATTTCCCACTAAAAATATAATTTTTTATAAATGAAAAACTACTCAAAATTTACATTCACATTACACAGAATTTAGTAATACAACTTTCGCATATAACACTATGAAAAATTTAGTATAACAAAACTTATATCGATATTTTATAAAATGAAACATATGTTAGGAATTAAAACTCAATTTTTCAAATATGCAACTATACAAAAGCCTTGAATCTCATGAGGCAAGGTTGCATTTAAAAAAAAAAATTTATGTCAAACCAACATAAGCAGAAACAAATATTAATTAAAAATTTAGTTTTGTTTATTATTAAACTGTCAAAAAATTTTCAAATCCTAGTGAAATTATGGATAATGCACCATCACTAAAATATTAGAAAGGCAAAGTTCTGCAAAAAATCTGTTGTTAATTTAACAGAAAAAAATCTGAATCTGATATATCCTTGTGAGTATTCCTACTTTTTTTTTTATATATTCAATGAAATTATTTGAACAAAAAAGACTAACTAAACCTGCAGATAATTTAATTTTCAAATATATATATTTCTCAATTATTTTATATTTTTTCTATCTTTGAATATTAACTTTTTCTAATATAAAAAGTTTTCGTAAAAGACAAAAATTGCATTCATTTCAAAAGTATATTCAAAAAGTGTTATTTAAGGATATATACCTATAAGAAAATCATAAAATATCGTAAAAGATTTTTTATTGAAAAATATTTTAGACATATGTTAATAAATAAAAAGATGTTACTTTCACAAACAAAGCATTTAAAATTAATATAATGTTTTTGATAAATATTAAATACAATTTCTTGATTGAATTTTTCATCATAAAATTTGATATTTAAGGTTTTTAGAAAAGACTCGGTTATCACTAAACTGTGTTACAAATCATATATATATGTGTGTATGTGTATTATATATATATTATATATATATGGTTAATCTGTGGTTTGGGTACCCCTTACTCGCCAAATGGGCAATAGACGCGCCAAGCGTGGTAACCCTGGCAATTTCATCTTAAATGCACTCCTTGAATATGGAATATGGAAAAAATATGATAATTATTATTCTTTATATTATAATGTATTTTTTATTATACAATTCGTAAGAAAAACCATTGTTTTTGTTTTCGTTGTCATACCAACGGTATAATTCCTTAAAAACACGGATTTCGGTTTCGTCGCCATAGAAACGTCGTTTTCCCGTAGTGTCTCTCGGATTATTCAACTCCGCCAGACAAAACGCAAAAACGCGCCAGTTGGCGACTTTTTGAAAATGCGCCAATCAGGGGACCCAAAGCACATTTTCACCATCTCATTAAGTTAAATTGTGATGCTAAAGGGTAAAAATGCGGTGTTAAAAATGAATGTTTCTTTAAATTGAAAAAACTCAATAGCTCAAATTAACAGAAGATATTAAAAAACGTAATTTTAATGTTTTATCCAAAAACTAAAGAGATTTTGATTTTAAAAGGATTGTATTTACTATTAGTTTACAGACTATATTTTGATAGTAAATTGACAGAAAATTACTCAAATTGTAAGCATTTTCTGCTATAAATTAAGCTATAAAATTAAATGAAGTTGTTATATTAATAGAAATATTTGTGAAATAAAGTTATACATACCTCCACCGATAACCTCTGTAAAATGTTTGAAAATTATTACCATGCATAATATAAATTATTTTATAGTAAGAAAAAAAAATAAATTCTGGAATATTTTTGTTCACATAAATTAAAATATGTTTAATGTGCTTTAAAAATGCTTAGTAGAATAATTAGCTTAATAAAAATTAAGCTAAATCTATATGAATAAATTCAGCTTAATTTATTTTTACGTCAATGAATATACCCTGGTTAAACTGAATAATACATTTGAATTTAAGTCAAGGAATAATAGCTTATTCAAACGATCATACTCTCATTCCCTGCATGTAAAATTTCATTTATATAATAAAAAATTAAGATTTTTGGGAAATACATAGTAGCAACCATTTAAAAATTATTTTCCTTTATCCCATGAAATAGTTAGTAACCATGATATAAATGTCATGCTTTTAAGCTATTCACATTTAACTTTACCGAAGTATTCTATTACATTTAACTTTACCGAGTGATGAATTATTTTTATTTACTTTCAATCAGTTTAATTTTAATTCAAATTTATGCATTTCTATGTGCATTTTAATTTTATTTTGGTGTTTTTGTTTACACTTCAGAAAAATGTTTTATTTATGATATTTTTCTGATTTTGAAGTAAATGTTTTATAAGCTTAAATCAAAAATAAAAATGTATTTATTTGCTTTAAGGAATTTTAATTTATTTCTCATTATTCGTAAACATAGGCAATATACAGTAAAATAGATAATTTTACAAATTACCTTTTAATAATAAAATAAAATTTTTGACTGTCATAGATTTTACATACCCATTTATTGGTATATTTTATTTAAAAATTAATATTAAGTATTTTTAAACCTATTTTTAAAATTTATTATTAAAAATTCCCTTATTGGTTGTGATTACAATGAAAAAATAATTTATTTGTTAAATAATGTACGGAATTATTAATATGAACTCAGTTTAGTTTCTCCATATTTTCATTACAATAACTTTTAAATATTTAATATACTATCAATTAAATTTTTCGCAAATCTTACGAATAATAGAAATTTATTAAAAACTCCATTTCTGATGAATAATTATGTGAAATCATTCATAGCAATTATTACCAAAAACTAATTAAAATTGTACTTACTATTAGCCACATTTCCAACTGAAAGCATTAAAAAAATACAAATATCAATTTAACTATTTATCTTCAATCAATTTATTTGTAAATTTAAACTGGATAAAATTTGTAGCAATCATTTATTTATTATGTAGTTTAATTCAAAATCATAAGAAATTTCATTTGCTTAAAAGTTTAATACATTTTAAAAGGATACTTACTTCCTCCTAATAGATCTATAAAAGGGATATTTTTAAAATGTTATCAACATATTTGTAAATTAAAAATACTAAAAGAAAAATATTGGCTTAGTTATTTACTGAAATATATGAATCACATTTTCCGTGATATACAGATAATCCACAGTTTTAATCATATTTATTACGAGATAAATAAGGGAGAAGAAATTGGATTAAAATCAATAAAAATGTATGTTATAACTAAATACAATGCTTCTGTATGTGTGTGAAGATTCAGAGAAAAGTAGATATTAGATGAATCTGTATGAAATATTTGCTTATTCTTCAAATCAATTTTTATAAGAGAATAGCAAACTGATTCAGAAACCATTATCGACATCTCAGAAATATATTATTTTTGATATAGAAATGACATGTTCTACAAGATATTTCCAATCGTTTTAATTATAGTAGCTTATAACTTACATTAATTATACTAGCTTATAACTACAGTTCCGAATTATTTTTAAGTATCATCAATATTTTGAACTAATCATGCAATCGTAAACATTCTGGAAACTATGACATTAATAAAGAGAACTAAGTTTGCTGTAAAAATTATTTCTCTTTTTTAGCTCAACTATCAATGTTTTTATATATAGAAATAAATCTTAGTGAAAACTAAAAATTATATTAAATGGATTGTTCTAAAATCTATATAATGATTTGATTTCACTTTTCAAGTTTATAGACAGCAACAATGCATAAACTATGTTAACCTTGAGCACTAGCCGAGTACTAATAAATAATATTTAAGTCAAAAATTTAACATTAACTAAAGAGGAAGTAAACAATAACCGGGGATATGCATTGCCATCAATCTGACACAGACTATTAAAAGTAAAAATCAAAACAACTCTTAATTTTTAATAATCATTTTATTCTTGTCCAAAATACTTTCATTTTAAGTATCTATTAAAAATTATCATATATATTTTATATGATTTCTTACTTCTGTATTCGGACCACTTTTATTTACAAAGCATTTCACTCATATACCCTTTTAAGGCAAAATATTGACTTGATTTGTGTCACAACAAAATATTTTCGAACTACATAATTTCTAAACGAAGAAGTTGTGCTTTCAATTTTGCTTCTTTTCTTTACAAGAAAGTAAATGATTAAATTATTATCAATTATATAACAAATTATCAAACAATTTAGACGAAGCTTCTCTTTCTTTCTTTATTTTTTTAATTTTTTGCTATTTGTATGAAATTATCTATATTTTAATATATTTTTATGCATAATTGTATTAAACCCTTTCATTAGTACCTAATATCTTATTATAAGTGCCTTTCATTATAAACACCTTTTGTGTTTGTGTGTCTCGTTTTTATTCAACATATTATTCCTTATAATGCATGTATATTATGCACAAATGTTTGAAAAAAAACAGCTTCAGAACTATTTACACCGAATTGCTCTTCTCTTTTTTTAAAATAATGTTATATATTATTTCTATCAATATTGCTATCAATATTTGATATCATATATATTATTGCTTTCAATATGATTTTCATACTATCAATATGATTCATGAAAAAACTACTTACCACCTGGGGAAAAATGAGTACGTTCATTATGCATATTATTAATGATATAAAAAACCGTAATTTAAAATTAATATAAACAAGCTCTTAGTAAAATATTAATAATAATAATTATTTCTTAAGTCATTGCTGTAATATTTAGTTCGAGCAAAAGAAATTAAAATATCAAATTTAAAATTAAATTATACTTCTCAAATAAATACATTATATTATTTACTAAAGTGAATTAAATTAAATCAAAAAAAGGAAACAAGTTAAATATATGAAATGAAATTTTATTACACTTTCAAATCAATTATAAAAGTGAGAAATAATCAATAAAGTTATTTTCCAAAAGCCAAAACGTGTGATAAATAATGAGAGAATTTTCGAGTTTTAAATATTATTTCTGTGTTGATATGACTTCATAAGACTAAGGCAAGGAAATTTTAATGTATCATATGAAAATTGAAATTTCATATTTTTAAAATTTATCTCTCAAAATTTATTACTTTGGAAATTAATTTATAAATTTTTTATTAAAATATTTGTAATAAAACTTGTTGCATAATAGTAAAACAGTTCATTTAATGTATCAAAAATACAAAAAATAAGATATTAGTATGCTTGAATCCTCAAGAGAAGCTAAACTTTCAGCTAATAGAATTAGCAGTATATTAGCTATTAAAGTACTTTTTTTTAACTTATTGCTTACCATGTGTTACTGAAAAATAAAAATAAAATTATATATTAGTACAGTATTAAAAAGTCCATCGGTTGATAAATTTAGAATTATGTTGGAAAAATTAAAATAATCATTAAAATAGACAAATTTTTCAAAATAAATTAATTGAACTGCATATTTATGATTTTTTTATATTCCTTATTCAGCTTAATTTATTAAAATATTTTTTCAAATATGATACTAATTTCAATAATTTAGCGTGAAACTAGTTGGATATTTACATTA
Organism: Latrodectus elegans; assembly: GCA_030067965.1. Taxonomy (NCBI): domain Eukaryota; kingdom Metazoa; phylum Arthropoda; class Arachnida; order Araneae; family Theridiidae; genus Latrodectus; species Latrodectus elegans. The sequence continues at coordinate 38,931,918 of CM057813.1, read as the reverse complement.
CATTTTATTCGAATATCGACTTGACATCTTACTACAGATTAATGAAATGGTCATGATCTGACATGTATTTGAAAGGCATCGTAAATGTTTTACTAAGAAGTGATATTAAATTTTAATCAAGCATCTTTCTCCTCAAATTTAACATATTTATTAAGTAGTCACATTAATATAAAAGTATATTTACTTTATAAATGATGAAAATGAGTTACAGTGATGGTATATTTTAAGAAATTTAAGAAAGATTTCTCTCATATTTTTATTATAAACATATATGAACATATTTCGAAGTTTTGAATTTATAAAAGAATTGTATTCAATTTTTAGAACATTGAAACATTTCTATTTTACATTTTATACAGTATGAATTCTCTAAATATTTTCTAAAAGTTAATTACTTATATGATTATCTTCCAAATTTAAGAATTTTTTTTCATATTTATTATTTAAAACTCTCTTATTTAGCTATATGTTAAGTTAGGTAATCAATTATACTGTAAAAATATATCTGCAAAAATAATTCTACATAGTATTGAAGCAGGACTGCTTATAATTACTTTACTATATGTTGCACATTTTCCCACTTTTAAATTTCCCTACTCATTATTTCGAAGAGATCAAATTTTATACTTCATTTTGTTCAGATATGAAACTTTAGAAATAGGATTACTTTTTTTAGCAGTTTTCCTATAGTTTTATATTGTCTAATTTGTAGGTAACTAAAATATCATGCAAATTCATCTCTTCTTATAAAACATTTAAAATACTTGGAATTATAATTATTTCTTCCTCATTCATTACTTAGATATACATGTTAAATTAAAATAAAATAAAGTTTTCTCGAAAATGTTTTTATTAATTAATACCTAAAATTAATTAATAATTTTATCATTAAATCAAAAACGATAAATCTAAAATTAATTTTGAAGTTAATGATATTTTCTGCAACATAAATTGCAGTTTAGAATGCTGTGAAAATGGGAACTTTCATTTTTTAAAAGATTATCAAATGTAATAAAATATAAAAATTATTAGAAGAAAAACACAATTGAGTATTTTAACAATTGAACGTGTTAGAAATAATAAACGAGACAATAGTAATTTATATTCTAATTTTGTCTAAATTGCATGTATTAAAACATTTATGAAATGCACTTCAAAATTATTTGAAGAATTTTATCTCAAAAATATTTTTTCTACTAATATATTCTATATAGTTCAAGCTTTTCTATTATAAATGATCCAAAATAGTTATGGAACAACAAAACAATATAAAGAAATTATACATTAAAATTAAAATTGGCTTAAATATATAGCTAATGGTATTTCAATTTAAAAAAACGATTTTTGGACAACATTAGTCACATCAAAACCAATCTATTTGGATTATCGTATTATATTACGCTCTTATTTTACAAATTAAAAATACATATTCATGAAGTTGTGGCTTATCTTCCAGCTGAGTGACTAAGTCAGACAAGATCCAATAGATCACTGACCCTATGAAAATCAAGGATAAGAAGGGATGACAAATGTAAGTCCTCCCTGGAAGATCAAAAACAGTCCAGGATTTGCTTGGCAAAAGCTTGCTGAGCTTGACATTTTGAGCAAGAAGCAAAGATCTCTCTGCCTCGAAAGAAACTCTGACATTTGCTTGATTGGAAACTGCCGTTCGAGAGGATTTGTCACAATTAAGTGGAAACGAAAAGCCAGACTTTTTTCTCATATTCTAGAAACGACTAGCTGCAATAATTCGAAAATTCAGCGTTGACATTGGATTGATGCTCTGCAAAGGTGAAGAAAAATGAGAGGTCTGCAACCCCCTTTAATCAACTATCCATTCTCTCGTTGCCGCATATGTTGATGTGTGATGGGATACACTGAAAATGAGCATCGTGGGACACTGTAATAATTCTGAGTTTGAGAAAGATAGAAATACTTGTTTTGTCTCCAGATGTAAATCAATTGTGGAGGCGTTGAAGGGAGGGGGGCTGTCCGAAATGATCTAGAGCTCTCTAAAGTTGGTTTCATGAAAAATAGCATCAAGACTATCATCTATTGTGCTTAATTCAATTCTGCAGACAGATGAGAAATTAGAGTTGCTGAAGCAGATGGACAAATTATCCCCGATTTCTCAAAATAGATGCTATTATCAACGTAATCATCTAGTCTACTAGTGACAGCATAAATGTTTATAGCATTAAGGAACCTCAATATTGATTTCAAAGTCCCTCTCCTTAAAGTGAGCTGCAAAAAGTCCTTTTTGGTGATAAGATTCAAGTGCAAATTCTCTCTGGGGAGACTCTCTGAGAGACTCAGACGAGATTTTAAGAAACAGGACTCAACTTAAGACAAACTTAAACTTTAGCATAACTAAAAATATTGCTTTTTTATTCTTTGATTTAAGGACTAATTATTTAGGTAAAGTGTAGTTTTCTATATTATACTGACCATAGCTAGAAAGGTTTTTGAGATGCTTAATAAGATTGATCCTTCTTCTAGTTTGAAAAGTAATTTATAAAGTTAAACATTTTAATGACGAGCCTTAATAAAGATAGAGGAGAGAATTCTTTTCAAATGTATTAATCAAATACACTTTAAACATTGCAAAGTTTTCATTTTTAAATATAGCAAATATATATTTTAATAAAAATTATGCGTATTTAGTCAATATTGTTATTAAGAAAAATAGAATTGAACTTACGTGCATCTGCGGCAGCTGAAAATGAAGAGAGAAAATTTCTTCTTTATTTGAATTATTTGTTTATTAAATGTAATTTATAATATCACTTTAAAAAATGTTTCCAAAATTAAATTTCTATAAACAATTTAATTTATATGTTTTATATAATTCAATAAAGTATACATTGTTTTTTTTTAATATATTCAATTAAAATTTCATATTTACTCCTATGTTACTACTATTTTAACATTTGGTCTTGAGTACGACTGTAAAAAGCAAAGCAGTATTTTTAAATGTTAATTTTATTCAAGTATAAAAATAACATCCAGACCATAATATAGTTCTGTAAAATATCCTCTATGGGTACTGCAGACATTTTTTAATATTAACACACATTTTCTACTTTTCATATAAGTCATATCAAATATTACTTTACTTGAATACACAAATAATAATTCAGTGTTATAATTAAGATAAAAATGCGAAACAAATTTATAATATGTAGAATTTTGCTAAGGAAAATACCAAATTAGCACAAAACAACAAAAGGAATTTAAGGTAAAAAAATGAATGGATTACATTCCAAAAAAAATCTATTCAACTCTGGAATAGATTAGTAATACTTGAAATACAATAGTACGGGAAATATTTTACAATTCAGTAAGAAAAATAAATATAAAATATAAGTTATATTAGCTAATTAAATTATTTTGTGAAATTTATAATCTTTATTAATTTTACGAATTTATCAATGACGATTGACATTGCAATTGAGATTATTTGCATCAATATTATCGGTTTGATTTTTTTTAAAAAAGAATTGATGCTATTGATTAATCTGTGCATTGAAAATAAATTGACGTGTTTTATTATTATTTACCTAAATTTAAAAGGCATAAAAATTTTAATAAAATGTATAACCAGGAAATAGAGTAAAACTAAAAATTTATGGGGATTCATTTTCCATTTCCAAAATTATATATCCCGATTAATTTGAGTAATAAAGTTTTATTATCATGTATAGAGGATAATTATCCATGTATATAGATATAATTATGATGTAATGCATATAATTCATTTGCACACTTAATATTTCATTGTGAAACAGACATATTTTGGATAAATATTTAAGAAACAAGGTTTGAAAAAAATTCTTTCTCATTTAGGTAAATATTTTATATCAGATGCGTGATTATTGAATGTAAATTAAATTTTTGGGGTTTCAAAATTTCATAGAAATTAATAGAATAATGACAGATAATGTAACTTTTGGTGAATTCAACGTTTAAATAATAAGATAAATATAAGTGGCTCTTTTCATTGTTTAATGCAGTTATCAAGAAAAAATATAATTTGAGAGAGAGAGAGAGAGAGAGAATAGTACAACAAAAAAATATATATATATATAATTCTGAAAAACAGTATAAACTGAAAAAAATTATGATCCCAAAAGAAATGAATATTGTTTTTATTTAATTTATAGGTGGAAGACTTTTCATTATTATACTAAAAAAACAATTGTGGATGAATTTGTCGCATTAAAAAGTGATTAATTCAAATGTACTCTTTCTTATTAAAGTGGAATACAGTGATGAATACACAAGAAATATATATTTTCATATATTTATTAGAATAAAATAAAAAAATGCAATGTTATTTTTTAAAACATATCGGAACTTAGTTCAGAGAAAATAACATACTCATAACTGAGTTCAGAGAATACAGAAAGAAACATAATATTAAGTACTGCATATATATATATATATATATATATATATATATATATATATATATATATATATATATATATATATATGTGTGTGTGTTTGTGTGTGTGTGTGTGTGTGTGAGGAGTAATATAATCGAATAAAAAATATATTATATTTTGTTGTGTAAAATTTTAGCATTTAGAATATCTTTGGATATTTTAAGAATATTGAAAATTATAAAAAAAATTTTCTTCATATATTATGATCTATAAACATATGAGTTTTCCATATATTTTTTTTAGAAGAAATGACAGCAATTCTACACTTTCTGTTACCGGAAATGAGTGGTGCAATTTAACTTATACTTTTCTGAAATTTAATAATACATATATGTGTTTTTGAATTAAACAGACATATCAATTTCAGTTCAATAGAATTTCAAGCACAAATGCGACATTACCTTTTCAACCTTTTCACATCAATACAAGAAAATTCCATTCTAATTCAGTTCATGTGCATATGATAATTCTTATAACTTTATGAAAAATATGTAAGATAGTTATTTAAATTTATTTGCTGAAGGAGATAAGATTTAAAATAAAATTTTATACATTACCGTTAGCCACATTTCCCACTACAAAAGAAGCATGTACATAAAATAAATAATAATTCTTAAAATAATATTTTTCTATTGAAAACTGAATTTGTATTCATTCATACTACAAATATGTTATTGAAATGATACAAAAATATTTAAATTATATGTGGTGAGATAATGGGAATTTTGCATTTAAATTAAAATTACGCTATATACGATTATTTCAGAAGTTTTTAGGTAATAATTTAAAATTTCATGTTGGGAAAGTATTGATAGACTTTGATAACTCTTTTCAACAATTATTTGTGATTACATGAAACATTTAGGGAATTACTTGCCTTTAAATTCAAGTTTTGATTAAGTTTATTGGTATTTTTGCTAAATTATACATCATGGGATAGAATAAATAGCTTAAAACTTTTTATTTCTATGGTAGTTCTATTTCTTTAGTAGTATTTGAAATTTTTTATTCAAGTTAGATATGTGTATAAAATAATAATTTTCCACATATTTTTAATATAATATAGACTGAATCACATTATTATACGTAAAATATTTCTCTATATTATCTACTTTGAGGGTACAAATATTTTTGCGTAAAGACAATTTATTATATAATTGAGCATTTTATAGGAATATATTAAATTATAATTTATATTTAAAATATACTGAAACCATTTACTATATTAGTTAATATACATTAAATTTTAATTTAAGAATTTAGATCAATATTAAAAATTACATTATTTACCACATCATTTTTTTAAAAAATTATTTTAAATTTTATAAAAACTCAATTGTTGCTTACAAATGTACACATTAGCTATTTTTCAATGTATTACAGGTTTTCCTTAAATTTCTTTATATGCTTACTCCACATCATCACTTTACCCATCACTATAATGTATATTTCAGAAAAAGTGCTTTAATAGATACTTACATTCACATGCTGCAGCTTTAATAAAAGAAAGAAGCAAAAAAATTAAAGCATAATTTGTAATGAAAAGTTTTGCAATTTTTTTTTTAATATTAAAAAGTTCTCAGCAATATAGTTTCATAAAAAATCAAGTAAAATGTAACTTAAATTTCATTTTACTTGATTTATATTATATTTTTAAACCACTATCAATATAACAATTAAATTAGAAACTCACAATCAATAATATTCTCAAATGAATTCATTAAATGTTAATTATTGTGTATCGCATTGATATATAATTAAATTTACTACTCAGCTCCTGCATTTTATCTGAAACATGCTATACTACATAATTGTATCCTGCATTACGGCTTATTTTATAGATAAATATGGTTTTATGTTTCTTTAATAAACTCTATTAATTTGTATAAATTTTGAATAAAAATAATAAATAGAAATTAAAAATGTCAGTACATATTTCTCTTAATTAAATAATAATATTAAAGAGAAAATTAAAATAAATATTTATTCTTAGGTTAACTGCATGAAAATGAAATTTTTAATTTAATATGTTCAGAGCATATATATATTTTTATGCGCAATATAATTTTTAATTATAATTAAAAGTTATTTATTTGCATCATAATGCAATAATAAAATCAGTATGGTTTAATATAGTTTCCTTAAATTTTCCACTTTTTTAAGAAAGATAAAAATTTTAAGTACATAATATTCTAGTATGCACATATTTTAAGAAAGTTTTTAAATGCAAATTGTACTCTTGGAAATGTTAATGCATAAAGGAAATTTACATTTTCCAAGTATGTAGTTACATTTTCAATTTTATATCCATTCACAAACATGCATGATATAAAGTGATGAAAACATAATACATAAATTAGGAAATACGTGAGAAAAATATTTCTTAGATTTCAATGTACGTAATGAAAATTGGATACATACATACATATATACATATACATATATACATACATATATATATACATATATATATACATATATATACATACATATATATATATATATATATATATATATATATATATATATATATATATATATATATATATATATATATATATATATATATATATATATATATAAAGCCTTTAAAAAGTGAAATCCAGACTAAAATCAATAAATTTCTCAATTTTTTTTCATGCACGATATAAAGTGATGAAAAGCAGAAAAGTATAACTTCGGAAAATAATTAGTTGCTGTTATGAATGAAAACAGCAACATAGTAAATTTTTCTACATTTTTAAGTGCTTAAAGTTATCTTAAAAAGTATGGCTATCATTTAAAAATAAAGGACCATTTAATTTATTCGGACCTTAGTCCGGCCAAAATATTGTTAACAGGAAGGTGGCAGAATACTTACTCCCTACGATTCCATCTAAATAAAATATTTTAGAATTATTTATGAACTATGTGTGCATAACATTCTATTATCAAAACTGTTATTGTTACTTAAAGAATAATATAAGAAATTTTACATACTTCCACAATGATTTGCTGCAATAGGTAAAAATTTATTATTTAGGATATTTTATTATTTAAAACATCTCATGTAATACACACTTTTTTTAATTTTTAAGACAATAATAACTAGGCATAAGAAAATCTCATAAACACTTAAAAACATTTTCTATAAATATATTCATTTAATCATCAAATTTATTACCATAAATTTTTATTCTAATTTGGATTAAGAACGTTTTCATACATATTGCATACAAACAATTATGCATATACACAAAATGAAATAACATTTAACATAAATAATGTATATGCAATTTCATTGTTTCATTTTAAAAAATATTAATGAAACAATTTTTTATATACGCAGGATAAAACATAAATATGTGAAGCTCGTTCAATAACTACAAATGTAAGCATTTTAAAGCATGTATCTTTAATGTATATCATTTAACTATGTTTGGTCATATTGTTATTCTACTGAACTTTAAATTTTTTTACTCTAAGAAAGAGTGATAAATTATAGATGTACAGAGGGAAAAGATGCTGCGAAAAGTGAATGGTTAGTTTTTCAAGCATATTTTGAAAATAAATGGCTGCAGTTATACAGAAAGCATGTTTAAATGGTGAAATTTAACTGAAACTTTTTCAAATACCAATTGAATTTGGAGATTAAATTCTGGTGAAGATTAGTTATCATACCTTGTATAAGAAAAGAGCTATGTTTACCTTTATAAGCTTGATCTATGTCGAATCGGTTATTATTAAGATAGAGATATTCGAATTGGAATATTATTGCTCATGTCTGTCGAGATCCCAAGACAGTGGACAGATAATAATAATGGACTCAATGCAATCAAATCGAATCGCTGTTCAATATCAGCAATCCGTAATCACTAACATGCGAATAGATAAGCATGTTATCAGCATAAACTCAATGAGTCATAAGGTCACGTTACGAGTCTCGATCTAAGAAATTAAATTATTTACTAGACAGCAACTACCTATAAGAACAGTTCGAGGACATTTGCAGCAGCGGGGACCATGAATTTACAAACAAAAGATTTGACTACTTCTGACGCTTTAACGCAGACAGGTGGTGTGAGCTAGTAATATATCTAGCTACTATAGAATAATGATTTATATAGTTCTACTATAGAATAATATAGCTACTATAGAATAATGTTTTCAAGTAAATACCTCCTAATATTAAAGGTTCAAGAATCGTGTACTTTATCACAGATAACACACAAACATTACCAGAAGGAGTTCGACAACGTAGTCACACCTATACAATTACCTTATAACCTAGAATGATAGCGTGTTTTCTCTGGATGATAATATATGGTTATATGTTTTATGTAAATCTTTTTGATGCAGAAAATGCTTGGTTTTTTACGATAGTCAAAATGTGAATGTGTTCACTTGATCTCTAACTAAGTTTGATTAATATTCAGTTAAAAAAGGTTTATATATTTATCAGAAGTGGTTATTCTGATTACTGACGTCTTATTATTTTTTCCAATTTTTTGAAAATTTAATCATTTGCGTTTCTCTTAAAAATGTCCTTTTGTTATTTAAATTAGTTTTTATGGCGTATGTTTTTGATAACTTATTGCAGAATCAACAAATTATGTTAAAATAATTATTTGAATGTTATAAATAAATAGTAAAACCAAGTTTCTGTTTTTACTTATTATGTTTAATCCTACATTGAATCCAAAAGCAATTAATTATAGAAGGAAATCATTTGACTTAAATAGTTTTGTTTCCAGTAACTTTTATGTGCTATTTTCCCTCACATGTTTTGAGTATTCATTACATTTTTGTCTTAAATTGACCCGCAACTGAAATTCCGAATTTGTTATTATTTGAACAATGATGAAAAGAGCTCAGATAATCCAACAAAAATCACAAAAATATGTAAGAGTGAAAGCAAATTTTCTTTATTGTTCATAATTGCTTATTTCAATTTCTAAAAATATCTAAAACTTTCTACTTAAATATAATAACATATACTATTGAGAATCCAAACAATAATTATTTGTGTCAAAATTTTTATTTAGGAACAAAATTAAATGTTTTATATGTATATATATATATATATATATATAAAACTTAATTCAGATAACGTGAATTATATGGCTCTTTATCTAATTATAAAATTGCTTAGAACACTTACTAACAAATATGACAAGGTTATCTTAAATTATCTGCCCTAAATTATTATAAATAAAATAGAGTTTACCTACTAGTATAAGTTTTCAAAAAATAATTACAAGAATAACGAATAAAAATAACTCTAAAAAGGGACCAGTAGAATTGAACTAGGTTTTGTTTCAGTTATCTGGTTGTTTCTGCTGCGCAGATTGAAGTATTTCCCCATTCAATCTCTGTTACATACATATATATATAAATATATATACATACACACACACACACACACATATATATATATATATATATATATATATATATATATATGACATCAAATTATGTCAAAAATACTGTTCTGACGTCAAGTTTAAGTTTAAACCAAAGATTGCTTAACTTTAAGAAAAATCAGTGTGTTCATTCAGTAACATCTTTTAGAAATTGCAATTAAAGTTTTGTAGCAATACTAAAATTAAAAAATGCGTCAAAATATTTTTTTCATATATTTCATATTGTTTTATCATAGTAATTAGAAAAAAAAACTAATATTCCTTATATGATTAATAATTTTAATACTACTTCAAAATATTCAGTGAAAAAGATCATGCAATTTATTTTCATCTCAGAGAAAAGATTTGCATATTCTTATTCACATTAAAACGTGAGTTATAACTTATTTTTTCATTTTAATGGCTGTTTTACTTACTTGAAAGATATATTTCATTAAGTTGTGTTACCGTAACTAACAGGTAATTATTAAAACTATTTTTGTTTTAAAGGGAAGACTATATTACACGTTCGTTACTGGGAGATTAACTTGATTAGTCTGAATAAAACAACTGTCTATTTTATAAAACTTGGCAAAGAGAGTTATCTATTTATTAATTTACTATTGAAAATACTGTTTCAATAAAAAAAAATTTTAAAAATAAAAAGAAGTGTTACCTTATAATAGTTAAATTTTTGTAGGAAATAATTTTGAATTAATAAATAAGATGCACATATTTTACCTTTTGGTGGTTGTGGTGTATGATGTGTTGTTGGTCTCCGTGTAGTTCTAATTCTTCTTCTAGTTGGTCGTGAGGGTTGGGGTGTTGTGGTTACAACTACTAAAATGAAAAGAACATATTAGTGCAAATATTCAAATTCATAATAAATATTAAGTTTTGCATTTATTATGTAATTTTTCGATAAATATAGTATTAAAATAATACAATTAAAGTACTATTTTTGAAAAATGTGTTTGAAATATTTGACAATTATAAAACTAATTCACCTCAAGAAAAAGAAATATATGGATATTTTTAAATTCAGTGGACACTAAAGGGTATTTATAACTACATCTATAATCAAAAGAGATTAATTTTTCTAAGTTTGAAATTTTATTGTATCTGTCATGAGCTTCATTTTACTCTTCTGAGAATTTTTAAAATAACAAAAAAATGCAGTTTGTGTCATCTAGTCTAACTAATATTTCAGACAAAGTAAGCACAATGCTTTCCACAATAGAATGTGAGAGGCAAATAAAGATATCTTTTAGACACAGTCTACTATCTCTCAAGTGGAAAACAAAGATTTGATTTCTTTAGTTTATTAATATGTAACGAATTCGGTAATATATAAAAAATATAGACATCATATAAAATGCTCCAATAATCTATAAATTAATTGGCACTTTTAGAAATAATAAGAAATAACTGAATGCCTTTTATAGTAAGATAAATACTGTAAATGATTATGTAAATATATATTTTCTAGATCAGTGGTTTACAAAATTTTTGATCCTTAGATCACTTTATATAATTAAGACTTGCCCCTTGACCAACAAGGGAACAAGCTACGTAGATGCATAATATAAAAATCATAATTAAAAAAAATTGTGTTAAATAAGTATTTATAAGGGTTATAGCTGTTTAAAATGAAACAAAATATTAATGTTTAGGAGGAATTTAATGAGCTGTAATGAGTAAGTGTCGGACTCGATGTTTGTGAGTGGCAATTGCATATCTCCACATGCAATAATTTCAAGTTGGTTTCTTTTTATTAGATAGGGCTCGTTACAGCACTGTAGCTACATTTTACCGAAAAAAGAAGAAATTCAATTAACAACTTCTGTACAATAAACCAGAATGCAAACATAGCTCTGGGATCCTCTTTTTTCAACTAGAATTTGCAGTATTCTGTTCAAATATTGGTTTGAGTTCCTTATTTGTGGATATTTCAATAAGCTGTTCTTATATTAGTATTTATTCATCTGTATTTGGGATTTGAGATAGTCTCAGATTTCGAATTTCCCAGATCTGTATTTGGGATAATCTTAGATCCCGAATTTCCTAGATCTGTATTTGGGTTTTGAGATAATCTCATATCCCAAATTTCCCAGATCTGTACTTGGGATATGAGTTTATACAATAGAGACTGTCCAAATAAAGAAATGTTTCGAATCTTTTGATCAGGCCTGGAGGAAAAGCCGTTAGATGTTGACAGTAAGCAAGCAAATCTTCATCTCCATTTTACAATTTCAAATGATTTGAAAGTGGAGAATATCTTCATCTTCCCAAGTTTTATTTAACTCTAAAAAGTTTTGCAACAAATGTAGATATTACTTTCTTAGTTTTTGGTTAAATTTAATTTGCTACTTTGTGTTCAAATTAGTCTCGTTAAACTCGATAACAATAAATTTCAAATTAGTCTCGTTAAACTTGGCAAATGAATCTGTCATATCGATCATGTCAATTTTTTGTTGTTTTATATCACAATTAATTATCTTTGCTTACCAAGAATTACTATACAGAATCAAATAGAGCAAGAATCTATATAAACATGTATTTTTAGATAGCCAATGCACTGCAATGTAATGTAGTAAGAAATTAGTCTTTGTAACTTTCTAAATAAAGTAGAGCCAATAATATCTCATTGGTGGCCTTACTGTCTCTCTCTCTCTTTTGAATTTTAACTATTTTAATAACATAATATAATGAATATAATATATCCATGAAAACATTCACAAAGATTTTAAATGTTGTCCCTTAAGCTTGAAATGTGTCTCTGAATCATTTGACATAAATTTATTAGCTAGAAGATACATAAGAATTATTTCCCGGTGTTGAAGTAAGACATGACTTCATCCAATTCTGTTATATGTTAAAAGGATAAAAAAGGATATAAGAAAATTTGCATATTTGCAACAAACCACTAACAATTGCTATACTTTTTTAAATGGAAAGCTGCAGTAAATCCTTTTTAATTAATTATTTGATGTAATAATACATTTTTGTAATTTTTAATTGAATAATTTTTAATAATTAACTTTAAGCGATAGTTTAAGAATGACTAGAATGAAAAATGTCTTATAATTTCTCCAAAAAGTTCAATTTTTTTCAACTATATTAATATACTGTCTGCATAACAATGCAAAAACTGCAACTACCAATTAACAAAAAATACATGTTGTCTAAAACTGGGAAAATTTGCTTGCACACATATCAGCATAAAATAAAACAAAATTGTAGAATTGATGTAGGAAATATGACTCTTTTATAGTTAATATCCCTATTTTTCACATTCCTGTATAAAATTAATTTCAGCTGTCTGTCGCAGATTGTGCCATGCTTGTTATTAACTTAAGTAGCTTGCTAACCTAGAACTGTTAAATAATAGGATTGTCAATAGATTTTTTTCATTTTCGTTTTTGAGGGATTATCTCAATTCCTTTATTGTTACCTCTTTACTATTTTGTTTTTACATTATTATTATCCAATTGATAGAAATTGAAAGCTTAAATTTCATGAAATAAATTGAACAATGGGTACATTTTAACAATACTGTTGAAACTAATTACACACAACTCTAATACTAACAATCAATTTTATCACGGTTCAATCATCAAAGATATAACATAACATTCAGTACTTATGTAACACATTATTTTAAGCACCCATCTGTACTTACATTTTACTTAAGACGTTGAAATCCCCTCCATTTTTCTTTGTTATTTAATTAAATGTCCATAATAATAAAAATGAATCAACATTTTATTAAATTATATATACATTATTAACTTTGTGTATATCCCCTGACATTGCTCAAGGATCACCGAACTAATATTAATTTTCTACAGACCATCTGATTGACATAAGGACTCTAGGAGGTACATGGAAACCTCCTTGGGAAACACTGATCTATATGAAAAAATTACTATGCAGGAATACAATATTACGAACAACTGAAAAAAATCAGAATTTAATAACTGAATACATATACATACATATATATATATATATATATATATATATATATATATATATATATATATATATATATATATATATATATATATATATATATATATATATATATATATATATATATATACCTGTCTGTTTTACTTTGGATTTATAAAAAATATCCTTGTTTGTTGTAAAAAACATTCTTGATTGTTATATTGTTATATTCAGTCCACTTTGGCATCTCCAATATTGTTAACTATATTCTCGTGCATGTATATATATCCATATATCTATAGTCTTAGTATGAATTACAGTAAAGAGAACTATGTTAATTATTCAGGAATTTGGGATCTTATAAATACGAATCACACTAAAATGGGAGTAGTAAGACATGATAAATTTTGAACTTCTCAAGACAAGTTTTATTTACAAGAATTACAGTTAATTGCCTGATAAGAGTACATTTACATGCAATTTACAATTACTTTGACACTAACAAAGAACTTAAGGAATAAATTTTGATGTTGCTTTGAATTATCAAATTTACGTTTCGTCACATGCTCAAGTGAAATAGACTTTACTTTTTAGATAAAAAGAAATATATTTGTTATTGTAACGAGACTTTTTTAATTTTAAATGCACTTCAGTTTTTTCCCCAAAACACATTCTTTTTATAGTTGCATTTATCTTGCCCATAAGCGTTATGAATATAAGGCAAACCACGCCTATTGAACATAAGCAGTAAAAAGAAATTATTTCGTACTCTTTTTTATGTATTTATAAAATATTTAAACTAATTTACAATGCAACACAAAAGATTCCTCCAATTTTGAAGATTTATCACAAGCGATATATATTAATAAAAGAAAATAACAAGTAAAATATTTTTAACAATATTTGTAACTTTAAATGGAAATTTGAATGTCATGTTTATTTTCCTTAATTAATTTAAGTCGAATTATTTGATGTTATTTGCACACTGCAATTTAATAAAAAAAAAAACAATTTATCCCATATATACTAATAATACTGCAAAAATAAACTTATAAAAAGAAACGAAAACATAATATTCATGATCATACCCAGCTGATAAAAAGTCACTGATTTTATGGTTACAATGGTATTTCAAAAATAAAGTTTCAGAATATTTATAGTTTGAAAATATATTTCCTTTTAATTGTCTCAATAGAAAAAGAATTTATAGGTTTTTTATCCTTTTTTAATCATTCATACCTAGGTAATATTTTTAAGCAAATATATAATATATATATAATTACACACACACACATATATACAATATATTATATATATATATATATATATATATATATATATATATATATATATATATATATATATGTGTGTGTGTGTGTGTGTATGTGTGTGTGTGTGTGTGTGTGTGTGTGTGTGTGTGTGTGGGTGTGTGTGTGTATGTGTGTGTGTGTTTACAATTATATTGGATGCTTTTTTTAGCATTTGACAAATTTCCCATTACACAATGCAAATATTATAAATTAATTATAAATTAAATTCTTCAATTTAAAAATGTTTTTAGATTTTGTAATCTGCATTAAATTATTTTGTTTTTAGAAAAATTATATTATAGTTTACGGGACTGCGTATAAAAATGCTATACATTTGTATTAAAAAAATCATATTAATTTCCATAATCCAAATATTACATAAAAAAAAGCATATCTTACCAGTCCCTTCACTTCCTTGAGGATTCTGTCTGGGTATTAAAACTGAAATTAAGAAAATACTTGTTAAAAAAATAAGAAAAATTCATAAGTAAGTCAAATGATTCGAAATTGATTTGCAACACGTTATACAAAGTTGTTGCAATATTTGAAGAACAGAGCTTTTAATTTTTTAATTGAATGAATGGATTAAACTCATATTGGCTCTGAATTTCAACATAATATATCAATATTAAAAACAATACTAACTTAAGAACAATATATTACGCTAGCTTATGAGTAAAATTTTCTGAATATAATAATTTTTCTTTTAAAGATGTATGAAAACATTTGTTCAAATTATTTAAAAAAATATTTTAAGAATACATATAATGATGCAAATATTTTTATACATGTTTATAGAGTTGTATTTTACGTCAGATCATTTGAAATCAAAAGAAAATATGAACATTCTGTTTTTGCACATTCTTTTAATCGTAATAAGATCTGTGAACCGTAATAATTTTTAAATATCAATTTCCATGTGAAGTTTTTATCATAAAATATTCCTATTATGATGTTATTATACCAATAATTACTACTCAGAATGAGGAGTAATATCAATAAAAAGACATGTCTTTTATATAACAAATATATGTTTTTATATAATAGACATTTTGCTTCCTAGGATAAGAAAATCTAGAATTCGGGTATTCATAAAAGACATTATGAATACACTACTACTAGGATTTCCACCTTTCAGCACTTCAAGGGGTGGAAGTGATGGCGCCTTACACAATGAGATTCCATGAAGACGGTCTTCATAATTTAGAAGCAGTGACCAAATAGATCCTACAAACTTGGTCTGGTACCCTATGATGTATCATCCACAAGGAAGACATTGTGACCATCACATTTTTAGCGTGCTCCAGCCATTTTTAGCGAATGCAAAGGATCTTCCACTCGGTTAGGATTTGTACGTGCTACCTTTTGATAACGAGAACAAATGCGTTAACCAACTACTCTGTCGTAAGCCACGTATAACAAATATTGAAGGAATTAAACTGTTGTATTATGATAGCAATTTGTGCCAAAAATGTGTGAATTTTGAATAAGAGCCTGAGGATGGAGAATTTTAAAGTTATTGTTGTAATAAAAAATAATCTTCCATAGGATATCAGGAAAAGTATTCTAACTGAGAAGAATATTAAATTTTAGAAATCAAACATAAATGGTTAGATTACAATTTACAGAAAATGTATAGGATTCCTTCCATTTATGATTATGAATATAGTCCGAAATCTGTGAAACAATTTTTAAAGATCTTTTTCAAGACATTTTTTTATATTTAAATTATAGCATCTGTGTGGGAAAACTCGTAATAACAAAAATTTTAATAAGTTTAGATAATAGCTAAGATCTTTAAATTTCAAAATCATATGATAATATTTTTAAAAAAAGATATAAACGACGATGGTATAGTAAAGAGAGAAATTGAAATAAACAATTATATAAATTCAAGATACCATCAATGATTATTTTATTAGTGTTTTATTTGTAAGATCTACTGATACTAATACCTACCCCATCCTGTAGCTGTTTGAACCACATCTATAAAAGAACATAACAATCAAATTGTTTGTCCATAGGTTAAAAAAAGCATAATGAAATAATTATCATTCTTTCAAATGTTTAAAAATTAGTTTTGACCTCACTGCATTACAAGAGAAAAAAAAATGTTATAACGAAGATGTGTTCAAAAGAGTAAACCATTTTAAATTATCTGAATTCCTCCCTAAGATTTGAGTAATAATAATTATGTAATTTTAGTTAAACATAATTCCTTCACAAAACAATGTATTCACTTTATAAAATGCGCAGAAAATATTGTCACGTCTCAAGAGAAACGGCAAGCAGTCTTGTGGTCAAAAGCATTGGACTATAAGCCGGCAGGTTTTCGCTTTGATATCAGCTAGTAAATTCTGATATTTTGTTTCTTCTAATTTATGTCTTAAGTTTCGAGAAAATTTTCATATTTCTAGAAATTTCTAATGTTGTATATAAAAGCCTTCCCTTAGAGTGAGGGCAGTTCGAATGTAGGATTTGCTTCCCGCGAGCATCGTGCTAATAAACTTCGTTAATGTAAATACGACAAGTTATTCCGACTAACTTACACTATCTGACAATATTGATATACAGTAATATATCGTGGTTTTGTGTAATTTCCATAATATATGTGAGTGAATGCTATTTGTTAAAATTTAATTTTATGTTTAAAAACTATAACTTTAATGTAAATTTTATATATTTTTATATGAAACAAATATGTTATGTAGTATGTAAATATTTATACATGTGAATTTTAATAGATACACTTTTATATCTATAACATAGCTGCCAACTCTACTGATTTTATCGGGAAACTCCTGAATTTTCATCATTTCTCCTATTTTCCAATAATGTATGAAAATCTTTTAATTTTTGGCAATTTCAGTGAAAAGTTTAAAAACAACCGAAATTTTGCCTGAAAAATCTATTGAGTTGTTTTAGTAGTCTAAGCAGTTCTCAAAATTGCTTAAATATTCTCAAAAGGAGAAAAAAATGTTTTGAACAGCAGTTCACCAATTCATTTCTAAAAAAAAAAAAAAAAAAAAAAAAAAAAAATTGCTAAATCAACAACATAAACATATGAATAGAATAAATTGTCATGAGTTATTAGAATTTGAAATACATTATGTTTTTATCGACAAAGTATTTGATAATTTCTATATTATTGTAGAAGTATTTTACATTGAATTAATATTATTTGGTAATGTGTTTTATGTTTTTATGAAATTTTATAAGTTTAATATTTATAAATTGATTTTATAAGTTTAATATTTATAAATTGCACTAATGTAGTAAAAGTTACCCTATAAAATGCTTAGACATAAACGTTGTTTATTTTCTTGCTTCTATTATTTATTTTTATTTTTCACAGTTCCCGTGCGAGGCTGCTGAGAGTGTGGGAATATTATATTAAAATATTAAGATTGACCCAAAATATTTGTAACATAAATCA
Organism: Latrodectus elegans; assembly: GCA_030067965.1. Taxonomy (NCBI): domain Eukaryota; kingdom Metazoa; phylum Arthropoda; class Arachnida; order Araneae; family Theridiidae; genus Latrodectus; species Latrodectus elegans. Next base: position 38,913,389 of record CM057813.1, on the reverse strand, counting down.
TTCTCAGAATGTATATTCTAAAGAGTATAATTGTCTTTTTGCGGTGCTATCGTTTTAAATATTCTGTTTCAAGTAAAAATGTCGCTAGTAGTTTCCCCTGATTTTTTCCCTCAAAATCAATAGAACCTTCTGACTTTTTTTCATCCAAAGTTAGCAGGTATGTTATACTAATAATATCACGTGATGTAAATGAAATACACTGCTGGTTACTGTAAATGCAACATCCTGAAGGAAGCATGCAAATAGCATGAAATTTACAACATGCATTAGGGGAAGTAAGGTATGCAAATGATTAGAATTTTAGCGCAGACGCACATCACGCGTACCTGTATTTTAAAACCGTTATTTAAGGCTTGAAGATTTTGACGATTTCAAGTTCAGCAATTGTTTTTCTTTAAGATTTTTAAAAAAAAAAAAAAAAGATCGATTATGCCTTGTAGAAAACAACGATCATTTTTTGATCAAGTGTCCGAGTTCGACAGAGGGAGGATAATGGCCTACCGAGATTGTGGACTATCTTTTTGGGAAATCAGTAGACGTGTTGGACGAAACAAACAACTATAATGCGGATATGTGATCGTTGGATGCCGAAGGGTACGACGGATCAACGTCTTCGATCACACCCACCTCAGTGCACCACTTCAAGTGAAGACAGACAAATCGTACTCATAGCAGTGACTGATAGCTCAACCCCATCACGAACTATAGCACAGCACGTTCAGTCAGTAGCGCATCATCCGGTGTCTGCGCATACCATTCTATGAAAAAAAGGGTGTGGATGGCAGAATATAAAGAAATTGTCTTTACTAACGAGTCACGTTTCTATCTGCAACACCACAATGGTCACATTCAAATCCGGAGACACCGTGGCGAGAGAATGCTGAACAGCTGCGCTATGCACCGCCATACTGGCCCAGCACCGGGTATTATTGTATGAACCAGTATTGTACATTACTCTCTCACTCTTCTAGTACGTATTGCTGGTACTTTAAAAGCAAGCGCTGCCTCTCCAAAGTGTTGGAGCAAGTTGTCCCTCCTTACCTTCAGGGCATGCCCATAGCCATATTTCAACACGATAGTGAGCGACCACAAGTGACAAGCATTATTCAAGGGTTCTTCTTCTTCGTCAATCGCCAGATTGAATTTCTTCCCTGGCTGGCTCGTTCTCTGGATCTTTCACCGATAGAAAACATGTGGTCCATAGTTGCTCTACAATTGACCCATATTGCATCCCCATATACCACACCAGATCAACTTTGGCAACGTATGGAAGCTTCTTGGTCTGCTGCAATCTAAGAGCACACCCAAAGTCTTTTTGAATCAATGTCGAGGCGTGTGGCAGTGGTGATCTCCAACAATGGCGGCTACTCTGACTACTGATTTTGACAAGAACCACACTTCACAGAAGTCTCTACAAATTTAATCTCATTTGATACTTGGTCAACATGTTATCTACAAAATAAATCTTTTTAGGATATCGCTTGTCTTTCTCAGTGTTGCAATTTAGGTGACCAGCAGTGTACTTTACCATATCCATTAGCTATAACATACGTAAATAATATTAAAATTATCATAAGAGATATAATCATTAAAAAATTATTAAATTAACTTTAAAATCATGAAAGGGAATTGTATTTTATTCAAATTTAAAATTATTGAATAAAGTAATATATTAAAATATTTTAAAATTAAATTAGATAATATTTAGTTTAAAAAAGTGTTTCTTTATCATACAATGTTAATCGTTTTTCATTTTTTTAGTATAAACTGCTGATATTTATTCTTAAGACTATCCCATTTCATCATATATTTAAGTATTGATTACGAGTTAATTAGAACTTCACTTATATAAAAATATAATGGGATTGTTTTGAAGGTATAGAAAATATTAGAAAATATTTCTTCTTTTAAAATCAAATACACGAATGTTGATGGATATAACTAATTGCCGATTACGATGTTCGCAAAGGTATTTGCAAGTTTTTCACAATTACAGTACGCTTAATAATAAAATTTTTATTCAGTGTATTATGTATTTTTTATTAAGTTTAATTAAATGTATTATAATAACTAAAATTTACACTACATTCAATAATGAAATTTTAATGCGATGAAAACTGGTTAAGATGAACAAAAGAGTAAATTTAAAATTTGTAATAATTTCTTAATTTCATAATTTTGTACTTATTATTTTTTTGGTTGCCACATCCATGGCATAAGCTAATAAGAATACCACGTGATATCTTAGAAAATTTCTCGCTCACATATTAGCTTAATTTTGGGATCGCATTTCTCAAAACACTGTCTTTGGGATTGTTTCAAGTCACTGTAGGGAATTATTTTATGTTAACATTACGTTAAAAACACACATGGTCAATTATTTATTCCAGACTAGCTCCAGTGTTTGAAAACTAATTTAGCTTTATTTGTTTACGCTATCAGAGAAACAACTTAAAAAAATTTAAATAGTTCATATAAAATTGAAAATCACTCACACATTTCCAGCTTCAAATTTTAAAACTTTTTCAAGCATTGATTTTCTTAACAAACTTTAATTTAAATAAGTCATTTAGAATGATAAATTTTCTTTATAAAAACAAAATATTTTATGCTGATATATCAAAGATTTTTTAATAAATTTCAGTACTAAAGATACATAATTAATGGGACCTGTTCTAAAAGTTTAATATACATAAGTATAACTGTAATTTAGATAAATATATTTATTGATAAAAATGAAATAAAACTTTTTTACCGTATCCTCCAACATCTGAAAAAATAATCATTAAAATTAATATAAGAGATAATTAATTAATTAAAATTAATATAAGAGTTATTTTAAAACTAATATTATTAAACATAAAATTACACATTTTAAAAGTTTGGTAGTTTGTAAAATAAAGTTTATTGTCTTAGTTTGTTAAAACATTTATTTTAACAATGTTGTACAGTGTTAAAATTGTCTCAAAAAATTAACAATGTTAAAATTGTCACAAAAAAATTTGTTTCCATGTACTTAAATGTTGTTGTTTGTATTCTTCTTTATTCCAATACATATAAATGATTTTCTTTCACAAATTTATTTTACTAAATTTCAGCTTTAAGCTTCATGGAATCAAATATTAGATAATCCTTTTCATAAATATTATTTTCATTATTAATATATTCATCAAAGTATTGATACTTAAGTATAAAACAAATTATATTTTTTAAATGCTAAGAATACTAAAATTCCTAAGGACTTACTCTGGGGACGAGAATGAACTGAAAAATAAACAAGTTATTAAAGTTAGTTTTTAAACACTTAAGCTTTAAAATATATTAATATAACATCTGTAATAAATATTTAACAGTATAAAACATTTTTACAATATTTATGAATATTATTTTGAGAAGATTATTTGACTTTAAAAATTTTAAAAACACTTAAATTTGAGAAAGAGACTTACAAGAATTTTATATTGAAACTTCTATAAAATATGAAGATGGCTTAAAATCTTAATAGGAAATTTTTTCTGTGTTCTTTAAATTTTTTAACTACAACTATTTAAATTTTCTACAGACAAATACAGACATGTTTAATTTTAATTAAATGAAATAATTTCGATTATGTAAGAAATATTCAGATTTTTAAAGTAAAGCAACAGCTTTTATAAAATATTTTAAAAATATTATATGTTTATTACTAATCAATCATATCTCCATAACAAAGATTATGTTCTAAGCGATTGCAATAATTCATTATAAAGATAACTAATATCAGTGTTATTATAAGATTCTATTTTGTGTTTTTTTTATTTATTAATCAAAATTGTGCTTTCACATCTGATGATTTTGTAACTTATATTGTAATACATACTGATTCTTTAATCAAAACAGAGCATACATTGCTATCCTAAAATACAATTACCATTATATGAAGGAAATAAAAACTAATTTAATTCAGATCAGAATGAAATATAAATTTAAAAAAAAAAACTTATGGGAATTCATTGCATAAAATTTGATTAAAAAATTTAGTATTGCGGAACAAAATATTAATATAATAAAATATTATCACCAACAAATAAAACTTTAAAACTGAATACGTTTCTTAAACATTTGTATTTCAAAAATGATCTGACTACCTCGTTCTACAAAATTTGAATTGTAAATGTAAAATGGTAAACAAACGATTAATAAAAACTCTTTAATTCCTATTCAGGATTATCTACATATAAATAATTTATAGTTGATAATTAGTAACATATGTTCCAAGCATTTTCTGTAAAACAAGGGAAGCTCGTAATAATGATTTCTGATTTTCGTTTCAACATTCATTTCTAAATAACAGAAATAGGAAGAGATCACACTAATTTTTACCATAAATTTTATTAATTCATTTAATTAACTCGAAATCTATTGCACAAAAGAATAATTGCATGGGATTTTGTTACATATATATATTTGCTATATAGAAAAATAGATCTTTTTCTTTTTTAATATCTTGGGAAAAAAATAATGCAGATGAAACTTGATCATAAACAATATATAATTTATTAAAAATAAAAAAGTATTTAAAATAATATTATCTTTTAGAAGCTGTATATATGTTGTTTTCGATGTGATTTTATAAAAAAATTGTTAGTTGTATAATCACCAAAGCATATAAACTAATTTGCTTAAAATACGAAACTCATAATTATTTTAATAAGTGAAAATCGACTGCAGAGACTTAAAATTGTGATCAGAAAAGTGCGTTATTTGTAATTTCTTCATCATTTTCTCAGTTACAAAATGTTAATTTAATATTGCTTGAACAAAACTTCAAAATATCACATATATCTCGACAAAAACTATTTCATAAAAATACCTAAAATAATCAAATGATTAACAATAGTTAAATTTTTTCATATACTGTATATTATCTACGTATAGAAACTGAAGAAATTAAATTTATTTATATTATATTTCTATATTTATTTATTTTTTTAATTATAAATGTCCAAACGTATTGGTCATTATTTTAAATTAACCTATGTTTAATAATTTATAATCTACAAACTAGATTACATCAGGATAGTTGGTAAGAATGAACTAACATTATGAAAATAGTAATTTGATAAATGGATTTGTAGAGTCTTCAAATTTTTTGAAAATATTATTAAAGAGTGAAAAATATTCTAAATATAATTTTAAAAAATAGCATTTCATTAAAAGTTTTATAACAATGAATAATATCTACAAGTAATAGCTACAAAAATAAACTTCATTTTTTAAATTCTTTTGCGACACAATTTTTTAGATTCCATGCATTCAAACAACATTCATTTATTTTATACACAGATTTATAAAGTATATCAGTTATACCATAAAAAAGTTCAAATAAAAATGCACTTACCTTCATTTGTTAAAATTGTTGCTACAAACAAAAATATAAACAAATTATAAAACATCATTTTGAATGTATTGTACGGAAAACTGTCTGAAAAACTCGATTTAAACTAACGTAAAATAGCGTAGCTCAAGCAATTTATCCCTGACATAATTTTTATCTATTCATAAAATTAGAATCTTTAATATTACATAAGATATATGTACGTGAAGTTATAAATCATTTGGGATACGTAAAATGGTCTTATTTCCAGAAATCGTACGTGCTTCTTTAAGATAAATCTCAATAAATAGAGTTGCGGTTTTTAATTTGCAATTTATTTAAAGTCAAAACTATTTAAACAGCTGAATTCTTCCATGAAAAAAAAACTCATCTTATTTCTGCTGTAATATTTAACATAAGGCATGTTGCATAAAACTGAAATTTAATTTTTGAATATAAACATTTGTGCAGATTAAAATACAAAAGATAAATAAACTTCAATGTTTAAATTAAGTCTTCTATTGTATTCATATTAAACATATGTATCATAATTGAACCAAAATTCACAGGTGTAAAAACATCTAATTCATAAATTTATTGGCATTCAGACATTTACGAACATCCTTTTTGTGAAGGTTAGCTCAATTATTAGTTATTGAAAAATACATGACTTGTTTTTTTCGTCAATTTTTACCAAACATTTATCATCCATAAATTCTGAAAATTTTCTTTTCTTCATGAAACATTTTACAATTTATATTTCCTGCATTTTTAAATACTTAAATACCTTTAATATAGGTAATTTCATTTCTTCTTTCGTAATAAGCAACAAATATATAAATTAAGATTGGTTTGAAAATTATTTTCCTATCATTAATAACTTTTCTTTTTCAAAATTATATCATTTAATGAGTTTCATTAAATTGTGATTTTTGTTTTAATGATCTTTCTTTTTTGTTCTTAAAAATTTTCATTATTTAGGAACAAAAAAAAGATTATTGAATCTAAATAATAAAATTTAAAAATAATAGAAAATTAAACAGTACTTCATGTAGTACTTTATCCTACATATTATTTAGCAATAAATACTCCGTTAAGTAAAGTATTATGCATATTTCGCCTCATATACTTACCTAAAGTTTTTTATATTACCTGAATTTTTCTGCATTCCCCCCCCCCAAAAAAAAAAATCCAAAACTTTAGTTTAAATTCTACGTGAATCATTATTCGCTTAAAATACAGTTGGTAATAAATTTGACATAACGATATTTAAGCTACATTTTTAATATTAATTCCTGACACTAAAATATTTAAGCAAAAATGATTCATTTTATGGAGAATTTTCAATTAAATTATGTATTTGAATTGCAAAAATAAGGTCATATGTCAGAAGAAATAAAATGATTTATTGCTCAGGCAGTGCATCATTTGAATTTAGCATTATTGCTGAACTAAAATAAGAATATTAGTATTGGTTTTAGAGATATCAAGCTATAATATATTTCGCATCAACATGTGATTATAAAATAAAAGAAGATTAAGGTTTAAAAAATAATGCCGGCTTTTACTTATATATAAAATATTATAATATCTATTGCCCACAGAAGTGCACAAAAATTCACACAAAAGGGAAACTCTTTCAGTAAAGAGCTTCCAATAAGTTTACCTAATGAAAACTCTCTTCTATAATACAAATTTATACAATAACCATTACATTTTGATGAATAAATCTTAACATTTTTACAACAATGAAATCTGTTAAATGAATGGTATCACCAAATAAAGAGAAACTATTCTTACACGCAATAGTAATTACAGATTCTAAATTTTATACAGATGATATTTCAGATAGATTTTAAATTCCAAAATGAAGAAAATCATTTTCATTAAGTTTAATTTTAATTTGGACAGTAAATTATCAAAATATGAATAAAAAATTTTATAAGTGAAAACTTAAATGTATATAAAATACATTATCTTTATTTTGAAACATTGATTTTTATCCCAGGTTTTTTATAATCCATATTCTTGTTTTTCACTATTATTTTTGAAATTTATTTTTAAAGTAAAAATTTGTTCCAGGGCTGAGTTAATTTCTTTCAATACAAAAAATAATTTTAATGATTTTAAGCAGACTTTTAAGGCTAGTGTTTATTAATTTTCCGTATGTTTATTAATTTTATATATGATTATTCATTTTATATATGTCTGTTCATTTTATGTGTATTTTTTTGAACAAGCACAACTACGAAAATTTTTATTGAAAACTTAAAAATACAAATCTAATTATTGAAACTCAATAGTTAGATTTGTATTTTTAAGTTTACAATATACTGACAATTTTTAATATCTTGTTATCTAATTTAATTTGCATATACTACTAGAAAATATTTACTAAAAATTGGTATCTTTGCATCCAAACTATAGACTAAACTAACTACCAATCAGAATTTTATCTGCATAAAAAGTAATTTAAATCATATAAAACGTAATGATAAGCAGTAAATATTTACAAGAAGAATTATCTACATATATCAGAAGTCCTGATGTGCATATCTATCATTAATCTTAATTACTTTTCAGTTTTTGTTCACTATGTTGGTATTTAAATAAACATTAAGTGTTAATGCCAGAGTTAAGTGAATAGAAAATAAACATAATATTAATATCATAAATAAATTTAATTTAAAAACTTACATATTACTGGAATTGGAAGTAGCAGATTTCTTTGCGTTCGAAAAACAAATGAGTGAAAAATACGTTGTCTAATCGATAAGTATTATCAGATGTCTAATCATTACAAACTATCAGATGAAGCATTTATATATCATTGTAAAAAAAAAATATGCATAAAATTATTGATTGTTTCATTGATATGCCCCAAACGCACAAAAGTGATCGGCACCTGTGAATCTGAAAACGATATGAGATAAAAATCAATTCGAGATAAAAAAATAAATAATAAAAATAAAAAACATTATTAAACCACAATTTTCTTGATTGCTAGAAAAGTTCTCATCTTAAGTTCTATTTATGAAATTTTTAATTGAGATTTTAATATTTGCTATCATATTAGATTAGTATATTTTAAATTATGTAACGAACAATCATATTACAAACGTTGGTTTAGAAATATATTAAAATTTAGTCAAAGGATTTGGTGAAATTTGATTGTGCTAGAAAATAGTATTTGTTTTTTTCTATTATTTTCCCATGTTTGTTTCCTGATACATAATACATAAGTGTTCACGTCTTAAAAATACTTTATCGTGCGAACGTTTCTGCTCAGAGGTGAACCTCAGAAAATAGTAACTGTGGAAATAACGAGATATGAAATCTTATTTATCAATGTTCCGTCAGTGATAAAGCCACTTCAGCCAAACTCATTGGAAGAGAAATCTCGCTTGAAAACAAATAATAAGTTCACAGCCTTTTAATCAGTCATGTACTTTTCAGCGTCTTAAATCAAGTTTTGATATGCCATCAACACACGTTTGCAAAAACTGTGATTATTTGTTGGTGTGACGTGACTGGGGACGCCGTAGCACACATTCATTGTTTAAGATAAAACTTTCGAGGGAGAAATTGCCACAAGTGGAGCAAGATCTTTTAGAAATTAAGTTGTCAGTTTATGATTTAGGACAATATTTCGTGTTAAGAAACAAAAGACATTTATTTTTTTCTGACGTAAACAATATGAAATTTTTACCCAGATCTGAAAAATAAAAAAATTATTTTTCATTATAGCTATGAAAATCTTTGTTAATTTCTCATCAAATTCCAAAAGTAAGTAATATTTTGATACATTAATTATATACTATAAATATAATTGATATATTTAAGAAAGTATATTTTATAATTCAAAAAAAGTATAATTTGTTGTGTGTGAAAGTCAACCCATTTATCTATTGATGTAATTGCAAGTGTATGTCCTCATGCTTATAGAATATATTTTTCTTACATATACATTTGTAAATATTTAACTAAAACTAAGATTCTTATGCAAATCATAGTAAGTTATTGCAGAAAATATTTCAAATTTTTTGATAAAGCAAAAATATAATTGAATTTATGCTATGAAGGTAGATTCCGCAAAGTAATATAAAAAGTAACATAAATTTTCTTGTTTAAGTCTATTAGATTGACGATGTGAAATCGTCTATGAAGATATATTTTTAATTTTTATTACTTTTTATTACATTACAGTTCATAATATATTTAAAATTGTTGCAAAGTAATAAAATATAACTTAACGTTTTATTCTTAAATTTCTATTATTCAAGAATATATATATATATATATATATATATATATATATATATATGTATATATATACTCTTTAATAATGGTTACATATATATATATATATATATATATATATATATATATATATATATATATATATATATATATATATATATATATATATATATATATATATATATATATATATATATATATATATATATATATATATATATATTCTATAAAAATATCTAATTCAGTATTTCTAATCACTTAAAATATAATAGCATTTCATAGCTTTTAAAATTGATTTAAAAAGCATCTCAAGTCAAAGTCAGAATTTTTCTTTTTCAAACAATTTCATTATAATTATCAAAATTTAACTACAGTTAATTTTATTATAATAATAAAAATATAGTTAAGAAATTACAAATCGCATCATTAGCTCTATCAATGCATGACAAATATACATTTTTACTTGGCTTATAAACTCCTGTTCCCAAAGTAGTTACCTCTTCTGCAAATATTTCATCATTAACCAATAAAAATTGTTTGACCTCCTAAATATTATTTTAAATTGATATATTTTGTCTATGTATTATTAGATTATCATAAAAACTGCATATTGATGCGTGATATAAATAACAGAAATAATAATATCTAATAATCAACATTATGTGAGATTTGGAGTTTAGAAAAAATTAGTTCCCAGTATAAAACACTATCAAGCATATTTATCTTTTACTCCTAATTTTTTATCTAAAAAAGAGTCTTTTTAAGAAACATTTAAAAATAATCCTTTTTATAAATAAACATTAAAAAGAATCCTTTCAAGATTTTTAAATAGACTTTTTAGGTACTAATTTAATACTTTTTAATGTATTAAATTTCAGTTGGTTCATATTAGTATTTTAATAGCTCACTCAAAAAGTATTACAAAACCACAAAATTACTTTTGCAGCTTCACTACACTTCTAGTAAACAACACTGACGTTAAAAACCTAATAGAGAATATTTGTCTTTTAAGCATTTGGGAAATTCAAAACATGTTTAAGCATTTTTTCTATAAAGATGTTTTAACATTAGAATTTCCGGTCATAAAGTTTTGAAGAAAATAATGCCTCGTGTAAACTGTAGAAAGTAGTCAAGGACATACTGAAAAATGTTTTCTTGATAAGCATTTTGTTAGGAATTTTTTCCTTTTTTATTTCCATAATAAGTTATGCTTGCTTTTGTCATAGTCTGCTTAATTTTATTCTTTATCATGTTCTATCAGTATTATATTTTAAAATTGATAATTTTTAACATTGTAGTCTTTATAATAAATAATCATAAATTGAGGTATTATTTTTTATATAAGATTTCTAAAAATGCAGTTAATTTTTCGTTCAGAAAGAGTTAAACTATTTGTCTTTATATTCTTAAGAAAACCTGAATCTTTTATAAGCTCAAATCCATTGGTTTTCATTAAAAAACATATATATTCACTTTTAAATAAGTAATGCAGTGGTAATTGTGACAAACCACTTTGCTGGACAATATTATATTTTTAAAGTTTTTTAGAAAAATGTATCATATATAGATTATTATTTCATATATAATGGTTGAATATGAAATAGTATTAAGTTAAAACCATTATGCTGAACCTAATTATTAATAAAAATTAGCAGTATAAACAAGCACTAAATGAAAATTTATATCACCATTAAGTAAATATTCCAAATAAACTATAAATGTTAATTATCAGCTAAATTGAGTTCATGTTATGAAAGCTTCTTGAAAATAATGTATATATATATATATATATATAAGCTTTATAAATTTTTCTCAATGATGATTTTATGAATAAAAATTATGAAAATTTTAATGAATAAAAATATTACTGATTCTTATGAAAATTGTTGCACTGTCTCGAAATTTTATTTTGTTATGGTTTAAACCCATATATTCGAAAGAAATTAATTTTACCGAACGACTTGATATTTCTTAGTAAATATTTAATAATTCTATTATGAATTGTTATATTTTGTTTCACGAAATATCTATACATATTATAAGGCATTTCACAGTTTTGTTTTCTTATTCTCTTTTTCAACATTCTTAAAAAACGGAGTTTTGCTTACATACAGCAACGAAAATTCGAAAATTGCAAAGCTTAAGCAACAATATAAGTTTAAAATAGACAGTCATGAATTTGGAGAAAAGTGTTTCCCACGATCAGTACAAGGAACACACAATTCATTGAAAGGATCATACGTATGAAAATGTCAGGAACAAAACGTCAAAAGCGACACGAGAAAAGGCAAAGCCCTAGTGTTGGGCTCGAGCAGCTCAAGACTACAAAAAAGGTAAGAAACGAAAGGAAGAAAAAAGGATAGAAGAGAAAGACGGAGATGCAATTAACGATATTTCCTGGAAGTGCGAGGAAGTTATTTCATAAATATAAGAAATTATTTCCTGGCTATAAGAAATCTCTTGGAAGAATAATCGAAAAACTGAAGAAGTCACATATTGTGTGACTAGTTCAGCTGAAGAGTTCGGAATCTATAAAAGTGTCATTTTGCCTTGTTGTAAACTCTTCTAAACAATAGATATATCTGTTCGAAAGTTGGGTAACTCCAATCCCACCCAAAAAAATATTAAAAAAAAAACAATTACGGGGAGGATCCATGTATCGTCCTGCAGATTAAAAGAACCCATTGCAAAAACAGCAAAGGGGTCGTATTCACCTGCCATCCAAAATTCTGCAATAATTTGAAAATTAGAATTCTGTGTCACTGTTTTGTGGTGCAAGGAGCACAAAAACTTGCTACTTTTTTAATGGAGTCATGTTTTAATCACGAATAAGAATCGTTTTAGTGTCATAAGTGATTTTTAACATCAGTTCATTGAAGCGATGTCAGGACACGGTTTCATTTCAATAACATCATGGAAAGATACAGTTGCAATGATCCTGGATGTCTGTCTTATTAACTTGAGAAGTGATATATTGAACGGGGAGACTGAGCTCCATGTTTTCAATAGAGGTTCTTTAACTGGAGATTGTTATTGTAAAGAGATGGTTTCAGTTCTCATTTGCTATTAGAGCTAACTTCGTTTTTATGGTTAATAATTCACGACCACATGGATTACCACAGTTCAACAACTACTGGAAAGAAAACATATTACCCAAATGCTTTGGTTCTGGTACTCTTCTGTAAATCTCATGGAATATATGCAGGATGCTTTGGAGAGATGCCTTGCTACACATCCTAATATATTCTCTGGGTACCATTGAGCTACAGAAACATATGCAAAATGAGAAATTGGCCTTCTTCCTTAAAGAAGAATCTGGTGCTGAAAATGAAGATGTGGTGCGAAACAACCGTTGCAGGAAGGGGGGAGGGGCAAATCCCATACTAATAAACATTTTCTTCTTTTTTTTCTCTTTGACAGACAATCGTGTATAACGACATTATGAGTTCGATAAAGCCTTTTATGTTTGCTTCCATTACGTGTGCATTACATTCACTTTTGCATAACTAGGCTTTCATCATCTTTTAAGCATATAATACTGTCTCTCATTTCTGAATTTCAAATTAAAAATGTTTCTCGTGGAGTTACAAGAAAAAACACCAGTTGATTAAGTTTCGCACACCAATTAGAGATGCAATAACTAAAAAAATATGCATAATGTCAATTTTTAGTCAATCCAGCTTATATTCCGTTATTCTTATTATTACATATTATTACATATTCCATTAGACGTTTACTATTTTAAAGCCAAGTTTTGTTTTTGAAACCCAGAGGAATCATTTATTAGGCAACAAGATATATAGGAAATGACAAATACCTATTCATTTTTAAAAATGTGGTAAAGAAATATCTTGTAAATAATGTGAGATGATTATAAATAGTAATGAAACTTTTTTTGTATATGTTTATAATGGATCCAAAGCATTTCAAGGATTTAGTATTTCTCGGCAAAATAATTTAGATATTTTTTACAGGAAATTAAAACAAATAATTAACTGAGATTTTAGTGATTAATTTCTTCATATATTTTTTATATAATTTATTTTTCCCATTTATTACTATAAATGCTTTTTTTTTCAGTTTTGTTTGTATGAATTTTTAAATTCTCACATTATATTTTAAATATATTTTGTATTCATAAAAATCATACAAAAAATTGTTTTAATGACCTTTTGAAATACATTTACTGTTGTTTTCAGTCGGAGAATTTATATTCTTTGTAAAGTTAAAAATAATTTTAAGTAATTATTGTAACAATTAAAAGTAAATTAGTAACATGATTCTGGTATTTTACAGCAGAAATAATTCAATCAAGTTTATCATCATTTGATTTAATTTATTCATTAAATTTCAATTTTTATCTTGTTTCATTGAAAACTAAATAAACATAGAAGTAAAGCGTAACTTAATAGTACATATTTTTGTTTGTAAATATTCGTTACAATAAACTAATGCCAATGATTTTTTTAATCATACAATATTTTTTCTATTATAATGAAACATTTTTAATAAATATGAACCTCATCAGATTATTTTTCAAGTTGAAATATTAAAACAAAGCAAATGTTTTAAATTGATTTTTTAATCTCTTTCCATTGTGTGACACTTTTAAATCATACAGAAGAAAAAAGCTTATCAATAGATTTTGATAAATTCACTAATAGTAGTGAAGTAAGATTAATTTCTGAAAAATAAAAAATGTCGTGACAAAATTAGGTTTCATGCTTGCATAATAAACTCTCTGAACATATCTTAATATTTTTTAAACTGACTATTAAATCTGGCACATATATTTTAATTTTATAATGTGATACCTTACAAATTCTCAAGGTAGTTCTTAATGCTTATATCTTGTACTGCAATTAAATTTTGACTTTTGTCCCTCCAAATAAACATTGTGTATTAACTAAAAGTGTCAAAATAAATAACAAATTCGATTAAAATATTTTAGATTCGTAAAGTTGACTTCATTCATATTAATATTCTATTCCATGTTACGTTTTTATTAATGATTATAGATTTTTTCTAGGTCATTTCTCAGTCATAAAATCATTCCCAAAATCATTAAAATGGACAAATTTAGATGTTACAATAACGACACAACATGTTCAATAGAGAGCTATGAGTTACTTCACAAACAGCCCATACCTTCTTGATAAATGTGTGTTTTTAATTGTTTTATCAAGTAATCATATAAAAAAGATCTCTGCCTTCATCTTCAAATATATTTTAAGAATTATTTTGAAATTGCCTTACTACAGTTATATAATGAAAATACATGATATTTACATTTTAATTAATTTCAAGTGTGGATCTTTATTAGGGGACACAAGCATACTAGACAGATCTATTTAAATGAAATTTTTAATGTCAAAGAGATATTTTGTTTAAATTTACATTATACTAGATGTAAAATTATTTATAATCTCCAACAAAATTCATTATGAAATATATTTTTGTTGATCATAACATAAAAATCTGAATCCCAATGATTCTGGGCTAAAGTCTTAAATTAATGATTGCTGAGAAGATTTTGTTCCAGAAGAGATTCTCAAGAGAAGGTATAATTCTGTGCAATAATGTTTCTAAAGTTTAGAAACTTAAGTTAATATGAAATTATCTATATTCATTTCATTTCCTTTCATAAAGGCAAGACTTTAGTGAATTTCTTATCGTTACTTAATAATCGCGTATCACATACACTGACTAACTCCAAGCTGCTAACATGTCTAACTCCAAGACCAGAAATAGCACACCAAAATCAGTTTAGCAGATAACACGTTATACAAAGATCAAATGATTGAAATTACAGCCTCTTGTGAAGTGTGAATAATGACAAAATCAGTAGAATGTAAATATACACAAGCATACTTCCTTTTCTTAGCCTAGAAAATAAGCAGTTAAAATTGCCCCTATTATTGGCTATAATCTTTACCACACACTTCAACATAGAATTAAAAATGATTTGAATATACTCTTGGAGTAAAAAAGCCCATCTGATTTCCACATATTGTCTAAACTAATCTGGTGTAGCAGCGGGTATTGTATTCCGATCCAGTTGCTATGCAAGCATGTACATTACGTTTTTGATTGATGATAAATCGAGAGCAAAGATAGGTTAAGGAAACAATTTATTTCCATAAGTGAAAAACTGCTCTTGAACAATGATTGTTGCTCAATATCCTATTTGAATATAGCTAACGGTAAGCGCCGAAGATATAGGATGACAACAGTCTACAACACGTCAGAGATGTAGCGCTGGTTGTTCATTGGATGTTATTGTCACACCAGCATAATTTCCGGTACTTAGTCCATGGTTGAGCTCTACCAGTGGGTGTTCAGTGTATAAACAATGTGTTCTAAAGGGGTGTGGAAATGAAATCCATTACCCACCTAAACCATGATACCCAGTGTAATACTATGTATAATTTAAAAGTACAGTCTCTGACCACAGTGTCACTAAGCTCTATTCCGACTTAAGTAGCGTGACGAAAGAAGCAGGATTCTTCTGTAAAGACACTTCTATTCCTTTTCCCTGAGCATATATGTCTTTCATCGTTTCATTGGTGATAAAAATTCTTGTAATTTTGAGTTAAAAGTAAACAAAGTAATGGACGCTTTGAAGACATTCCACTTAACTGAAAATGACGTCGAGTTTTATGAATGGAGACAGAATGATGCGTAAAGGACTATCTGCTTAACTATATTTTGAAATATGACTGAGCCACATTATTGCCTAACTCACATTAGGCCTGTCATCATAAGTAATGGTGCAAGAAATGTGGGTGGTTGCTCCGGCTTTTCCATCGTTCTTCCTTGCAACCCGTGGTTACCGATTCACAATACAATCGCTTGGGTATATTCAACAAGTAATAAGTAACGAGTAAGATGTGAAGGAATTCTGAACTGCTCCGTTTGATTAACAGGTAATAGTCAATCATGACCAATTTAAAAAGACCCCTAACTGCAGCCCAAGATACCTCATTGCCACTGCTTTTGGCAGAATTAATAATTCTAAAATTATTGATACTTTTGTGGGGCAAATTAGATATTTGCGATCAACAACTCGATCACATTACAGTGCAGTTGCATATTTTAAAAATTCGTGGGACAATGATTGCAAAAACAAAATATAAATGATTAATGTAGAAAATTTTTAAGAATAGGAATTGATAATTACGTAAATATTATGTATAAAGATTGTTGTAAATAATGAGAATAAAAAAGTAACAATATACTTAATAACATTGAAGGATATTAGTATGTATTTGAATAATTTTAAGATATATAAAATCGATATTTTAAGATAAATTTAATAAAATATTTTATATTTGTAAAATAGAATTCATAATAGTTCTAAGAAAAGATCTGGTATTCTTTCAACATGTGAATTCAAATTTATCGTTTCACAGAAAAGCTTTAAAATATTAAATAATGATTAAGTTTAGCCAATGTCCGCTTCACAATCATATAAACTTTGATTATTTGGATTAATCGCAAATGATACTCTTAAACCTCTGCAAAGCTGTTGAACATTAGTTTAAAGGAAAGCCCTTATGTGTTCACTATTTTCCTTTTGTTTTTCCGATCACCGATTCCTATAAAAGATATTCGCAATCAATATCACCAACTATTGTTCTTCGATCGAACTCAGAAATTTATTCAAAAGACGCCTCTCTATGTTTACTATGAGCTTTAGTTAAAAAAAGCTCACATGTACTACTTACCATACAGCATACTACACGATGAAAATTCTTTACAAATTTCAAACATTTTATAAGAAATCTTCTTGCATAAGTTGCCTATATGCTGGGTAGGTTCAATAAAGAACATAAAGTGAAATTTCACCAGGAAATACAAAGTATTAAAAAGCTGATTAATTAGTTGTGAGGTCGAATAAAATATAATCCACGATTTAAATTTAGTGAATTTTTAAGTTATAAAGTAAGAAAAATATTTTTGATTTTTAAGTTAGCAGTTATTTTGAATCTCCAACTCTTGCGCATTATAATAATTATAATTTTGTCTTTAAATTTTTCATTAAGAAAGTATTTGCTAAATATCATTATTGTATATAATGTAACATCTTAAACAAAAATTATGTGTAATGTAAAATACTTATAGAAGATTACTAATTTTTAAAGAGCTTTTTAAAAATTATTTTGACTTTAACTTACTTCTTATTTAGAACACTTTCGAAGTATATTTAAAAAAATTGTTTTCCTTCCCTTATAGTTATTAACACTATTTGCATTTACATTAAGTTTTTTTTCTTTAATTACTCAAAATTTTGTGCTCATATCGTATTTATATAATTAATCGATATCACTGAAATCTTTTCGGCCTATTTTTCAGTTTATTTAAAGACAATGTTCGATTATGAGTATAAATACGGCAAGAGATAAGGATTAAAAGTGTTTTACTGAATTCAAACTATCAATTTCAGGAGTTTTTGGAACTTTTGTAGAATGGGAGAACGCCATGTAACGATTCCCCTTATGGTAAGAACAGAAGAGGATATACAATATGTGGAAGATGATAATGATACTGTTTCCGAAAATGTAAGTCAACCTGTGACACATTTACTTTTTCTGATCCTTAATGAAATAACCTGACCGCCTCTCCTTAAATACCACCCTTTCTTGACGAAATAAAATATAATTTTTTTAATATTTTTTATGCAATCATATCTTTATGCATCACACTTATAAGGAAAGCTTGAAATACTTACATAAAACGAGTTATATTTGCTTTATTGAAAATTTTAAAAAGTATTTAGTTAAAAAATATAATTTAAAAACATAGAAAGTTACTCAGTTTGTTTTTTGAGTGACAATTTCTATGCATTCGATACATTTAATAAATAACTATCCCTATATCTCAGTAAAAAATTTAATTTGGCGATATTATTAAACATGTAGTATTATGATTATGTATTTGCTTATTAATAAATATTAGGAGTTTTGTTTTTGAAAAAATATTTCCCTTCGTTAAAATCATTCAAAGAGAAAGAAATAATATTTCTAACAAATGAGTTTGTTTAATTTCAATATTTTATTAAATTTCTGAATATGCGTAAAATTTAAACAAAAAATACAAACTGAGGACGTTGATTTTAAAATTAAGGAAATATATGTGTGTTTGGGTACGATGATTATCACCATAAATAAACTTAACTTTACTGACATTAAAGCAAGCAATACCCGCTTGCATAAAAAAAACAAATAAATAAAAAGTAAAAATAAAAAAAAACGCAAACATAAAAAATGTTGTTAAAATTTTTATTCATTTATTTATTTTGCATAATATGGTTGTATTTTTGCTTCAATTTAAATTTACACACACACAACTTAACTTACTGTTTGTGATTATCTGATGCATAGTATTCTTATGAGTTAACTAAAATGTGTCCATTGTCTTCTGGAAAAATGAAACATCAATTTATAAATGTTTAAAATGCAAGGAAACTGTTTATTTCATTCAATAAAAGCAATTTAAACACAATGAGCATTATTTGAAAATACTATTCGCCTCGTATAGAGGAATAAGTTCCATGTTTTTTGAACAATTGTAGTAAAAGTTTTCTACATACAAATGTCTGAAGAGGTTTCTTTTCAAAAAAATGACTAATGTTTATAATTTTAAGTGTATTTATTATGAATTAGTGACAAAAAGATTTATTTTTCAAACTAATATTTAAACCAAAAGGAAAATACTAAACACTTCATTTTAAACTTTTCAAGATTTAATCTCTTAATCATTTATTGATATTGTTTGAGCTCTGAGTACATAAATAAATTAAATTTGATTCATTAATTTCTTGCAGTGTTTTATAATTTAAGAAATTAATATTAGATATTTTTCTTCTAATTCACTTTTAGTCTTCTGTAAAAAAAGTAGTTTATAAAATAAATAAAATTATTTATATTTTTAGTTAATATCAATTCTTTGCTTTGCCATGTTTGTAAAATTTGTTGAATTTAGAATTATTTTCATTAATGTTTTGAGTTTATACAAAACAATAAATAAAAATGATTTATTGATGATATACAGAAATTTTTAATTGTAATAATGGTAAACTCCCTTGTTTTCGTTATATTCCTTAAATAACAAAAATGGAATATTTTTAATTTATCTAAGTAGAACCTTTGAAAACCATATTAAAAATAATTTTTTTTAAATTTATAAAATAACTCTTTTTTCATTTATTTTATTACATATTGCTTCTCAAATAAGAATAAAAAATTATACACCTTTATGTATAAAGAAAATGTCATAGTACAGTTATCAATTATTATATAAATTAAATTCAATACAAAATTTTTTTGATAATTGAAATATTTTGAATTCATCAAATTTATTTATTATAAACATTTTGGATAGTAATAAAATAATTCTTGAGAATTATTTGTTAATCTGTTTGCGTATTCAAGTAATTTTTAAGAAAATATTTCCAAACTTACTTTCTTAAACATAATTTTACAGAACCCTAGTTGTGATCATTTTGCACAAAAATATTCATATGCAGAACAGAGAATAGTTTGTCGTATTTTAAGAATATCTAGAAAAATATTTGTGTTTAATGAAGGTTGAATATTTAATAGCATTGCGCTATAGCATAAAGTTTAAGTTTCATAAATTTATAAAATTGCTAAGTGGAAACTAACTTGAAGGTTTATTAAATAGAACTTTAGTAAATTAATCAGCACCATAAGACAGTATAAAATGTGCATATTTAAAGTATCATATTTTAAAAAATACATAAGTATAAAGTAAATAACACACGTACACATTAAGACTTTTATTCTAGAATTCTCAAGAAGGTGCAACGTTGATAAAATTTGAATATAAGAATCAAATCATTGATAAGATTCATAAATTCTAGGATAATAAATAAAATGATAAATATTATCAAGAAAATTTAAGAATTGATAATAGGAATGTATTTGTTACATATCTGTTTTGATTGTTAAACAGATTCAAAAGATAATTTAAAAAGTATTGTTCTTAGATGAATTACAAATATTGAAGCAATGTATTTCATATTTTATGCGTGTGTAGGGATATTAAGTACTACTTGGAATTTTGCACAGTACGTACTAATTTAAATATATAAATCCATTAAATATACGTGATAAATAGTTATTCTTATAACTTTTAGATAAATTTGTTAATAACTCTAACAGTGCATTTAAGATTCTAAGTATAATTAATATAAAATATTACAAAATATGTTGTAATCAAAGAAAGTAAATTAATATTTTGTTTTAAATTTTCAGTATTCACTTATTTTAATTGTTCGCTAGCTATGTAAATGAAATAATTTTATTTTTTAATGATCCAGTTATTTATTCAAAAAGTTGCTTTGAATTTTTAAGCACATGAAGCAAATTCAAAGCACAATATCAGTACATAATACAAAAAACAATACTGTATTTTTGATCAATAAATTATTTTTTTGTAAAAAAAAATTCATATAAGTTTATATAATTCCTTCGAAGAATAAGTATTAATTTTATTTTTAACTATAACATTATTTTCACATATATAAGGCCAATTATTTTATTAAGATGTGTAAAACTAATTATTATATTTACACAATATATTGAAATATGTATGATTAAGTTGCTGCTATGAGATAATGACTATTAAGTTGCGATTTTGTTTTCATTTTATTAAAATTATAAGTATTGCACTCCAAAGAGAAAAGTTATTACAGTGCTATATATATAAAGAACTATTAAAAATTTTTAT
This sequence comes from Latrodectus elegans, assembly GCA_030067965.1. Taxonomy (NCBI): domain Eukaryota; kingdom Metazoa; phylum Arthropoda; class Arachnida; order Araneae; family Theridiidae; genus Latrodectus; species Latrodectus elegans. Next base: position 38,892,019 of record CM057813.1, on the reverse strand, counting down.
CTAAGTGTCCAATATTCAACCACAAAATTTAATGAGGTACACCCCTTTAAATAAACTTTGAAATTATACTTTTATACTGTGCGGTAATATTTCAAAAAATCTTTTTTTTTATCTTTACATATCAACAAATAGTATCACAGTGATTCCCACAGCATGAAGTTTGCATAATCTTCAAGTGCCCTATCAACATTTGATATAATCCATTTATTATTTGTGCAGTAATCATATTGCTGTTAATATTACGTTATTATGACGTCATCTAAGAAATCATAACGTCATCGATAGTAAACATTGATATGCATAATATTTCATTTCTTACAAAATATGATAATTTTATTGATTAAGGAATAAAAACAATACCCAATAAGGAATGTTTATCTTATAAAAATTTCCGAAGATGATAAGAATTATGAAAGTGAGAACTACTAAATCTGCTAAATATTTTTAATATTAAAATTTATTATTATTCTTTTTCTTTTTTGCAATGATATCAAAGTTTTTTATAGTAAGTATATATATAATATGATATAAATATTAATATAAAAATAAGTTTCAGCAGTAAAAGTTGATAAAATTTCATTATTTCTCGAGCAATGTTTCAAGATATTTGTTTTTTGCATATATATTTTAGAATCCATCAGGAGTTACAGACTCAAATATTTACTCCGAAATCTCATGTAAAGAATCAAAAGTTGATTACCTGGATATCCCGAAATTTCCACTTTCAAGATCTACCTCTTCTGACTCTTCTGAAGCTACTGGTCTCATGTTAGAAAGGAAATCTAGGTATGATGACTTTTTACATAGAATTGTTTCTGAAAAACATAAAGTCTAAGTAAAATAAATTTTTATGCTAGAAAATTAAGAACTTCATTTTATAGTTAAAAGTTAGTCTTTTATGTAAATTTCATTGAGGCATTAAAATTCCAATAATAACTTCGGTAACTTTATAATCAATTTTGCTTTACTTTTTATATAAGACTAAACTCTTTGAATGAGAAAGAAAAATCTTTAATATATAAATTTAAGTATTTATACGTTACAAAAGCATAAGGCATATACATGTGACTACAAATTATTGAGCAAAAGTCATACTTAATTCATTTAGAATATAGCCAAGATAAGAAAAACGTTCGAAGGATAATAACCTTTATAAATCATGCACATACTTTAAATTCGAATTTGATGGATTTGATTTAAAATTTTTTTATATTTAACTAAATGATATATCTGATATGATATATATTAAAATTTCATTTTAATTATATATCATATCAGTTATTCTGAAATTATGAATTTAGTATTCTGAAATTAGGAATTTTGTAATCTAAAATTATGAATATTTATGTATTGTTATATGATACTTCCTTCTAGTTTTGGTTTTTATGTCTAGAAATTTATTATATATTTTAATAAAGTGTATGATAATATTTATTGTTTTGAGTTAAAATATATATATATATATATATATATATATATATATATATATATATATATATATATATATATATATATATATATATATATATATATATATATATATATATATATATATATATATATATATATATATATAAGATTTAAAAACAATTTGTTTCTTTAAAAGTCTTAAATATTTGCAATCAGCTTTCTCATGATAACTTTGTTAGATTAACTTAATAACTCTATTGTTATTAAACTTCAAATTTCTAACTTTATTAAAACAAGAATTTACAAAATATAAACAAAATATGAAAACAATCTGAATTATAATTAATAAGTTTTAATTCACAAGGAAGGAAATAGAAATTTTAAAACTTGTAAAATGTAATTTCAAAGAAACAGAAACAGAAATTAGATAACAGGATTTTTTTTCCGTATTATCAAGATAGTGATTTAAAAGACAGGCTATAATTTTTGTATTAATAATTTTTTTTTTTGCTTATGCCAGCTAGGCAGACATTGTGGTGTGCGCTGCTCCACTTTTACATATGAACCAAATTTGATGTGGAGTCCGACTGCTTCAATACACACATGCCATAGAGACCTATTCATAGGGTAGGCAACCATTTACACCTCATTCATACACAGAAAGGAAAAAGACAGGATAGATAGGCAGAGAAAGTACATCCATGACCGAACCGGGGTTCGAACCCAGGACCTCTCTAAATGCGGTCAGGCACTCTGGCCGTTAGACAGGGAGGCCGGCTGCATTAATAATGATTCATGTTTATATTTAGGTGTCAAAATCTGAGACACTTGAACTAACTGATGAAAATAAATCAAAACTAAGCAATTCATTTTCTATATTTAGTTGCTTCATGCTTTACTAAACTTCTTTGCAATGTTGTAAAAGAAGTTTCTAACAGATGAGATTAGTAAGATTTCAAAAAGAGTTGAAAATAATCTTCTAAGATGTCGATTAATTTGTAATACATTTGGTTTACATTACATATTATTTTGTATTAAAATATAACTTCATGTTATTTTAATATTCATCTAAAAGCATTAATATTCTACTAAATCAGAATATTTTTAAATAAATATTATTGATAGTTTTAAACAGTATTGTCATATTAGGTTTCATAATAAACATTTTTTTTACGTATACGTTACAAATATTTTAAATATAAAATAAATTGTAAATTATTTGTTTAATGCTTGATTATTTTTTTTATTTTTTGGTTTCAAATTCATTTTTTCTTGTTTTGTTTCGTGTTCATCTGCATGAAAATAAAGTTAAAATTGTGTATTTTATTTTCATGCAAGCGTGCTCTCAACTTAATGTATTTTTTTAATAACGGCTGGCACTGGGCACTAACCCTTCACCACAACAAATTGCTACTTTGTTACCCGTGGAGCACTTGGGTACCAAGCCACGGAGGCAAGTAACATTACCCACACCATACCAACACAAACCCGTTAATAAGGTGAGCCACATTCATACATCATCTCAAAAGAAAGGATAGAGTAACACAGATATGTCATCTTGGTAACAGCACTTGGGTACCAAGCCACGGAGGCAAGTAACATTACCCACACCATACCAACACAAACACGTTAATAAGGTGGGCCACATTCATACATCATCTCAAAAGAAAGGATAGAGTAACACAGATATATCGTCTTGGTAACAGCACTTGGGTACCAAGCCACGGAGGCAAGTAACATTGCCTACACCATACCAACACAAACCCGTTAATAAGGTGGGCCACATTCATACATCATCTCAAAAGAAAGGATAGAGTAACACAGATATGTCGTCTTGGTAACAGCACTTGGGTACCAAGCCACGGAGGCAAGTAACATTACCCACACCATACCAACACAAACCCGTTAATAAGGTGGGCCACATTCATACATCATCTCAAAAGAAAGGATAGAGTAACACAGAGAGAAAGTAATTAGACGACATATCAGATTTAAAAAGAGCATAGAATATATAAATCAATGAAGTTGCAATACAGTAAAATATTAAAAATTAGCTGAATCGCGGCCAACTTAAGTTCAGTTGGGCATGGCTGAATATACATACTTTTCAGTATATTTTTATTCCTTAAAATCCATTATTCAAATTTACTGATGATAATTTTCTTAAGCTACATATAAAATATTTTCTTCGGTAATTTATATTTTTATTAAATTAAGATAACTTTATTTTTAGTTAGTGACATTATTATCTGATTTGCTTGACTTATTTTATCAAGATTCTCTGATTTCTGTGAAGCAAAATCTAATTTTTAAATTATACCTTAACTGTTTGTTAAAGAAAGTTTTTATATTTTATTTCAGTTCTCGAAAGAAAATAAATCATGATTATGAAAAGTTATCTGGTATGTGGATTAATTTTTGCTATTATTTTTTAATTTTATGAAATACTTAAGGATAATTAATATTATTTTGTAAAACTTATTTAATATATATTATTAAAAAATAAATATGCGCATGTATAAGCATTATATTTGATATTTTTAATGTAATATATATTGTAGAAGACACAATTTTAGCAAATTGTTATTGATTGTTAGATAACTAAATATGATATTTTTATATGTTGCACACACATATTTAAAATAATAGATTTCAAAAGAAACTAATCTCGAATTTAATAAAATAGAGCTCTAGTGAAAATTTAAATATAAAAAAAAAATATTGTAAATAAGGAAGAACTTTAATAAAGAAAACTATTGCAATGGCACATTATTTGCATTTTACTGTCAATTAAATTTAATCTATTCATCATAATATTATAAGAAGCATCTAAAAAGCGTCCTTTAAAGGTTTCATTGCATCATATATGCAAATTAATTCGTAGCAGACATGGGTGGTAGTGAGAATAAAAGATACCTTCAAATCACATCCGGCCACTCCTTCTTCCACTTCTGAAAAGGAGAGTAGTATTGAAAAAGTAAATAGAGGGAGAGATTGTTGTGTGTGTGCAGAGAATGCATTTCTCTCTCTCTCTCTCTCTCTCTATTATTACAATATCTTGTTTATGACTCTAATGCCAAATTTTTAATAATTATAATGATGTTGGAGATAACAATCTCATCATAAATAGTTGTTGATTTGTTAGACATTTAAAGCCATCTTTTAAATAAGCTTCTTGATGTTTAAGGTGCTAGTTTCAAAATATTGATTAACTGTTTGACCTTCTTAAACTAGCTTTCCCTGTAAACTGAAAATATTAAAAACGTCTCAGTCACATAAATAATATATACCTCGGCTTCTCAAGTCAAACTTGATTTTGAATATATGATTTGTTTTTTGATGCTTCAACAAATAAATTAGAATTCTAATTCTTATTTATTAATTTTTCATAACGCTACCCAAATTGGTTTATCAAATATCAAATAGATAACTATTTCCAAATAAGAATCAGAAATTTTTCTGTGTGTAGTTAAGTTCTAACATTTAGTCATGAAATTATTGTGGCAATGTCTTCCGAAAGGTATGTAGAAATTGCTGAAACATTAACATTACCAATGTTTTGACCCAATTTATGGTATTCTAGGTCCCTAGTATAAAACGTTCATTTAAGTTCAGAATTGATCACTAATTTAATCCATTCTAATCGAGATACAACTCAACGTAGGAAGTAATTCGCAATCATTAAAATTTATAATTGGTAGGAATAAAGTTAAACAGATTATTATGAAATGTCCCAAGACTGTTTTGCTGTTCTGATTGTACACTATGTGATATTCGGGCACTTTAAATTTTAAAAACGTTCTTGAAAGCACTTCCGCTCTTTTCGAACTAAAAAAAAGTAGCAGATTGTTCCGGAATTCTAATAGTAGAAAAATGACTTACCAAAAGAGTATATTTAACCTAGTAGAGCATAACATGTTTGATTAAGCTTTCCTTGAAAAAAAAATTTTGAATGACTTATAAGCAAAGTCTGGACTGTACAGCCTTAAAACAATAAATTTTTGATGAATAGTTACATTTTGATTACAAATACGATTTTTCAACATATGTATACATAAATAGACCTTATTTTTGTGTCTTGATGTATTTAAATATTTTCTTTTGTAAAACTATGCTGTCTACATATTTATCTTCCATTTTCGATAAATTTGCACAGGATATAAATTTTTTTTTATCTTAAAAATAAACTGCTTGCATTCTTGCTTAGAATAGAGAGAGTTTATAAATTGTGTTTCACACATATTCAACTCACATTCATCTTAACCCAGGAGAACACATACTAAATGTACACACGCGGCGAGAAGGCGTGGTAACTCTCTGAGTTCTGATTTGCGGTTTTGAATAAATATTACTATCGAGATTACTTTTTTAACGCTTTAAATGGATTTTATGTTAAAGTACAGATACTATATAAATATCAGAATAAATAACTGTCAAAAATTATTAAATATATTTAGATTTTATACAAATATACATGGTGTATTCACTGCAGATGTTTCGATCTCACTTAGAAGTTTCAAAATAAGTTCCTTCCAAAGTTGTCACTTATTTTACAGCCCTTTGCTTTTAAACTGATAATAAAAGCACACGAGCATTTATTGCTCCAGTATTTAGTACACACACACACACAAAAACTACCACTGCCCATATTTTTCAGTGGAAAATTTAAGAGACAGTTCATCTGCATCTACTGCTCCCTTTATAAGATTATAAAATGTATATAGAACTAGTTATTTGCTTGTCACCATTAAATGAGTCTAATGCACTGTCATATTGCATTGCTGATAAAAGGTTCACACATTTATTCTTTCGTGGCTAATGTGATGTTAGAGTCATGTGATTTTGAAAACCGAACAAAAAGTAAAATTCTTTCTGGTATTTTCTTCTGATGAATTAATTAGGCAATTCTTGTTTATTTTTCTAACTGTCCGTACAAGGATAATAATTTTTTAGTCAAACTATAGCTTGCGTATCAATTGACTGTACGATTTCTTCCAGAATTGGAGAGTTTCATGCTCATTTTTTATGAGTTCGTTAGCAGAATTATTTAGTTTATATTGACCATCAGATTGGATACTTGCATTAATTTCTAAATTCTTTATAAATTGCTCTGGAATCAACAAGAATAAAGATTTTTTGCCACACTTTGTTAGTTTGCTTATGATGAATAGGTGAAATAAACATCGTTCTCAAAAAGGTTCAAGTTTTTTGTCAATTATAATATATATATATATATATATATATATATATATATATATATATATATATATATATATATATATATATATATATAATATACATAATATATATAGATATAGTGAGGAGTGACAACCCTTCTTACATTCTTCTGGAATGCCCATCTGTTTCAGAAGAAAGGAACGAGCTTTGTAAAGACTTAAATAACAGGTGGCCCCCGATATTGGTGGACCTAGTAAAGAAAGAGAATTTTCAATTTTTAAAAAAATTTATCCATGCTGTTATCTAACTCCTTTTTATTTTTATATCTCTTTTTTTCTCTCTGCCTTCTTTTATTATTATTATTATTTTCGTCTCATGATTTATTTGGATTTGTTATGTAGTACATTTATTGTACCTTCGGGCCCTGTGTAGTATTCCTTGGTGCACAGCGAGATATTTTTGTTTTCCCAAATAAATGAAAAAACCAAATGAACTATATTTTAGTGTTTTAGATATATGACAGCAATAGATTAAAATGAAAATTCTTACATATGGGTACTTTCACATTTCGATGATTTTCAGTCATTGTTTTTCATATTTTGATACTTTTCAAATGATTTTTACAAAAAAAAACTGAAAGCTATTTTCCTAATAAAATTTTCCTGATGATTTTAAATACTTTTTGTATTGCTCAGAAGTCAATGTAGTTAGGTTTAGAATACAAAAAGAGAAAATCAATATTTTTAATTCTTAAACTGAGAAATGATTGCATAAGATATTCAAAATATATTTTTTTTTAAAAAAAAAGGTTGTATGTGATCTAATAAAAGAGTATAACAAACGCGAAGCATATTTTAATATTTAAAAAAACAGCATACTTAATTATTTTATGAAAATTTATAAAATTTCTGTGAAACATCAAAAAATGAATTCAATTAGATTGGTTTGTGAAGGACTGTGATTTAATACCTTATTTCTTACATTCAGAAACCATATTCTATTAAGGTTCTTGTAGTTCTTTATTTCATTTAACCTAATATAATTAAAGGAAGAAAATATATTGAATTTACGTGAGATTTTTCAATTTCACTTGCTCTATGGAATGTTACACATAACAGGAAAAAAAAATGAGAATTACTGTGAAGAATACACAATAATTCCATTTTATAAGTATAATTTTTCGATAAAATGTTCATTTCTAAATCAAGTCAATAGTAAAAATGCATTCTCAATCCCTTAACAGTTAATATTTTAGCATATTAATTATATCTATATATATATAAAATATCATTACTTTTTAGTGACATCAAATACTTCTAAGAAAAGTACAGTAGAAAGAATATCTGAAAGTACTTTCTTTCGACGTCGTACTGATACATCGTATGAGAGAAGAGGTGATACGAAAAGTGATGATGAAGAAAATGTCTTGGAGACAGTGAGTAATTTTTTTAATTTGTCTAACAATCAGTTGAAAAAAATGGATCTTAATATATGGGTAAAATTAAACATTTTTAAATTAAGATTAATATTTAATTATTTAAAATTTATCAACTTTTGAAATAATTATTTATATTAGTTTTATCTCCAAATTTACAAAAGCAACTTTTCGTATTTATTTACATTTCAGTTGCGGCAAGTTGTAAGAAAATGCACAAATATCGATCCTCTTAAGCGACCATCATCCAAGGATGTCTTAGAATCGATGCTAAATCAGTTTGACAAGTCTTGAAGATATCAGTTGTCATTTCTTCGTCACTTGTCTTTATGTTTTTCAAGGAATTAAAGACGGAGTCAGTAATTTAAGTCTTTGCTTAGCGAAACTTATTTCGTTATTACATTTTTGCTTTATTTTAAAAACATATTTTAGTTATGTTCGTCCAATAAATCTCAATAGTGTTCATTTGTTAAAATCACAAATATACTTTCTGTGTGAGAATAGTAATCTTTATAAAATCTGATACCATCAAAATAGAGATAGCGCTTATGATAGATATTAAAATATGCAAAATAAGAAAACCATTAAAATTTCTCAGGAAATACTGAAGCCAAAATTATTTTTAATACTGCCTAGAGCATAATTTCTTGTTGATTGAAAGCAAAATTTTCCAAAACTAAGAAAATGATAAAATCAGTAATTTGTTATTTTTTATGATTGAAAACAACTGCATTTATTCCTTTTACTATGTAAATGCACTTACTATGACATGTAAATGCATTAAAATGGAACATATTTGCATGCTCCATTTTCATACTTCAATAGTGCGAAATTCTCACTGTTTGGACATATTAACTTTGGTATTGCAATTTCTATAGAGCAGTGTATCTAATAAATATTTGCAATTTATAATGTTAAATATTCATACCTTTACTAAAGATATCCATTAATTTCTAGTTTGAAATGAATACTATTGATTATTAATGTTAAAATTCGTGCATTTTTTTGATGTTACCAACAAAGAATAACTTCTTTTCTGAGATAATATATATATAACATGGCAATTAATAAACAGATAAATTAAAGTTTTTCTCGCGACATGTTTTGCTGTTTAAATCAATTTTGATAGTACAATGATTATATTATAATTTTTGTTTCTGAAACTATCAATAAATTGTCTTTGAAACTATTTAGTATTTGAGAATATTCTTATTAGAAATTATAAGGATATATCTAATTTTCTACTAATTGTGTCCAAATTAATATATTTTCAGTTTTTTAATGAAAGGGCTTAACCATTTTGAATCTTTTTTTTTAACTTTATAACCAGTTTTACTTTTTCTTAGTCTTTATTATATATTTACATATTTCAGAGTTAAAAATCCAAAGGATTACTGATATAGAATGATACAGAATGCACAAAAATAATGATGCAGAACATAGATTGATTGGAAAATATAAATATTTTAACATACATATGATTTTTCTATTGCTAAATAGCTGTTTTCGTTATCAATAATCAAATTTAACTGAAAAATATTCAAAATAGGTTCGATTTCACAGTGAAATATCTGCTTATAAATTTTCGCTGCACATAATTTGCAATTAGAAAATGTTCTATTTTCTGTCGAAATTTAGATTTTTCTGTAAGCTCAAGCACTAAACAGTTTCATTTTGCTTGATTTTATTTCATAAAAGATATAAAGATTTATATTTCTTATGAAAAAATTTTCAATTTCGTAAATTCAAAGTAAATACGAAAAAATATCTATAAAAATTCACAAATGATAAGAAAAATATTAAATGGATAAAAAATACATTAATAATATTCTTTATTCATTTTTATTTAAAATAAATATTTAAAATGTATATGTCCAATAAAACTTTTTAAGCCTGAATACGAGAAACATTCATTCATTTTTTAATGACAGTCAAATAAATGATATCAAACTAAACTCTGTATTACGTTGCAATGAAATCCAGAAGGCAAATCTATAATATTATATTGCATTGCGAAAACTTCATTTCAAAATATATAGCTCTTAAAAAGGTTTCATGTAAAAAATGAGATATGAAATAAATTAAATAGAGAAAATATAAAGCAATTTTAACCTAAAATTTTTCTGGTTAGTATTTAGCTTTCACAGAAACACATTTGTAACTCTAATAGCTTATATAACATTCCCTCAAACTAAAAAAATTACTCTTTCAGGTGAAGAAAACTGTGGATTTACCGAGAAAAATTAAGAGCCTGGATGAAGAGAAAACTTTTTCAATATCAGTTTAAGATTCCAGTGAAATTTCAAGACTTAATGACTTGAAGAAGAATGTTTTTCGCAGAAAATGTAGAACTTAAAATATAGGATGTTGTTCAGAATTCATGAAGTTCATATTTCGTTAGAAGAATAAGTGAATCTGAATTGTTCTCAGGAATATTTTTCATTTATGTTCGTTATTATATAATCATTCTTTATTTATGTTTACACATTAAACTGTTGTTTCTCATGTTACTGAAATATAGCATGTAAAATGTAGTAATACAATTTTAACACTCATTCTTATATTAAGGTTTGTACACACAATTTTACAGAGGAAAATTCAAAAAAAAAATGTTTCAAATGTAATCTAAAGGACACATTGCAATTAAGATAGAGGTGACAGATAAAAGATTTTTCTCTGAAACCAAGTTAGAACTTTTTGTACATGATTTATTTGTACATGTAGGTAAAATTTCATTCATATATTGCAAGTTGAGAATCATTTCAAAATTCATGAAAATATCATATCTTATTTTATCTCATTGATGACTATTATATTGAAATAAACATTATATATATTTCTCATTAGCATTTCTTTGTGATTCTTTTAACAATGAACATAATGAAAAAATTAGTAGTTTTAAATAGATTCACTGTGTAAAATTGGCTTATAAAATTAAATAACATAAAAATATAGCAAAAAATTTAAATTTTAAATTAAATTTTCTAAATAAATTTGTAATCAAAAACAGTAAATTGGTAATCAGATGAAAAGCAAAACACAATTGTGTACTAATTGGATGCGGATTTGTTTTTTGTATCTAATTTGTATATACACAATTTATATATATATATATATATATATATATATATATATATATATATATATATATATATATATATATATATATATATATATATATATATATATATATATATATATATATATATATATATATATATATATATATATATATATATATAATTTTCATTTCATCAAGTCTCATAAAGTTATACTCATTATGAAATAAAAGATCTATTTAAAAATAAAGACTGTACATTTGGAAGGTTGCCTGTGTTTATGGAAAAAATCACTCATTGAAATCATTGAATATTCTTTGTAACCATCTTGCTTCAGGAATAAATTCTAGTTGTAAACTCTTCAGAAGGTTTCATTTTCCGGATTAGACAAATGAGCCGTATTCATAATAGACCATGTTCTATCGAAAAATACTGATTTACTTAATTTTTTTTATCGAAATTATTCCTGCAATAACGAGATATATATTCGAACCGCAAATAAATCATTGTAACGATTTATTTGATTTTACTTTAAACTTATTTGATTACAAATGATTTATTTAATGAGATGAATAGCTTAAAATAAAAGTTAATCTATACCATTTTTTTTATTTTCATTTTGTGAAAACCTGACTATAACTTTCATAATAAGTAAACTTGAGTTTTTCCCTAAATTTTTTAACGTACAACTGCGTAAAATTTAATTTAAAAATAGAAAATACTCGTAAATTTCAGTATTTTCATAACTTTTCAGGTTAAACCAAATGTTTCCTTATTACGAACAGGAATTAAGGAATACAATGCTTCAATGACATTGTAGTTTTATATACTATACATGATTAAGTATCTCAAAATTTGAAACTTTTTTCATACAATAATTAACTTAAATGGTATATAGTATGATTATAACTTCAATAAAAGTGTCAATACTGTTGCAAGTCTAATTAAAAAAAGCTTAATTTTTTTATTTTGATTCTGAAATATTTTCCCTAATAAATATTTTTTGTCAGTTGAAAAATAAGTAATACCACTACCTATTTAGTGCGTATTTTAACGACTGTATTTTTATTATTTCAATCATTTCATCAAAATTTTATTATTAAAATTGTTGGAGATCCTATTCTTTTCAAAACGAATCTTTTAATGGCGCCCTTTTATCAAAATCAAGTTTAAAGGATATTTATTTTCCGTTCCTTCTACTTCTAATATTCCAAGTTTTAACTCTTCTTCCCACTATATTCTCTAACTGAAAAAAAAATAACCTTTTTTAACCCCTAAAAGAAGATAATGTAACATGTGTAAATTTTGAAAACTCAATATGAAATCAAACCAAATATAGCACATACGAAATTCTAAAATAAAAGTTAATTTTAACAAATATGAATTAAAATTTATGAAATTCAAAGATAAAGCTCAGTATTTCTTAAATGTTACTACAATTTTTTCCAAAATCAAATCATATTTTAACAAATATAAAAAAACATACATTCATTTTTCTCAAGCTTATTTTAAAAGTGTGCATGAATAATATCATTAAACATTTTCTAAGAGCTTACATACATTAAACACTTAATCTATAAATTATCTCATCAATAAACATTTAAGAAATAATAATAAAATTTTTTCCCTTTTTAATAACATTAATTTTAACTTTTATTCTGTCATCAGATTATAAATTACTTTTTTGTTTTGATTTTTTTCTAAAATATAACATAAAATATCTGTTTAAAGAGTTACAAGGTATAGAGTTTTTTTCACTCTAATTTATTTTTATATTTATGCACAGCATATCATTAACAAACGAGTTGTAATTTGGCAAGAAAGTAAATTATGAATTTCTTTAAAAAAAAAACACAAATATGTATTACCAAACGTTAGTCTATAAGAATCATCTGATTTTTCTGAAAAATTACATATTGTTTTTCATCACTTAATAATTTATAGGAAAAATATAACTATAATTAATAGTAAACAATTTTGGTAAATGTAATCATGATAATTTGGGAACCAGATCTGAAGCATAAAGGCTGAGATTTGAGTGCTCCCTAACCAGTATGAATCCATATATTTCTAATCATGCAGACATTATCTGCTTATGTGATTTTTCTTTTCTGTTTTAACTTTTAACTAAACACAATAACACAACTTAGTTGATGTTCCCAAAACATAAAAGTAATATTTTCCTTCAAATGGTCGAAATTTCACCAAATCTTTAATTAACAAGCCATTTTTAGAGTGTCACGCATATTAATGCAAGTCAGATTGCCTTGAGAGATCAGTTATTCACGAATAACTCTTCACACACATCTTTCGTTTCAACTACAGACAGAAAGCTTCATTTACAAAAAAATAGAGAGCAAAATCGAAAGCTATTTCCATCCTACATGATTCATGCTTTTTCTTGGAAAAAAACTTTCCATCTTCCTTTACTCGCTATTTTTTTTATTTATTTTTTTATGTTATTTATTTTGCTGCAATTATTAAACTAAGTTTTATAGATTATTAAAAGATAGCAATTTTTAAAGTAAAATAAACAAATTAAAATTATTATTAATGAGGAAATAGAAAATTAATAATATTTTTATGGCAAACTCCCCTCAATTTTACCACGCTCATCCATTTCCTACTCGTCCTTCACCAGCAACGCTTTCATCGCTTCCTCATTGAATCTTCCAAGTCATCGCGGCAGTGATGTAGCGAGCATTACGCGCGGCTGAATACGATACCAGTTTTTGCACCCTCCCCCAAAAAATGTGTACAGAATAAACTCGTAAATAGAATATAATGCAAATAACTATAAGAAAGTTCCTAATTTGTAATAATATAAAATATTAATAATTTTAAAAGATCAAGCTAAACTTTTAAATTAGAGATAAAAATCTTGCTAAAAAAATTTAATTTATTGTAGATTCGGAAGAGTGTCAGTAGAAAATCAGACTTACGGTAATATAGAATTAGTTAAATAGGTATATGTTACATATATTAATATAATTTTTTGTAAAGACATGCAATTTTTGAGTTATGAAAACATGTTAATATATATTACAAAAGTAACTAGATGTATTTATTAACAATAATAATGAAATAATGATATGATAAATTAATTATGTTACATACATTTTCCTTGCTTTTGATGAAACAAATTTATCAATTGGTTCAACAGTGTCAATCACTTTAAACTTTAACCCCTTGCCAGTGTCGCCCGAATTCAGTTCGAGCAATTACTGCGTGCAGTATTTGTGATGCCCGAACTCTGTTCGGATAGAAGAAAAATTAATGTTTCTATTTTGTGAAATCCGAGATGAGTTCGCTTCGACTTTAGGATACTTAATTCCCTATTTTCCTAATAAATGACACAAGTGGTCCTAGTTTTTTACTAATTCCAACTTTGGTTCTGAAGGTAGTCCATGACTACAACAACAGTATGGGAGGTGATGTTAAAGTCGATCAACATCTTACAGACTTCCCGTTGCTAGAAAAGGGGGTAAAAAATTTTACTAGAAAATATATTTTCCCATCTCCTACACCAGACGTTATATAAATAACTCCTTTATTTTTCATACTTCAGCAGGGGGTGCGAAAAATAGGAACTTCAGAAAATCGATTGTTAAACTAAATAAACCAAGTGTTCAACTACTAGGACCAGGGCGTCCTAGTGTAAGCTTACTGCGCCTCACAGGTCGACACTTTTCAGAACACATCCCATCAATGGGGAAAAAATCTACTCCAACCAGGCAGTGTTTTATATGCTGTGGTAAAACCGCTGAGCAAGGAAAGAGAATAAGGCAGGAGACAAGAATTTATTGTAAAAAATGCAATATATAGGCTTTTGAGCAGTACCTTGTTTTGGGATATACCATACTGTAAGAGATTTGTAAAATTTATGTATTGAAAATCATATTATTGTGTTTTTTTATTATATTAGTTATATTTAGCTTCAAAATTTTATTTAATTTGCTCAACATGAATAACATGTATGTGTAATCAATGTTTTATGTGTATGTAAAAATTATAGATATAGTAGTTATTGTATTTAAAACGTTATTTTTGTAATAAAAAAGCATTTTCTAACTCTTATAAATATGTAAAAAATTAAATTAAACAACCAAAAAAATTTTCCATTCTTGGTCCATTTTTCTGAAATATATCTCACAATTAAGGGATTAAAAAATAGAACGAGAAGTTCTTCACTTAAGAACGCTATTTCACGTAGGGATCTTGTCCCACGGTTGGTCGTAAATATCTCAGAATTAATTTTTATTTATCGGAATAATATTCACAACTAGCAGTTGATTTTGAAACAGAAAAGATTGTTAAAGTGCGAATCTCATATTTGGAAAAAACATTATCATCATACAAGATTATAAAGTTAAAAACGGTTGAATAAAGTGCGTGTGTTTAAGGTTTTATATTTATTTAAAACAAATTTATCTACTTGTCTGTATATTTTTAATAAAAATAGAAATATTTTCTGCCAAACTGTATAAATTTAATATTACTTCTACAAAACTGATACACTGAATACTTTTGAAAGTTTTTCAGTGATTTAAATTATCACTAGGAATTGCAGACTTTATACTGTAATGCTCAGTCTAATTGACTCGACTTCAAGTGTTAAAAATGACTGCTGAGAAACAAACAAATCAAAGATATTAAAAGCAGACGACTTAAATTTATATCTTAAAATTTTGAAATATTAAATTATATTATTTATTTTTTTTATTAAAATAACGTTTCATTTTTATTCTAAACTATTTTGAAAGTGTTGTTTTTGTATTACTTTGGCATTAATTATTTCAATACATTACAACATATAAGAGTTTGTTTTAAAATATATTTATTTAAACATTAAAATTGTAAATATTAGAGAAGTGTATATGAGTCGAATCAAAAGAAAATACTCCCAGAGCGTGAAAATTTCGCGAGGAATGTTGTGTTGTCACAAAAGTATTGTTTTACGAAATAAAAAATTTTTCTTTTTCAATAAATTTATAGCAGTTAAAGACATTTCTAATTTTAAGCATTTCAAAAACGTTTTTGATTTTAAAGACATTCCTGGTTTTATTATATTCCTGTAGAATTATTTCTTTAACGTTAAAAAATGTTTTTATAATATAAATTGAAATAACTAGTGAAAAATAATTATCAAGAAACATTTTATATGTTCTTAAACTTAAAAGTCATTTAATATACAAACTTTTAAATAATTTTTCATTATAGAATTAGTATAAAGACTACAAATTATAAACAAAAATTATTTTGGAAAATGCTTAAACTTTGAATAACTTAATTTGAAATGAATAATTTTAAGTAATAAGAAATTTGGTTATAAATTTCAAATCTCTTTCTATGCATGTTAATAAATACTTATATTGGCTAAAAATCGATGTTAATAAAAATAATAATAATAATAATAAATAAAACAAAATAAAAATTAAAGAATACAGGAAAATAGACAATGCAACTTACTCGATAAATTTTTTGCACCAAATTTTTTTAACGATTTCCATCGTTTTTAACTAATTAATGGTATTTACTAAAAACAAAAAAATTGGATTTAAACAAGCGAGATATGAAAAGTAATGTTATATTAACCGTTAAACGGTAACCAGAGAAAAGAAATTATTTTCATAGAATTCAAAGCTGATTACTTTTCGATTCCCAATGTTGTACATCTCATTTCGATTTCAGGAAGATAGTTTGCTACCTTGAAAGCTGCAGCGCTCTATTGAGAAGAATTTCCTTTCACATGTTGAAGATAGTCTACTACTGGACACAAATATTTCGAATAAAGTGAACCATTAAAAAGAAATATGTTTCAACGAAACTTTTAACACTAGCTTAATACAACACTTGACTAAGGGGCTAAAACAAAACTTATGATAAATATAACTTTTCTTTACTCTGCATTGATGCAAAATAATTTCACAGAGAGGCTTCCTTAAGCCTCATTAACAACTTTTGCTTCAGTTATTCTTCTTATATTCTTTATATTAAAAGTTAATCTATTGTTGTTTTTTTTCATACTATCAAAACATTTAAAGGATTTAGGAAAGGAAATTGACATAAAATTAATGCAGTTTTCATATTTCTTTCTTTCGTTATTCTTGTCAGGTTCCTTCTGTTCTTAATAAGAAGGGATTAAACTGTAATTAATTTACTCAGTACGATGGATCAATACAAGTACGCATCTATTTTTGCTATCCATGTTCCCTCCTATATACGCATTGCTTTTGCTCAGGATAATAGCATCTACTAGCAGGACAATGGGTGGTTTTATACTCTGGAAGTGTGAGTGCGTTGTTCGTAAAGCATGGGATGAGTTAACCACTATCCCATGTACACCAAATTTATCTGACTTAAGCCCATTCGAAAATCTCTGGAACCATCTTGATCAAGTTATTGGAGGCATGGATCTTCACTTACGTAATTTAGCGTAGTTGATCAAGACACAGGAGTGGGTATAGCTCAATATCCCGGTGAACACCTTTATGAATCTCAGTGTTTTTCTTCCTGTTAGTCTCACAACAGTCTGATTTGCGAAATGGGTTTGTTCTGGCTTTGGACAAGGTGTTCACATTAATGTGACAGATTGTGTATATTTATTTCCATTACTGATTTTGCTAGTTTATCAATCTTTTTGTTTATAAAAATATCCTTGTTGGTAGGAACCCAGATGATTTCTAGGAGAGCATAAAAATTTTTGCTTGACACAATTTATTTCTTAAGTGAAGAATAGCTGTAAGAGATCGTATTGTAAGATTTTTAACGTCACTAGAATAGATTTGCTATTCGTGGAAATGCAGTTCAGTATCTTGAAAACTATTAAGTCATCAATTGTGGTTGACATATTGCTTGATTCTACTGTAAAAACTGAGTTTATATTATTAGTTCGATATCTTATAATCTGATATGGAGACCAGGCTGTAATTGTTGTAAGCAGTAGATTTCGATGAACAAATTGAAATTATAAATATTGGCATAAGTTGTTCACTACGGAATACCTCGAATGGTGGTAGTATTTGATAATTTTCAAGAGATCTGTTTTGAAAATCAAAGTCTTCAAAATGAATAGAGATTGAGGCAGGAAGTGGTTTCTTGTGGAAATAAAAACAGAATTAGACGATCAGGGGATACTTCAAAATCATTGTAGGCTCCGAAGAAACAGATTAATCTATTTTTTCCATCTTTCGTGATTAACCTTCACCTAAAATATGGTTACGTGCAAGCGAAAAATATTTTAAGAAAAATTAATTAATCTAAAAGTGAAAAAGGATTTTCGTGAGTTTAGAATAAATATCTTCAGTAAATGCAATTCTACAAATAACAATATTTGGTGTCGATTTAGGTAGACTAATAGTAACGAAGTATATACTATCTAATGATTGGAAAAGAGATTTTATAATTGCCCTAGAACATTTATACTATACAGAAACAGATCATATATAGAAGAGTTAACCAGGTACAATAATTGATGTGATTTAGCCCCATACTTTTCATATGAAATAACTTTTAATAGATTAAGTCTTTAATAAACTTTGTTTTTAAGATTATACATTTAGTTTCGGAGATTATTTCTTTTATAAATCGGAACTCTTAGTAATTTGATTTGATCTTTCCAATAAATAAAAGCATGATTGACAACAACCAATTTATGTCCTCTCTGCGCTTGGATAAGATAACTGCAAAGCATTTTTTCAATTTCCAATATTAAAACCACATACTGATAATGTACAAAACATTGCAGAGATTTATTTTTAATTTATTTAGGCAGTCATGAGTACCGCGCGGCGAAAATAAGAATATCACCTGTAGAAACTTTTAATTCCTTGTCGTAGACTTTCAAAGAAATGTACCATGAAAAAAAGTGAATAAATGCAGGATAAAACGAATACATGAAGAATACCGTTTTTCATACATTGGAAGGATGAAAGGTGATTTCAGTATTTTATTTAAAAAGAGTGGTTTTATGTATCCAATGTGTAATAATTTCTGTACCGCCTAGGTTAAAACTTTTTTTTTAATTAGAACATTTATAATATATCTGAGTCGTAAGCCGATATGATATCAAGAGAAAATCCAGTCATGAATATTTTTAATGATTAACAGATTCCTTATCATAAAAGGATCTAAACTGTAGATTGGAAGTGCCTAAAAAGCATATAACTTAGATTATTGTGGTGAAGTTTTTTTTTTTATTATTATTTTTGATTAATTTTTTTTGTAGGTTTGGTGATTTTATTCTTCCAAAAATTTCACATGGAACAGATGTCAGTCAGGTAAGATTGTAAGATTTAAATTCAGATTTATAGATTTCCAAGGCTTTAAAATAAGAAGAATAACTGTATGCTTTTATTTGTAAGACATTTCTTCATTCAAAAATTTATGAAAATTTAAAGTATTTTTCTTCCCGGATATGGTTGAAGTCTTTTGGAAATACTTTCAGAGATTTTATCAAATTCTGGGGTACTAATTTAACTTGAATTTGTAGTTATATCTTATTCAGATAAAATAAAAGCTTTTTGAATTATATATCACCTGTGCCATGATAGTCTACTGGCTGGCCATTCTGATGAATGAAGCATTTTAGCAAAAGCTCCACTGTGTTTGAGGATCCCAAAATTCACAACTGTAGTGATCTACTTTCACAGCAGTTGTAATCTGCTCTGTGTTCTAAATTGCAATTGTCACATTTGATTTTATTTTTATAAAAATCCCCATGTTTTTTTCTTTTTGCTTTCTTTTCTTCCTTTTTTTGGTTGCAATTAACTCAGAGAGTTTTAAAATTACATTAAATTTCATTTATTGCACTGCTTTTTATCTATTGACGAAAATTTCAATTTTAAAATTTGTGACATGTAATCGGATTGACTAAAGTTATTGCATATCCAGAATTGATATTAGAATAGGACAAGCTGGATAGTAAAGATTTTTGCTTTAAAACGTTTTAACTTTAAATAAGCTATATTATTTTCTGATATAATTTCTGCAGTTATTTCATGAAAAGGTATTGAAACGGTAAACAATGAGTTAGAAATTCGGTTGTAATACGCTCTCTTATTATTAGAGGCTCAATTAAAGAAGTTTGTAATTCATTAATACCAACTACTTTTGAAGTAACTTTTGGAACCGAAACTGAAGGGAAAATTCTTATACTTCTCTGGTAATTTTTTGTAATGGCTTTAGCTAATTTAGATTTGAGAAAAATTTTAAGCTGTGAAGCTCTTTTTTTATGACAATTCTATAAATTTTCCCCCTTCTACAACAATTTGAAATAATTGGAATTTCCTGGTACTGAAATATCCATATTTATAGTTGGAACATACTTCCTTATTTCATCTTGAGATGATTCTATAAACACAAAAGTAGAGTGCACCAGATTGACGTCTTTTCTTTTAGGTAGTTTTTCCACTCTAAGATTTAAAAGTTATTGTTTATTCTGAAGATTATTACAATATGAAACCTTACTTTTACTGAAGTAAGGTAACACAAAAACGAAATTCGAGAAGTACTTTCTCAAAATCAAATTTTTGTGAATACACTACAGTTCATTTTTATGTTCTAAAAACTCCGTTCGCACTGCCCTTTTTAAATCAATTTAAAGTTAAATCATTACATTTAACTTAACATTAAATTATTACATTTAACTTAAACACCACGCTAAAAACAGCTTTTGTACTGTCTTGACTTGAAGCTGAGTCAAGAAATATTTGTTTTATTTTCAAAACCTCATTTATTATTTGTTATTATAAATTACATGATATATTTAAATTAGTCATTGCTCTCTGAAATACTCCTAAGCCTACAATTCTTTTAATTTTTCAAATCTCGTTTAAACTACTCTTAAGCAAAAAAAAAAAAAATTTTAATGAATCAAATAAGGATATTTTTTTTTTCATTTATGCTCGATGCAAAAGATTATTCAACACTGTGATGGTTAATTTTATAAATATAAATGTGACAAGAAATGACAAAATTTTCGATTTTATTTCTTCTTCCAAGGCATTACAGCCAGTTGCAAGCAAGGGTCGTCCCTTGCTAAGTCCCTAATAGTCGTTGCCTTCTAGTCCTTTTCATTGCAAATTAAAGTACTTTTGGACTGAATAAAGCTACCTAATTGGTGGTCTTCCTCATCTTCTTTTAAGTCTGTAAAATTTCTCTTAATTCATTGATAATTATTTACTGAAAACATAGAAAGCTAATTAATTATTCATAATATTTTTTATTGATTAGTTTAAATTAAAAAAAATGCTATAATTTCTGAAATTGATATAAATTTGCTTTATAGAATGTATTACCATACATAATGCAGTTTAAATATATACGAAGTGAAATTACAGAAGTTGTCTTAAGCAATATCGTAAAATTTATAGCTAAGCAAATGCGGAAAGTTAAAATAAAAAAAGTACATGGATGGCGGATTGTTCTAAATTGCGAAATACGTAAATTTTGAACTCTGATTATTTATTCATTATTTAATGTTTTTCTTTGACACTTTTTCTCCTTTTTCGTGTTGAAATTATCGTCTGACTTTGGCTTAGTGTTTGATTGACTAAGATTGAGTATTTTTGTTCTTTAATTTTTACTATTTAAATTTTATAAATAATTTTTTTTCTTTTTTTTTTTTTCTTTTTTTTTTCTTCATTTTTCATTATTATGGATTTAAAATGACTGAAGGAGAGACTGAAATGATTTACACGGATTGTGATTTGCGCATTCCAAAAATAAACACGTCAAGATTATTGACTTTCGAAGATTCTATTCCACAACTAATCCAGTTAGCTGCGGAAAAAGGTATTACTAAGTTCTTCATTTTCCTGTCTCCCACTGATGGTACTGCATCTATTCCAAAGAAACCTTACAATTTAAAGCAAGAAATAATTCAACTTGTAAAGAATCACAAGAAAATAATACAAATTCAGCACACCCGTCAAGGTAAGCTTCTATTCGAAACTAATTGCCCAGATACTGCTGTAGAAATAAGCAAGATAAACATTATTCTTGGTGTACCTGTTAACTCCAGTTTTCAACCTGAATACATTTCTTCAAGATTTCTTATAAAAGAAATAAATGTAGATTTACCTTTATACCTTGTTGCTGAAGAAATTGCGCAAAATGGCTTAACGATATTAAGCTTACAAAGATTTACAAAAAAGAATTCAGAAGAACTGAGTGAAAATATTTTAGTGAGCGTCATTGGTCATCATCTACCTCAAACTATTAACTTATTCTATTCCATCATCCCAATTTCTCCTTTTATTGATAACGTTCGCCAATGCGGAAAATGCTATAAATACACTCACCCTACGAAAAAATGTAAACAAGAAGTCTTCCTATGTAAAAACTGTGGAACATTCCATAAAGACTCTCCCTGTGGCAATGAAACACCTAAATGTATAAACTGTCAGGGAAATCATGCAGCTAATGATATTTCCTGCCCTACGAGGCTTGAAGAAAAAAAATTCTTACATTTTAAAAGCATGAACCACCTTCCATTTATTGAGGCGAGAAGACGTTATAATAAATCTTTAAAAACCAGTTACTCCAGTGTAACCAAAAGTCATCTTCCTTTCGTGCCAAATCAAAATGAAATAACTGATATTGTTAAAAAAGCAGTGACAGAGATGGCTTCTATTTTTGAAGCAAAATTACTTGCGATACAGGCTAGACAAGATCAAATGGTCCAACAAATGTTCTCATTCATGAAAGAATGTATGCGAACATGTTCGAATCCAGCTAGATCAGTTTCTAGATCTCCTCCAAGAAAGAGTCGTGCAAGATCTATCCAGTCTAGAAAGATAAGTCCAAAAAATTCAGTGAATCAGCAAATAATATCTCCCGAGCAACCTATTATGAAGTCTAATCAACCAAATATTACATATGCAGAACCTAACATTGAAGAAAGAATTGAGCCAGGAAGAAGGCGTAAAAAACATTCATAATTTTTTTTAATAATATTCTTTTACTACGAGCGCACCTTTTTGTTTGATTTTTAGTGACTGTTCAGGTTTTTCGTTTTATTTTATGTTCAATTTA
This sequence comes from Latrodectus elegans, assembly GCA_030067965.1. Classification (NCBI taxonomy): domain Eukaryota; kingdom Metazoa; phylum Arthropoda; class Arachnida; order Araneae; family Theridiidae; genus Latrodectus; species Latrodectus elegans. The sequence goes on along the minus strand of CM057813.1, from coordinate 38,868,901 downwards.
ATTTCTTGGAATGCAAGAAGTGTTCTATCTAAGCGTCCGTATATAAAACTTCCATACTTTCAATCTTCCGATGTCCTAGCAATTCAAGAAACGTTTCTTAAAAATTCCGACTTATTTCAAATTTATAATAAAACAATAATTAGATTAGATAGGCAAGATGGCCGTGGTGGAGGACTTCTATTTGCTGTTGATAAATCTCTACCAGTGCAAGTTTTAAATATATCCTCCTCAGAAGATAACGATACAGAAATATTAGCTATAAAAATTACTATATCCAAATCATCTCTTACTTTAATAAATGTGTATGTCCCACACGGTAAATTTTCAAGTTCTTTGTTCCATAGCATCTTATCAAATATTCCTCCTCCTTTCATAATAATTGGAGACTTTAATATACGAAGTTCGGCGCTTGGCAGTTATTCAAACTCTCCCGAATCTTCAGAATTCCTCGATTGGATACTGGATAGCAACATTTGTCTTTTAAATACCTCTCAGCCTACTCATTTCGGACTCCACCATAGACCATCCCTTATCGATTATAACTTTGTATCTCCTGATATTTTTCCTTTTTGTACTTTCTCAGTCAGTTCAGATAGTTATGGTAGTGATCATGTCCCTGTTCAAACAAGTGTCAAAATCTACAACAACGATTATTCAAAAGGTATTTCCCGCAACAGAATTTTATGGACTGGCTTCTTCAATTCAATGAACACCCAAATTGCTAATAACGGACTAGTTTCTGTAGATCATTTTCAAATTTTATGCAAAGACTATCTTGATAAATTTAGGAAAAAGCAAATCTTTCCGTCAAAATCATATCCTCCGTGGTGGACATCGGAATGTTGTTATCTTTTGGGTCAAAAAAGAAAACTTTGGAGGAAAGCGAAAAGTTCTCTTAATCAGACTCTGTGGATACAGTACAAACGAATTTCTGCAAAACTTCATCAGCTTCTTCTAACCCTTTCCAGAAATTTCTGGGATAAAACTATAACAAACGCTGGTATATCTAAAGACATTTATTCTATTCTCAAAAGACTTAAAAATAGATCTACTGACTCACCAACTCATCATCTATTAATTTCTAGCGAAACTTCAATTATTTCGGATCCTGTTGTTCAGGCTAACTTATTTGCCAAATTTTATTCTCGTCAAACTGAAACTGAAGTACTACCTCTCGATTTAAGTTCAAATTTTGATTTAGAATATAACTCTGCATTCTCCCTTTCTGAGCTCCAAATGGCGATTTCTAAATGCAAAAATACTTCAGCTGGTCCTGATTTAATATCAGCTAAAATTTTGAAGGGTCTATCAAACATAGCTTTACGATCCCTTTTGTCACTCATAAATACCTCTTGGTTAAGCGGTATTGTTCCCCCGTCTTGGAAAAAATTCATCATAATTCCTATAATAAAACCTGGAAAAGATACTACTTCAGTAAATTCTTATCGCCCAATTTCTCTTACAAGTGTTCTATGTAAGGTCATGGAACGCATGATTTTAAATCGTCTAATAAATCATATTTCCCTTTCCAAATATTTTCATCCAAATCATCATGGATTTATGCCTTATAGAGGTTGCGACAGTGTTCTTTCTATGCTTCATCATCATATTATTGCTTTACGTTCACAGAGAAAATATGTCATATGCGCAACTGTAGACATATCTCAAGCTTACGATTCAGTGTGGCCAGACGGCCTTATTTATAAGCTCCTCCAATTTGATATCAGAGGAAATGCTGCTCATTGGATATTGGATTCTTTATCGGATAGAAATTATAAAGTGAAATGGCGTGGAACTTTTTCTCAACCCACTTTCTCTAATAGAGGTGTCCCTCAAGGCAGTGTTCTTTCTCCCTTTCTTTTCATGATTTATTTGTCAGATATTTACGAAGTTCTCTCTCCCGACATTAAGTGTTTTATTTATGCTGATGACATAATCCTTTTGGCTGCTCATTCATCACAAGAAAGACTACAGCAAAAAATGCAGACTGCAATCATAAAACTTGAACAATGGTGTGAAGAATGGAAACTAAAAATTGATTCCTCAAAATGTTCAGTCATTGATTTCTCTTCCAAAAAATCTCCTGTAAATTTTGTACTAACTATAAACCAATTACCTATCTCTTAGTCTAAGCACATAAAAATTCTGGGCCTCTATTTTACTAATAATTTAACTTTCAAGTATAACTTTCAAATAAAAAAAAATCCATCCAGAAGAAAATTAATGTTTTAAAAGCTATTTCAGGAAATAGATGGGGAGCAAAAACTAATCATTTACTTCAAATTGTTCAATCCTTCATTACAAGTAGCCTCGATTATGGATGTCATGTATTTACATCAGCGAGCTTATCAGACCGAAAAATCTTGGATCCGATATATCACTCAGCTCTTAGAATTGCTACAGGTCTTCCTCGCTGGACACCTATTCCACTTCTTCTGAAAGAAGCAGGGTCGTACCTCTTTGTAAGACAAAACTTTCTCTCTACAAGGATGTACATTAGAAACCTTGCACTTTCTACTAGATCTCCATGTGGTAAATTATGGGAATCAATGCGTTACAGCCATATCTCTGGCGCTCTTCCTCTATCTTTGCGAATGAAAAAATGGCTTGAAGAAAATGGAATTCAAGAATCACATATTTTAAGAGTTCCTGCAAAATCTACATCTGTTAATATTAATTTAAAAATAGTTCTTAGAAAATATACTTTTCAGTCTAAAAATCTTCCTACAAATACTATCAATGACCTCTTTGAACTGCATAGTACTTCTGAATGGTCTAATCACATATTATTATTTACTGATGCATCTAAAATAGAAAATAAACTTGGAATCTCTGTTTATAACAGCAGAAATAACTCCTTTGTTTCCGGGCAAATCAATAACTCTAATTCCATTTTTACAGCAGAGGCTTTGGCTTTATATCTGGCGGTGACTAAATTCTGTATTTCTCCCTCTAACTATGTCATATTATCAGACTCTTTATCCTGTCTAAGTAGTTTGAATACTCTCTCAACCTCTTCCCCAACCATCATTCAACACATCGGATCAGCTTTAGGAAATGCAACTGAGATTTGCGAATCTATTCAATTAGTTTGGATTCCAGGTCATTCTGGAATTGCTGGGAACGAAAAGTAGATGCTCTTGCAAAATCGGCCATTAATAAAAGTTATATTCTGCACTCGATTTCACCTGAAGACCTTATCCATAATATAAGAAACATTTTTACCAATTATAATAACAACGAATGGAATAATAGTAAATACGCGTCTAACTTTTCGCATATGTCTTCTATCACGAAAGTTCACCGCAATTATACCAATTCTCGCCTTGAAGAAGTGTGGCTAGCTAGAGTTAGAACTAGATCTTTTCCGACAAATGCTAAATTACATAAATTCAGACTTTCTTCAACGGATAAATGTTCTTGTGGAGAAAGAGAAACCATGGATCACATAATGCTATCGTGTCCTCGTTATGATCAAGCAAGAAATTCTTTAAGAGAAAAACTTGGAATCGGAGCTCTTTCTTTCTCTTGGATCTTAGATTTGTCAACGAATCCAAAAGAGAAAATTGACGCAACTATTTCTTTTTTGAAACAAATTAATAGATTTTAATTTTTTTCTCGTCTTTGTATTTTCCAAGCGGCCTATTTTCCCTTTCATTCGTCAAACAAACGCCGTGCTTAACTTTTCGTTTTGATTGTCTTTTTTTTTTTTTTTCAAAATCATCAATCCATCAATATTTGCTTAGGTTTCAAATAAAAACTCAATCTTACTCAATGTGAGCTATAAGCCTACGAGCATAAAGCTCCAAAACAGTTTTTTGTCGTAACCTAACCTAACCTAAAAAAGTACTGGCGCAAAATTAGTAAACATTTCACTTACTATATTTGAAGATAAATGTGCTATTCAAAATTTTGTGTTATATAATTCTTCGAATCTAATAAAATTATTGTATTACGGAAATAATTTTCTGACACTTTTTTTTTAAAATAATTTTATAAAATGGATTTATGTAATGGAGACTTAGACGAAGACTTTTTAAGTTTAAAAGAAAGAATTTTACTTCTTCAAAATCGCAAGAGAGAAGATGTTGGAAAGTAACTATCTTAATTCTATTTGGAAAATCGCAATTTTTAAAAAAATATCCTTTATATTTTATTTCTGTGTTCCCTTGAAATTAAAAATTGCGTTGCTAGGTCATTGTAAAAATCAATAGTTTAAAAATGTAATATTAACCAGAAAAGTACAAAAAGACCAACAAAAAATTAAGAGAAAACGCTGAGAATAATTAAGTATTTTTTAGTTAAAATACAAAATAAGTTTTCCAATTTGAAATTCGAAAATTTTAGTTGTTTTTTTTATACATTTTGCGAAAAATAAATTGATTATGTTTTATATTATCTGTTGAGGTCAAATTTCACTTAACATTTCTAAATTTTGATGTCAACTTTCTTGCTGATGTTTCTAGATGTCCTGGTTTTCAGACAAAACCTGGTATTAAGACAAGTTTCCATCACCTGGTAAATATTAAATTTGGTTTTATAGATAACCAAATAAAGTCTAAAAATAATTAACTATGAAGGATTATTTTGATCTTGCACTTTACTTTTTTGATAAATGATAAAAAAATATTGTTTTTTTTTTTTTATAGAACTATTTATTTAATAAACAAGTGGAAGATATAAGAAACTTGCAATAATCAGCATTGCTTCATCAATTTTAATTGAAGGATGAGATTAAAAAAAAAAAATCACTTTTATTTTTTCTTATGGTTGGAATTTACATTCACTTTTATAACAACATTTTATGCTGCAAAATAATTGATGTTTACAGGGGGAGGAAAAAAAAATTCTAATTGCATTGAAATTCAGCTGTTGAATAAATCAAATATTTTATTTGGTTGTTTTCATCAATATAGAAAATTGAAGGTTATTAGAGAACAGTTTCGTGTATTAGCTTTATGTGAAGATCAGAAAAGTTAATTTAGAACATAATTTTGAAATATAGACCATGAGTCATAAGGATTTTTGTCTCTTGATGTTAGGGTTTTTTTAAAGTTTTAATTTTTTAAGTCTCATTCGCACATTTCTCTGTAATAATTTCTTATGTTAAATAAAAATGAACAAAATCATTTCTAAAATTTTATGTTCGATTTAAATATTCTTATTTCTCTGAATTTTTATTTCGGGATGATTTTTATATTTAAAATTATTCAAATGGTTTATTGAAATTAAAAATATTACAAAGAATTTTCAGACAAATAGTATTAAATCAATATGAAATGTGTGCAATTTTGATTATTGATTATGAATTGTATTGTCCATATTGTTGAAATTTTATTTGATTTTATAAAAATATGATATCATTTATTATTGACATTTACAGTACAGAAATTTAAATATTAAATGACAGGTGTGTTTAAATTTTAAAATTTTACCTTATGTGATATTCATACATTTCAAATTTACGAAATAAATACATGCTATCAAACTTGATGAAAAAAATAATTTAATTCTTTAAACTTAAACACATGTTCTGTGATTAAGAAATAGAAAGTAGTGGAACACCAAAACATCTGGTCTTTTATTATCAAGTATTTTATTTGTCCTTAAATTAAATATCTATTATAAAACTAAAAAAGATATGGCATAAAATGCAGTCTGAAGTTTTTAGAAGAACTTTGTACGTTAGTTTATTCTATAACCATTTATATAAGTGGTTATACAGTTAACAATATTTGGAACACCTTATATAAATAGCAGTTTAGGCAACAATACTAGGAACACTGATTTAAAAAGAAATCTAATAATTGTTAAAAGTCATATTTTAGTGGTATATACCTTTTGAACATTTGTATAAACATTCAAAATTTTTAAAAGGGTGAAGATTTTTAGGAACTTGACAGAAAAAGTCTACATATGGTTCAGTAATATTATCAGATGCCTTTAATTATTCATATGGACTAAAAGGAATAGCACCAGTAATTTTAATGTACCTTTCCTTAATCCTTTCATTTATTTAGAAACTTCTTGATAACGTTGTCTATCAGGAAGTTTCTAAATAAAAGCTTTTTTAACTTCTCAACCCTTATAATTTCCTGATCCCAACTTCCCATAACTTTGAGATTTGTTTAATTTAAAACTAACAAGGTTTTTTTTTTTATTTAAATGAAGTTAAAATAATAGTAAAGTAAAAGTCATAGTGTAACCATTTAGATAAATTATGTATCAAATGTATTTCACACGTGTAACTTTTCTACCAATTTTTCTACCAATTTTATATTTAACCAAGTTCCATGTTATTTTTCTTTTATTTTTTACTCACATTTCTGGTTGTCCCAGAAATAATTTATTTTGTAATCTCAATGTGAAATGTTTAAATATATCTGAATGGTTAAGCATTAAACAAAGGTTTTCGATAAAATTATAGTAAATCATGCCTAATTACCATGGAATATCTGAATAAATTAACATCAGAAATTAAATTTTCATAGAATTGTCAATTTTTTAAAAATAAAAATCCATAAATTTTTTAAAAATCTAACCAGTATATAATATTGTTAAAAATGGGATATTTTGTTTTATGTTTCAAAATTAAAATTATATCACAGAATTATATCAAATTATATTACAAATACTGAAATAAAAATTATATCACAGAGAAATTATTTAGATTTATTGTTGCTTTAATTATGTTAAATCTTTCAAAATTGAAAACGAGCAAAACAAAATTTTTTAATGTAAAATTTTAAGCAAAAATTTAATTCTGAAGCAAGCTTCTGATATGATACTTCACAATAAATATTGTAAAAAATATTTTCATTAAATTCTCATTAAATAATGGAAATATATTTTCTTAAAATAAAAATCAATAAATGTTATTTTATTTTTTTAAATCTAGTTACATATAGTTTTTAAAGCAAAATTTATTTCAGTATTTTTCACAAATACTGAAATAAAAATGAAATAATTTAATATTTTTCTTTAAATTTAATTAAATTCAATTTTTCAAATGTGCTTAAAAAATGAAACCTATTTAAAAATATTATTCCCCTTATATATCAATCTAAATTAATCTTAGAAAATAATAATTCTTGAATAGTAAAACTGAATTCAAATGAATAATAAAAATTAGAATTTTATATAATGAGAAGAGTAGTTCTGTCAGATATTGAAAAGTAAATGTATTAAACTAAAATTCAATTTGCATTTCATTCTCAAGTAATTTTCCAGTTTAGTTGCAAATATATGAATAATTAATTGTAGTTAGAAAATATTTCCTCAAATTTGTAATATTTTTGTGAATTTAAGAAAAATAAAAAAAAAGAAACATTTGATCTACATGTATTTAGACTAACTGTATGAAGATTTAAAGTAGGGTAGTAACAATAATAATTTTATTTTTATTTCTGGTCAACGTTTTATTATAGAATTTCTCTTTGGATATATAAATTATAAATTCAGTGAATAATTATAATGATTGACAAACATTAGAGCAACTAAGTACAAGAAGTAATTGTTTTGATGAAACAATATCAACAAACAATGAATATTTCAAAAGTTACTGAAGTTACAAAAATATGAAGATCATAAATAATGTTGCTACCCTATTGGTGTAAAAATAATTTCCCACTAAATTAAAAATCAGAAAAATTATTTTATGTTTAAAAGTAAAGTTTTTAACAAAATATAACAATCATAGGAGAGCTCATTACAAAATGAAAGTGAAAACTTTATGATGGTGATGAAATAAATGTGCACATAGATATACTTAAAATTATATCATGTTATTTCTTCTACAAGATTGGTATGTAACCAAATATTCACTATTAAAAATTATGTATTGAATGTGAATATTTTCAATGTTTCGCTATCAAAGTTGTCAAAATAATTTAGAAGCCCTTTTCTGTTCCACTTGCACTGCAGTAAAAATATGTGTTTTGAATAATGGTCTATGAAAACTGACTTTCAATAGCAATGGTATCTGAATTTCTTATAGTACTTATTTATAATTGACTAAAATTCAATTTTGATGAAAGAATTTGTAAAAATATTTTAAATGTAATTAATAAAAACTTGATAAAAAATTACTAAAGTCATTTATGTTAAAATGTCATTCATTCTTAGGTAAATTTTTAAAATTCAAGTGACACCACTTAGTTTTAATATTGAGATTTTTATAAGTTTCAAGTTATTCCTGGAATTAGCTTTCTCCAAAATTAGCTTTTTTATTCCTTAACTTAGTTTTTTTTTTCTTTCTTCAGAAACTTCCATTTTTCCTTTATTAGGTGAGAATCACAGCTTTTATAGTAGGATTTTGTACTAAATGCTTATGTACCCAATGTATCTTTAGTTTCATCTTCTTTAGATCACCTTCTCTTTTTATAATCTGATAACTGCTTTCTCAATTCATAGTCTGTTGACCCCTTAATAGAGTTAAAGTGTGGATTTTTATAATTTTGAAGCATTAATCAAACAGAATATCTCTACTCTTTGATTGTATAATTTGAAGATACTTTACAATTCCAAATCACATTACTTTTATGAGGTCAAAAGCATTGGTTTGCTGGGTTCATGGTCAAAGTCAGAAAGAATCTTAGTCTCACTGTAAATCTTCTATTACATCTTCAACATTCTGTGAGCAGTTGTGAAAGAAAGTGAAAGCAGCTAGCAGTATTTACTAGGAGTACATTTCTCTTATGGATATTGCTAATATTCTAAGTTCCAACTTTTAGATACTTGTGCTTTTAAGGGCAAATAATTATGCTAAACACAAATTTGTTTTTATCATAGACAAGACATGCCATGCAACTATGAGTTTAGGATGTTGGAATTGAAAAGAGTATTCCACACAGAGAGAGCGAGAGAGAGAGAGAGAGAGCAGGCTATTGATACTGGTTTGGCGCCTGATGAAATCAACTATATCATGCTTCACCATTTAAACCCAAACTTCTTATTATATTTACTTTATGTGTACAATAAGATCTGGACAGAAGATGCATTGCTGATTCTCTTGGTCAAAACTATAGTGATTTAAATCGTAAAGTCCAGATCATTTGAATTATTGACCAATAGCTTTGAAGAGTTTCTTGTGTAAGACTGGAATGTATGATTAACTCTTGTCTCATACATGTGGTAGGAAAGATAAATGTATTTGTGTAAATCAAAGTGGTTTCTGTTAATGAAGGTCCACTCTTGACAACATCACTTATTTGGTAACCCAGAAATGCAATGGCTTTATGTAAGGAAATTGTCTGGTTTCTATTTTCTTGGTTAATTTGGAGAATACAAGGGTTGTACTGTTATTATGGGATTCTTCGTACCATATATGATTTTGGCTTTTCGGTTAATCCTCCAATGCTTCTTCAAAGTTTTTTATCCTCCTATGTTTTTAAAATTCATATTGTGAGTTATACTTCCAATGCTTTTATTCAACTCAATGACGTTCCTTGGTATAGTATTTTAAGTTACACTTTTTAACGTTACATTAGTAGCTTCCTTCATAAGCTCTCACCTTCTGCTTACGGCATCATGTATATTTACAATCTTCAAATATCTTGTCAAGGGTCAAATATGAATTGAATTGAGAAGTATTTAGAAATTGCTGTTAATAAACTTGCTCCTTTATGTTCTAAAAATGACATTATTCTTTTTCTTATCAAGAGTCACTGTTTGTGCAAGATTACTAGTTTTCATTATGATCCATTATCTACATTAACAATATATCCGTACCTGTGATCAGTGAGGTGAAATTACTCTGTGATAGTTGGCCAAAAGTTAAATTTTTTCCTGGATATTGTGCATTTGTTGAAAAAGTGTGAGCAATCTTAATAGCCTCAAGGCACTTTCAAACGCATTTTATGCTGCTGATTGTACATCACTCTTGTCTCTGAGCTTACATTATATTGACTACAATTGTGTTTTTTATGGAGCTGTTTTACACATACTGGACACTATTCATTACTCTCCTTTAAAAATATGTTCAAGCACATTCTGTACATCACCCATCCAAAGTCTACGCGATTTGCCAATAATTGCATTTAAACCTAAAATGAAGGCAGTAGTCTCTCAATTATTTTGCTAAAATCATGCTAACCTTCTTTATCCTTTATGATTTTTGGCTCTTTTTCCTACACTTTAGAGATATGATGGTTGATCTTATCACACTCTTCTCACTCAAATTAAATTTTATCTGTTTTTATGTGACATATGTGATGTCTATTTTGTTAAAATGGAAATATTTTCAAATTCACCTTGGTATGATCCACAAGAAAGAATAATCGATCGAATGGTTAAATTTAGAAAATCAAAACAACTCTAATGATTTTTTTAATAGTTCACTGTCAGTATTCTTCATGCATGCATTTATTCACAAGATAGGTTAAAAACTGCAGGACACATTGACTGCGGCATATATTTTTCAACAATAACACTTTTGGTTACAGTCTATGTACATTCTGCTCCATCTTTACTTCTGAAGCATGAAAATACACCAGGTGCTTCAGCTTGTGAATATTGCAAATTATTATAAATTTTATACATTTATATTAACATTTCAAGTATTCTTAAAGCATCGGAAAATTCAAATATTTTATTATTATCCTTTATTGTCATTTCCCAAGCATTAGATCCCCTTGCTAACAAGAGTTACATTTCATTTCATTGGATTTGCAGGTCACATAAGTCTTGGGAGTAATGAAAGGGCTGATGCAGCTGCTAAGTCAGCATTGATTTCACTTTAGCCTTCAATTTCTCTTTTAGATATGAGAAAGTATGTAAAAAGTCTGTTTATTCTCTCTGGCACATCTCCAGAGATCTGCAGATCACAAACATAGTATGCCAACTTTCCATATATGATCTCATTATCAGTTTTATTGCTGTGAAATACTAATTTTAAATTAACTTTTCTTTATATTGGACACGCATAAAAATTTTTTAAAGAAGGTATATCATTGTTGCGAAATGTGTGAGGAACCATTTATGATTTTCCATATTTTAATTTCATGTCCAACTTTTAATCCTTATTTTATTACCTTTTTTGACTCTAATATTTTAGTATTATTTGATTTAAGGGGGAGCCACTGCACAGAAACCTTTCTGCCTTTTTAAAAGGGCTATAAATTTTATGCAATTAATTTAATTTATAGTAATATATTTTTAATTTATTGACCTGAACACATAATTTTCCACTTTTGAGACTGTTTCCTAACCACTTGGCCATTCTATGCAAGAGACATGTTGCAGTGAAGAAAAAATAGAAAACTCCTAAGCTAAAACTCCCTGACAGATATGTACACAGATAGCTAAAGTGAAACATTTGATGTTCAGTTGTATTTGGAATTAAACTTGGGATCTTCTCATTTAAAGAACACTTCTACCACTATGTGGTGATGAGTCCATTATTGGATTGTTTAACAATATAAGAGGAAAAAAAAATTGATAGTATTTTTTGAATTGTATTTGTTTTTTAGTTGAGTTATTTTTAACCATAAAAAAGTCAAAGTTATCTGACAAAATGAATTGAACTATTGTTTTATATAATTTTTAATCATGTTAATGATGTTTATTTAGTATGTTTATCTTAGTTTTTGAAAATAAATCTTTTATTATCAGGTTAAATATTTCTTATTTATTAGATTAATAATCTAACTTCTATTATATAGTTATGTTGGTAGGACATTTAAAATAGATTATTACTCAGGAAATAATATTTTTTAAATAATACTTCAAATTAGGACAAATTAATTTCCAATAAATGTTTGTGTTTAATATTTTTAATTCGAAGATGTGCTTCAGAATGATGTCACATGTAAAAAAAATATTCACTTTTAATTATTTATAAAGTGTCTATATTTCTTTCTGTTTTTGCTATCTAAATAAAACAATTAAATAACTTGAAGTTAAGTGCTTAATTTTTTTTTGTGGGGAATAGTTTATTTTTTAAGTGTATGATTTTATGCAGAACTGCATCTTCAAGCTCTGTAGTCAAGTGCATCCACTCTATATCAGATAGTGAAGAAAGTAACTGCAATGAAAAAGAATCTGAGAGGGAATTAGATTTACCACCTGTAAGTATTCTTTCCATTGATTTTATAAAACTTTATTATCATTATTTATGAAACTTTTTATATTTTTTAGAATTGCAGGAAATTATTTTATACATTCTAGTATAAATTGTATTTCTATTTTACAGTTAAAATATTACTTTAAAAAGTAATTTTCTTTTTTTTAGTTATAAAAAAAGAAAATTTCTTTTTAAAGCAGTTTATAATTTTTTTTTTCATATTATTTCTTTTTATATTATTTATAATTTTTTCAGTTAGATAGTTTGCCATCTATATCTAGATCTCATGAAGAAGTTATTTTCCTTTCTGATAGTGAAGATGAGGGAAAAGAAATATGTACAGTTTTTAAAGATGTTGATTCTCCTCAGAAATGTGTAAGTGAAAACAATCATTGGAAATTAAAAGGTTCTAAGTATTTTTATTTCTTCATTTTCACACACACACTTTTGTATAACAATTTCTCAATTTATAGGTTTTTTAGTTTCTAGTTCTGTTCTTTCTTTTCATTATTATTGATTGGTTATTATTAAGAATTAATTTTTTTTTCTGAAGAAAATTATTTATTTTTAAAATTTCTAGAAATTATTTTTTAACATCTAACTGATGTGATTACATATATGACTACTATATATCCTCTATAATAAAGTTTTTTTATAAATTTAAAACAAGGAAAAAAAAGTCATCAGACATTTTTCTTTAGCAAGATCTTTCTTTAGTAAATCAGACATTTTTCTTTTTGGTAATTTATTTATGTATTTATTTAGTTATAAATAAATTTATTTAATTATAAAAAGCGCTAATTATACACTTACAGAGAATTGGTAAATTACCGTTTGTTTTATATAGTTTATAAATAAATACATATAGTAAATTACCAACTATCTTCAAGTGGATTATTAGTTTTACAGGTTATCTGTGATGTTTAAATTTGAAAAACTTTCAGTCTTTAATAATGTGTAAAAAAAAGTGTCAATTTAAAAAAATAGTTACTATTTTCTGAGTAAATAAATTGTGAACAGATTTGGTAATAATGAATAATTTTTTTATTTCTCAAGTGTATTTATATTGATTATTGAATCTTCAAATGTATATTTGAGTTGATTTATTTTGTTTTTTTTTGTAATTGTGTTGATTATCTCAGTTATTAGTTCACTTGTGTAATTGCCAATCCACAAAAGTTTGCAAATAATGAAAAATTTCCTGTTTATAAATTTTAACTGTGTGTTTATGTTAACCTGATGGCATATAGAGATTAACATACATTTCTTTTTAATATGCCGAGTATAGTCTGTGTATAATTATTCTAATTAAACACAGGTATTAATTTTAGAAATAACTTAATTTCTTTTGTTGGGTGTAAAACTGAAAAAAGATTTGATTCCCTCAAATTATTAATAGTTTCTTTAATCTTTTGTGCAAATATTAGAAGTTAGTATCATTTATTACATTCAACAGTGTACTTTATTCTGTGATATGATTTAATTCTTCATATCATTGAAAAGTATTGTTAAGAATAGATACTCAAAGGCTTAATTTCAGTAACTTTATGTATATTTTATATATATATTTAAAAATCCTTTTTCAGATGTATAATGTTCAAGAGAAATCCCTTGTAGCATTAAGTTATAACTTTTGGGTGTTTTTTTTTTTTTAATTTCAATATTATAATAAATGCAATTAAAATCATCACATTTAATATATTTTATATACAACAATGCTTTTTTTTAAGTATTTCTGTAAACAATTTCTATTTTTGTAATGATTATTTGTTGTGAAGACCATTTTCATCTTTTTATTTTTGAACTTTAATTTCTAGGTTAAAAATAAGACATTCATAAAAAAATTGCAAAGAAATTTGAATTAGGGAATGATGGCTTTAAGATAAGATTTGTCCCATTATGTGACCTTCATTTAACTTTATTTATATGTTACCATTCTATTTTATTGATCCAAAAAATTCATGTTTTTTTATTTAATTTACTTAACAAAGGCTGCATACAATTAACTCTTACACTATCAGCACAGGAGCTCTTTAAAACTATTTTGTGCAAAACACACTTCCAAATATTCAACTGTTATAGGTTGACCAGAGTCACAAATGCTGAAGCCAAAGCAATCAGTAATATCTATGTAGAAAAGGTGACTCCTCAAGTAATCATGTTCAGTTAAATGTCTAAAGTATGTATTAGTCATTCTATGAAATTTTCTTGTTTGGATACTACTTTTTTGTATTTGAAAACACCTTAAATTTTTGCAGATTTCAACCATGAAAGTTAATTTTTATTTTCACATTTAAATGTAAAATATTTAAATACAAACTGCTAGCATTTTTATTTGTGTTTTTCATAGAACTTTACATGCATAAAAATGTGTACCATGTGAAATGTATATGCTGTAAACTATTCATTATTTCTAATTTATCAAATCCTTCCCAAATATAAAAATATGCAAGTTTTTAACTTAAATTAACATTTAAATGGTTCATGTCTCATTGCAAGAAAAGTAATAACTTTTATTGGAAAAAGCATTACTTTTTAGTAACATATTTTATAGATTAAATAGTTCAAAATAGTTTGTAAAATAAAATTATTGTAATTAACAGAGGCAGTTTTTCATGTATTCGATTCTCAATTCACTTCAAATTCAAGATTTGATTCAATTATGCTTTATTATGTTCTTCATATTTTTATAAGTTTCTTTAAATTGAATGTATTTTGGAACTTTTTTTTCAACAAACTCTGATTACTTTATGATTATTTGTCTGGATGGTTTGACTCATAGTGTCAACTGTACACCAGATAAATACTGTATGTGTTTATGTTACTATTTAAATTTCTTTAAGCAACACATAAGTTAAATATGACCTTTAACATGCACTTAAATCTCATAAAAATATATAACTTTCCTCTGTTTATTTATTATTTTTTTGCATTTTTTATATTTTACATTTGTGCAATCACTCTAGTTATAGATACCATTATAAATTCCTGTATCAAATATGAAGATCTTCTAGTCCTAATTTAAATTCTCTTCATTATTCCTAGCTTACCAAATTTCTGTGGTAAAAATAAATAAAAAAATCCAATGAAAAATATGACTTGACAGATTGACTTGAAAAATTACAGAGGAAGTGATGTAAAATTCAGTTCTGTAAACAATTTTTATTTCATTATATTTATTTCTTTTCTTTACACTTTTTAAAAACAATTATCTATTTTGCATTTGTATTCAAAACATAGCATAAGCCTTCCTTATTATAATGGTGATGGTTATGAACAAGTTTTATAAATAAAATCAAGTGCACAGAGCACAAAGATATTTTTTTATAATAATATATTTGATCATGATAAATATATGCAATGTTTTACTCATTGATTATTATTGTAAAAAGAAAAAGTTTCTTACTGAAATTTGATAAAAATATTTACTAATACTTTAATGGATTTTAATAGTACAATAACATTTTAAACTAACTTTCATTCTAACATATATTTATTATCTAATTTAATTTCAATTAAAAAATAAATTTTTGTGATTCCTTAACATTAAAACTTGATATAATTACCTGAAAATTCATTATAGAACAATAAGCATGATTTTTTTGCTAATGATGATTATGTTACCTGTTATATATCAGTGTTGTGCGGTAGGTTCTCGTGCAGGGTGTGCAGAGAACAACAACAATAATTATAAAACCATATAAATATACATTAAGTACTTCTTTAATGTTTTATTATTCATTTGTGCACAAAATACATATGTCTATCCATATTACTAACAAAATCATTACCTGATCAAAAACTCAATTTTTGACTGTAATAAGTGTAACATTTCTTTTTCTGTTGTTATTAGAGAGAAAATTTAATCTATCCTGGCTCATTGTATGACATGCATTGTTTTTTACTCTTTTCAATTCTGAAAATGATCTCTCCACCGAAACAGTTGAAAATGGAACTGTACAAATTAAATGTGCCTATTTATTTGCTTCATTTAGGGCACATGTCAAACTATTCAGCATTATGTGCTGAATAAATGTCGATAAATTCATTTTGTGGTATGACTCACTACACTAAAGAATGCATAATTCATTGATTAGCTTTACAAAATCGAAATGTTTTACATAAGCGTTTTTTAACTAAGGCATTCATCTGGAAATTAACTTTGATATTTCTTAAAAAAACTGAAATTTAATAGTTAAAAAAATTTGAGCAAATTTAGTTTCTTAAAATGAACATTTAACTAACAATAAATAATGTCTATTATTTCATAATACAAATTTTTAAAATGTTGGTATATACTTGAGTTTTGTAAATTTACATGATGTTTTTTTAAATTTGGGGGACCCATTGCTGAAATAGTCTCTTCATAAATTTCATCAAATATAACAATACAATACAATATTTTGAACTGCATCTTTTACTTGCTATATTTCTTGACTAAAATATGCTATATCTATGTTAGTTTTTTGTAAAATATCAAATAGAACATCAGTATAACTAAACACTTTGGCAAAAATATTTAGGAGAAAATTACCATTAAATTTTTTTTATAAAAAACATGTGATAACTCTTTGCAATATTAATTGTATTGTTATCCCAGTCTTCTGGATTCTCAATAATATTTTCTAATAAATCAGATAGGCCTTTCCTTTCCCTTTTTATGGTATTTACCAAACAAGATGAATAATTCCACCATGTTGTAGCTAATTTTGGAAAATTTCTTTTAATAATTTCATTTAAAACAAGTTTTCTTTTTGTAAACACAAAAAAAAAAAAGAAAAAAAAGTAGAATCTTTTATAAACAATACAGATTGCGACAGAATTAAATGCAGCAACATTGTTTCTGGGAAAATGTCCTTTACCTTTTCTGCATCCCAT
The DNA here is from genome assembly GCA_030067965.1 of Latrodectus elegans. NCBI lineage: Eukaryota > Metazoa > Arthropoda > Arachnida > Araneae > Theridiidae > Latrodectus > Latrodectus elegans. Next base: position 38,851,962 of record CM057813.1, on the reverse strand, counting down.
TCAATGCTCCTGCCATGACTGACTCTCCATCGTACATTTGAGCAGTCAGTTTGTTTTCCCACTTCCAACTCAAAATCGTTTCTTGCACAACATTACACAAAGCTTCCACTAAAAGATCACCATTAACATCTTTAAAAAACAAAAATCTTTCCACTGGTGTACTACTACTAACATATCATAGCTCAACAGGTAATTGCGATTTATGAGATACGTCAGATGTTTCATCCAGCATAATAGCAACAAATATTATTTCTTTTACCCCATTTCTAATTCCTGAAATTATAATATTGTTTATCGATGCTATAATATCATTTTGTATTCTAATAGAGGTTCCAGAAAATGTTTCCAGTTCTTAGATAGGTTGCTAAAAGGTCATTTTATTTACTAATTAAAATTATTAATTCTATATAATTTCCTTGATTAAGAGAATTTATATTCTCTTTATGTCCATGAAATACAACTTCTTGTTTTGCTAAATAACAATCAGCATCTATTGATCTCTTTAGAATGTTTCTATTTCTTGCTACTTTTTTATTGTGTTGAACAATCGATGAAGCCTCTTTGTTGATCTAACATTCATATTCAATCTATCCTAATGGTACTAAACGTTTTTAATAGTGTTATGGCATTTATGTGAGATTCTGTATTATCATGTTCCTTTGCTGCTTCGTGGAGATGATTTAAATCACTGTACCCCCTTATTTTGTCCAAATATTCTTTTCCTTTTCCATTAAAACAAAAAGTAAACATGGCCAATGGTGCAACTTATTGAATTCACTACAATTAAAATTTTTCATACATAGATATTTAAAAATGTCTTTTAATCTTAACGTTTTGCGATAGAATAATATCCAGCATTGGTCTACTTAATTTATTTCATATTTTATAGTAACGTCTCATTTTAAAAATGGATTTTCCAATAAATTTTTAATTATTGAGACATCTGAGTTTTCCATTCTTAAATAGGTTATTTATTATGAATATAAATTTAGAGAATGTAATAAAAAATATTTAACTATAAAAACAGCTAAACTTATTAGAATACTACTAGCACTGAAGCAAAAATCATGTCTTATGTTGTGTGGTGTCATATCGGCAGCAATAAGGCAATGTTGTGGACTTCCATGAAAAACTTATATTTTCAGAAAATGTTGCACCACATGGTATCCGCTGCTGCAGTGCCTAATCAGGATGCTCATTGGTACCAATAAAATGAAAGTACCCCACGTCAGAGAATTTCACTGCACACTAGCGCAGTAGAACAAACTGTTTCCTGTTCAGTCCTTGGATTAAATTATATTTATTAAATTAATAAATGTAATTTAATCCACTGATTAATCCACATCCACAATTAATAATATTAATTGTTTTTAGCATTTGAAAATCATATATTTTGCAAACAATATCTTGACAATTTTTTAAAAACAACATTAGGGATATGGTGTTACAGATATAACTTATATACTGTCTGTAAGATGCAATGAATGGTAAAATTTGGACTGTGATGTTAAAATTCTTTTTCGTTTGTCTAAGAAAACAAAATTGTTTTTCAGCAAATTATTTCTATCATTGAAATTGCTTTACCTCACTAAAATATTTCCCTTTATATTAATGAAATACTTCTTTTATATTTCCATAAAAACAAAATCTTACAAAATATGGATTTAAACATTAGCCATCTACAAAATTGTATGGCCAGTTAAACAGTTAAAAAACCAAAAGGCCTTCACAGCACCTTTAGTCTCTGCTCTAATACAACACTTAATATACCATACCCTCAGATAAATCTGAATGCCAAGTGCAGGAAAAATAGCTGCACTTGCCTCAGTGCTTTAGAATGCTGTGCTTCTCCAGTATCTCAGACATATAAAGCGTGACATAAATCAGTGCATACACATCAAAACTTCTTATGTTTGTTTAGTTTCAAATGTGCTATGTGGCACAGCACTTAGTACCGCTTGCACTGCGGAAATACAAGCAATCAAATCAACATAATATTTTAATACATTGTAAATAATATTTATTGTATGTATGTATTATTATCTAGTGATATATGAATTAAAATCTTTCTTGTAAGGCTAGATATAAATCAGCACTATAATTTTTCATTGTAAATTATAATAAACATCATACTTTGCTGTATTATTTTAATGTTATTGTAAAATAATAAAAAAAATATAAATGTAAAATTTATTATTTATATTTATGGTTAAATTTTAAAATATCCTTTATTTCAAAAATCAAGTTTTAAAATTTTGTGGGCTCTTTTAATTTATTTTAAGATATATTGGGATTGCATAGGAAGAAATTGTTTTAAAATCTATTTTATATATCTTTTTGAGATTCTTTTAATGTTCTTCTAGTATGGTGTATCTGATTCAGTTGATCTAAATGAAGGAAATAAAGTATTAAAAGCTTCTAAAGGAACAAAAAAGTCACTTTCCAAATGTGTAAGCTTTTTTAAATTATTCTAGAATGAATAAAATGTTTTATGTACTGTAAATTATGTTTATGTGTTTCAATTCTATTTTTAAGTTTATTAATTTATAAAAACATTCCCTTAAAATGTTTTAAAATTGTATTTTTTAGTTTCTTAATTATGTTTTTACTGAAAAATAGTGCTATTGTACAGATGTATGTGTGAGTGAATGAGTGAGTGAGAGAGAAAGTTCTTACATATATTTGCTTTCTAAAAAATTTTCAGATTTAAAACAAAAGTTAAATTTTTATAGAAATAATATGATTTATGATTATCATCAAATTTATTAAGATAAATTGTATGAAATTTTTGCGCCATTTATACAAAATGTACCCCTTATCATTAATATTAAAAATATTCAATCATAAGTTTTTGTAACTAGAAAAAGGTGTAGGCCAGGTTGAAATGGACAGGCTGTCTAGAGGATTATTAAGATTCTAAAGACAAATAATTAGAAATCTATTGCAAACAATTAATCAGAGTGAAAGAAAGTTCCTGGCTCACCAAAGGCTCTTGTGTCAATAAAAGAAAAATATAATTTATCATGTTACATTGATTTACATATGAATACATATCTATAGTTTAAAATTTAAGAACTGTTAATGTAAACATGCTAATATATAATAAAGTCTAAAACTACATAAATACAAAGCATTTTATTACCAAAAAAATTTTTTTAAATTTTAATATAAAATAACCAAAATTTGTGTTACTTTTTCTTCTCAATGCCGTGCTCAAGTCAAACTTCAACACATGCTTTTATGGAACTGTATAAAATTAAGTAAAGTTTTTAATTTGAAAGAAATTTAGCATTTTGAACAATTAATTACAAAGAAAACATTATTGAGTTATTTATGGCAAATTATTAAAGAGATATTTATAACAATTATTTGATTAAAATAACACCATATTTTCCTGCATATAATCCACGAAATATATGTTAAAAATGTTTTGAATTTTGTTGTGCTTATTATATGTCGCTAAGGATAATTTGTTAAAAAAAATTGTGCATCGGAAAAAGCTTACAATAAGGTTTTGAAAAAATTGTCATTTATGTTTCATGAAATGAATAGCAGATAGCACCACAACTCAGTTGACTTATTTCATCCATAATCAGTTTTGTCCAATTACGTTCAAGAACGAAATTGTTTCTTCATAAAGAAAATGCAGTTGCTATTATTATTTTGCATTTTGCCTTGTTGTTTCATTCTTAAAATATTCAAGTTATGATATTGTCACGTGGAAGCAAAAACTGTTGAGTTATACAGCAGATTTTAAACTTAAAACTATAGAGAAAGTAAATGAAAGTGTTGATGAATGTGTTAAAGTAAAATTTAAAGAAAAAAGAAGAAAAACAAAGTATATATGGTACAAAAGAAAAGGTGCATCCAATGCGCAATTTGAAAATAATTAATTTTCATCATTTAATCATTAACAAAACAAATTTTATTTTAAAAAATATGCCTAACATAGTTTTCGAAGTTATTAAAAAATTAAAATCGACACATTTAACTAATTTCTCCAAATTATTGCTTGTAATTGATCACGCATTTTCATCTCAGTTTATCGCACATTGCGATGAGATAGATTCATACATACTTTTCATAATAAATGTTTTTTTGAACAACATATTATATTTTAAATCATACTGTATATATTTTTATTTTATGTAACACCCATATTATCAACAGTACATATTTTTGACTATTCACAGAAAAAAATTCCATGGATTATATGCCACATCAGATTATGCAATACTTTTTTTTTTTTTATTCAGAAGAAAATTTATGGATAATATACTGCTGTTTATTATATACAGAAAAATATCATATTCATTCTTCTGTAGAATGCATTGTGTGTTATTCTGTAATAAAATATATATAGTTGACTAATTATAAATATGTATCAAATAATATATATATGATTGGTTTAAATATAATATAGTTTACAAATTTACTTTTATAGAATAGTAAGTAAATTTCATTACCAAGTGTAGCTTTATTATAGATAATTTTAAAATGCATTTGTCTTAAAGCACAATTAACTGCATAATATAATTGATTATTTCTTATTACTTATTGAAGAATTTGTATGGTTCACACATGAATAAAATCAAAATATTTCATAACATGTGATCTCTAACTAAAGAAATAATTTACATATATGAAATTTAACATTTTATATAATTATAAGAGTTTACTGATCTTTAATTTACACTGTAAATTAAATTTTCATGATTACATTGTAGTTGCAGTCTTTAAGAAAGTTTTTCATATTGCATTTAGACAATTATTTTAAAAGTAATATATTTATATGTAATAAAGTATTATACTTAAATATCAAAATAGCCTATTTAAAAATACATAGTTTTTTTATATTTTAATTATTTTTTTAACTTTAATTATATACTATTTTTATAAATGTCTGGAAAAGTAAGTAAGAAAATTTGTTTTCAAATACTGATATTGTTATAAAATTTGGCAAATGGTTGACTATTGCATACAAGAGCTTTTATTAATAAGTAAATGGAATTATATATTAAATATTTGAAAAAAAATTATATTAATTTTTACTCTTTAATTCTTATTTAATAGAATATTGATAAGGAAATAATCAAGCAAGAAAAATTAAAATTAAAAGAAGAAAAAAAGAAAGAGAAAGAACTAGTAAAAGCATTAAAACTGTCAGAAAAACAATTACAAAAAAGTAAAAAACCAGATGAATGTTTAAAAGTAAGTATTTTCAAATTTTAAAACTCTAAGTTTTTATATTTTTGAAAGCTTTTAGGCTTATAGATATTTTCATTATGTTTTCCCTTCAACTGATGTTTACATTATTGCAAAATTAAATATTCTTCTTAGATAAATACTGAGAAAATTATATACCATATTATGAAGAATATTGTAATAATTTATTTTTTCATTTTTATTCTGATTACCATGTTGACTAGTTTCAATCATCAATAAAATTTGTTCAATCTTCATAATTTTAGTCAAATTGTATTACAATTTTTTTATTTTAATTCCTTCAATTACCTTGAAATTGCCTCAATTTTTTTATTTATATTTATAACTATAAATTATTGTTATAAATTAGCCATTATTTTAAAACATGATTTTAATCGAATACATTTTGTAATTAATCTTTGAAATTCTTGCTTTTAAAGTCATATTTATTGATTTAAAATATTTTGTTTATAACTCATAACACAACTGACAAATATTTTTGAAAATTTTTTAAATTGAATATGTTTATAAAGATTCTAATCTTATTAGAAAAGTGTTTCTGAATGTAAAAAATAGTAAATAGTAAAGTCAAAAATTATGTTTTAAAAAAGTTTTAATTAACCATCCAATTTACCGCCATTCAATTATGCTAAAACAATTCAGATAATAGGTCTCTTGGAAATGAGTTTTATCCAAAATTTAAATGATATATGTTGAGAAATTTATTATTCTTAATCACACAATTTAGATACAATTCTAATTAGATAATTTCATCATAAATTTTATCATTAAATTCAATAAAAAATTGTTATTTTTTGGAAATGTTTTAATTTGATATCTATCTATCTATATATATATATATTTTTAATCTAAGTCTTCAATAATTTTAAAACAAATATTTTCTTAGTAATGCTTGCAGATAATAATTAAAATAAAATAAAAGTTTACTTTGAATTTTACAGCAAGGATTTTGTTTTTGGTCAGTTTGAAATTATTGAGGTATTATAGTGATAGAAAGGTATTTTTATAAAACTTAAAAGAAATCATAAAAGTTTTATAGTTTTATTATTACTTCTATCTACTCTTTTAATGTTAGAAAAATGTTTAATTTTAATGTTTTTAAATTTATCTTGCTCATTAAAGTATTTAAAATTTAAGTTAGTGCTAAGACCTTAAAAAAATTGGATTTTTATGTAATAAAAGTTAATAAATTTTTTTTTCTAATCTGAGCTTAGTGTTAACAATGACTAAAATTTCAATTTTGATATTTTCCCAGCCAAGTTTGGTAAACAAATATTTTATTCATTATATACAGAAAAAATATTCATTATTTTAAAGTAATCCATTTAATTTTATTTAAACAATAAATTGATGATTAATTCAGAAGCTGAAGAAATATATAAGCTTTGATTAGTGATTAAAAGAAATTTGATGTAGTACATTCTGTATGGTTAAATCTGGAGCATAATTTTACAAACTCATGCAAATTTAAGAAATATTTTTTGAAATCATCCGAAGAATTAAATATAAAAAATATTCCAGTATTTTTTAATAAATCTATGTTTAAGAAAAGAATTCTGTCATAATATATGCAATTTTTATCTATTTTTATTACAATACTTATACATTGACATTAAAATTATTAGCTTAGAATATATTTGTGTTTGTTGTGATTACTTATTTTTTATTACTAGAGAATTAATTAATTACCTTCAGTGAGGATACCTATATTTTTTGTAGTATGAAATGATATAAGTTTGTGAGCTTTCTTTTTGCGTATTTGTTCATAAATTTATATTTTATTAGAAATGAAATGTAATATTTGCTTTATTATTAAGCAAAACTTTTAGTGTAAATGCATGTTTTGTGCAGGAGATAAAAAATGTATAAGGTTTAAAAAAATATTGTAGATTGACATTTGAGTAATAATGATTGATTGCTTTTAAAATTTTAAGGTTTTAGTTTTTTTTAAATATTTCACAGTTACTTAAAAATCTACTCATTAATGGAAAAATATGCAATTTTAAAAAATTTTGCTTTATTATTTTAATTATAAATTTAGTGCTGTTACTCTTTTTATAAAATGTCAAATATATTTGAAAAATCATATTAAGATTTATTTTTAGGCTATGAGAGTTATCATAGATCATAATTTTATTTCTGAAAATGGAAGCCAAGATATTTTTTTTGCTTTAGATGAAGGGAATGTGAAGTATTCAATTGAAGAAAGTCCTGTGAATTTTTCAGTGGTTTGGAGTAAAACTGTCACAGATGTAAGAATTGAAGATAATCAAGTATGTATTTTCATTTAACTTAATGATAATATTTTTATATAATATTCTTTGATAATACTTTTTATATTAATACTATTTTTAATCTGACGTATGTGATTTAAACATTCATGTAATCAGTTAAGTTAAATAATTCTTATTAATAATTAAATATTCATTTAATTTGAATTTCTTATAATGTATTTGTTATGTTATTACAACAAATAATATATTTTTTTAAATCTTTAATGTATTGAATTTCTTTTGTTCCTCAACAGAAGTTGATTAAATATTACTTGGTTCTGTTGTTTTCATTTGTACTGTTCCTAATAGTACTTTTTGATTATTCTATTAAACTACTTACAAAATTAATTTTTATTACATGTAAGATGACAAATTTATTAAGTTCTGTAATGCAACACTGGGAATTATATTTGTTTGTTTAATCAAGTTTATTCATATTGAATGAAAGACCCTTGATTTTTGTTTTTATGTTTAAGGCTTATTTAATTAATAAATTTAAATATTGATTTAATTTTTTTTAGTTGTTAAAGAAAGAAAGTGAAGAATTTGAAAATAATTTAATAGTCTTATTACCAAATATTTCCTTTATCAAGATGTGCCATGCGTACATGCAGGTTGGTAAATTTTCATTTTCATTGATTATATTCGCCAACTTTATAAGAGTCTAATTTTGAAGGATTTTTTTATTCGATTATTTGTACTTTAATTGTTTTTATATTAATTATTTATTTTAATTTGTATCGAATTGTGTTTAGTAATTTTAAATTAAATTAAGTAAAATTGAAAACACATTTATTGTTGACAGTCAACATTTTTAAAATTTTGTTTAAATAAGTGTTAAATTTCCTTAGAAGTAATACATTAATTATGATATTAAAATTTAATTATTATTAAAAATTATCCTAAATAATACATAAAGAAAGTATAAAATTACAAAACAGGAAATAGAAACAAAAATAAAAACAATTGCATTTTTATTAAAAAATGTTTTTCTTTTTTTTTTAGTAGTTGTCATATATTTGGGTTCAGAAATTACATAATAAACTTATTCATAAAAATGTTCTTAAAAAGTGCTTAATCTTTTTCAAAAAATGATTAAAAATGTTTTAAGTTATTAAATTATTGTAATCTAATTATTACATTGTTTTTTAAAAATATTTTATGCTATTTTTGAAATATTACAGAGTTTAGTAAAATAGTTTTTGATTAAATATTTTTATTGCATTAAAATAATTTTATTCTGCAAAGTTATTATTTTGTTGTCTATGTATACATTTATTTTGAGCTTTGTTAATTTTTTTAGATAACTATTATATTTAATGTGCATATTTTATTTTAGAAATCCAAAGCAAAAGATACTTGTGAACCAATTTTGTCAGACTTTATTGCTAACATCAGTGCTTTATTTCCTCAGATGACTGTTACTTGCACCATTTCAGGTTTAGATAGTTATTTGAGGTATTTCTTTAATTTCTTTTTGAATATATTACTGTATATATTTAATTAAAATTGTTCACTAAAAGTTAATTTAATAGAACTTTGATTGATAACATTAAGCTTATATTATTTATTGGGTTGAACGTTTGTTCTAATTACCAATAATGTTGAATTGTGTTTTCAATTTAATTAAAATAAATCACACTAAGGATAAAATTGGAAGAATGAGAAAACATGAATTGTATACATTTAAATTGGAAAATTAATTTTATTCTCTTATCTGTTTATAATATAATCACAGTTAATTTTACTGAATACAAATACTTTTGAAATTTGAGATTACAGAGCTATGTTTGTATTTAGTGAATTTAGGCTGATAAGGTGGGAGAATTCTTATTCTACTATAAAAAGTCTGGTGTGGTATACTGGAAGGACTTGTTTGTCAATTATTATTCTATTTCAGCTCTAAATTTTTTATTATAAGTAGTCTAATTTTGGTTTTGTACTTTATGGAGTCTCGGATATACTTTCTGAGTCATCATTCTTCTAAATTTCAAACATATATGTACTGGTATAAAATGTCGGATAATTATATATTGTGCAGGTTTTTATGCCTATTAATACATTTTTGCTCAGCACTAAAGACTTACTAAATTTATAGACCTTTTTTGATTTTTGACTTAGAGGATCCTTGAATATAATACTTGAATCACACACACATCATTGTGCTAGAGTGATTCCTAAATTTTATAAAACTTATCTCAATGAATAAAGTTGGAAACTTTTTAACATCGTTAATATTCCTAATGTAGTATATGGCTACAGTCTGTTATAGTTTAATTTAATCCAGACAAAAGAAGTTGATGAGAATATTTTTATCCTATTTTCGTTTATAATTTTTGCCATAATTGGCAAAACAAATCAATTGTAGGAAAGAGTGAAAATATCATATTACTACTTTATAATTATATATTGAAGGACTTGAAATATGTATGTAAAATACAATATATTATATAAAATTGTTTCAAGAAATGAATACTAATTTAAATTTGATATAAAATTTTAAGTTAATGTTAAAACAGAATTAAGTATGGTTGCTTTAAAATATAATTCATTAAATGATGTTCAAGCACTTTTAATAAAATTATTCAATTTAAAAAATAATTAATAAAGTTTTTACATAAATTTCCCCTAATCAATTGATAATTATTAATATTATGTAGTTGAATGTCATTAAACTTTCAAGTGGTTAGTTAATATTAGATCAATTTATGAGCAATTCTGCTTTCCATTTTGTTCCAAAGTGTTAATTTAAGGGAATTTTTATTTGAAAAGTAGAAAGTCATTCTATATCTGTAACATAATTATTGTTATAAAGGCAGAATGAACATTTGAACAGTTTGTTTAAAGACAAGAAGATTTATTAAATAACCACTTTTGCTATTTTTAAAATTTTTTTAGTTTATTTTTTATATTTATTATTTACTATGTACATGATAAAAAATTTAAATCAAATAGAACTTTTCATAATTGTGTATAATAATCCGAAATTAATTTTGTTATTTAAAAATATTAGTAGAATTTTTTTATATTAGGAAAATATTCTTTTTATGCGTGCTTTGCTTCTTTTTGTGCATGTTTGTTATGGTGTGTTTGGCATAATTGGCATGCTTTCATAACGACTAACTTTGCATAATTTGTTTTCTTACATGTACTAAGTTTAATCGATTTTTGCCAATATTCATAAAATTATTTTGAAAACTTTTTAGTTTTGAAAAAAAAAAAAATTTTTTTTAACAAGATGCATGATGTTAGTAGAAAGGTCAAACTTAATTGTTATAGTATCTTTTGCTTTTATACCAATAGTTTTAATACTACAATGTGAAAAAAAATAGAAAGTTTTAAAAATAGTTTAATGTTTATATATTAACTTCAATTTTCCTGTGTCTTCTATTCTTTTTCTCTTGACCCAGGAAAAATGTTTTCTCTCAAACATCTTATAAAGTATTTCTATTTTGGATTAACTATATTTATTGGAGATAAACTAAATCAGCAAAAAAAAAAAAAAAAAAAAAAAATTTATAAAGTTATTGTAATGCAGAATTATTTTATGAAAAAGTAATTTTTAGACTTATTTGAAAGTGCAAAAAATCTTTGCTTCTTTGTTTTAAATGATAGTAAGTAAACAAGTTTCCACTGAATGAAAATTTTCCATGCTTTCTAAAGCAATGTTTCAAGATCAATATATTTCTGATGAAACATTATCAAATATTTTTTAAATTATATTTGCACTTGTCTTATTTTCTTCTGTGTTTATACTTTGAGAAATAAGGGTTAAAATTTTATGTAAAACATTTTACAAAATAAGTAGATAAAAATGGTGTACAAACTTAATTATTTTTGAAATGCTTTTCTCTCTCTCACTCACTCATGCACACACATTTATGAATTGTCATTTATTGAAACGATTCATAAATTTGCATGCTATAATTTAAGGTTTTACATTGAATGTAAAAACAAATCAAATTTTATTATGAATGTTACATATTTTTAGTTGATCTTTTATTTAAATTTGTGTATAATTTTATGATTTATATTTTCAGAACATTGAAAGAAAATGAGATATGTGATGTTGAACTGAAAAAGATTGCTAAACAAGTATCTAAAAGTGTTATAGAAGAAGTACTGTATTGATTTTAAAGCATTCTCATATCTGACTCTTTCTTATATTTTTATTTTAATTTATTAACTTCTTATATATGAACACTACTGTTTCTAACAGCTTAAGGCATCTAATTTAAGAAGAAATTATTAAGTTTTTAACATTTTTTTTCTCCTATTGACTCACTCCATGTGTAAGTATATATTTGTCTCCAAACATTGAAAAGAAGCTGGAAAAATTTCATTTATTCTAAAGACACAGAGGTGTATTTTTTAAAATATATATTGTAAAAACAAATTATATTGCCATTATTTTTTTCTTATTTTTTGGTTTCTTTTTGTGCATTCATAGCTTTTTTAAGAGAAAAAAGTAGTAATTTGCCATGTTAGTTTTTATATATTTGTTGTTAATTTTTTATTACATATTTATATAATTGATCAAAATTAAAAATAATTTGTGGAGTTTAATGGGTTCATGTTTTTTATTATTTTTTGTTACTTAAGAATCATTTTTAAGTTTATGACCCTTTTACTATTGTTGAAGCTTATCTTATTAATCGATTGGATTAATTTTTTTATTATTATTTATCCGTGACCTCCTTCACTATTTTAGCTATTTTTATCAACATTTTTTTTTATTTTTGCACTTTATAGGTGGGCATTTTTTCCTGTCATCATTTATGATGCATTTAGAATAATTCCATATGTCTATTTGTAACAAATTGATAGCTATAGGATAGCTCTAAATCTTTAAAATTTAATTATCTATTCTTGTTTATTTCATAATTTATGAAATTCTAATCTGCATTGATTTATTGTTATATCTTATGTCTTGAAAGTAGGATTACTTTCAATGGGACTTTTGTGTTTTGCTTTTTAAACTGTAATTGAAGTATTGCATTATTATTTTAATGTAACTCTTTCACCTATTTATTGTTTTTATCCTTTTGTAGGCTATAGTCGAAGTTCAGTTGCAATCATCTGTCAATTTCATATTTGTGAATAATATGAGAGAATTTGGAGAATTAATTTTTCGTTTCACAAGAGCCATTGCTGAAGCACCTCAAAAGTTTGTTATTATTATTTATCATATAAAACAATTTAAAGTAAAAACTCTATAAAATTTACTAGCTTTAACATATTACAGACACATCATTAAATATAACAGGTCAATTATAATGTGATTACTTTACAAAATATTGTATGCAATATATGTAAAATGTTTTGAATTTTTTTCAGTGCAAGATTGAAATTATTTCATAACTTTCATTGAAAGTTTTCTAGTTCATTTGTAAAAATATTATTTTAAGATAAAAGGTTGCCATTATATTTATTAGTGCATGCTTAGGCTCTAAAATTATGATTGGAAGATAATATCGTGTAATTTTTTTTCAATTAGAGTCTGAGAAAAATTAATAAACTGAAGTCTATACTTCATATTTAAAGTTAATTTTTTTATATTTATGTGTTTTAAAATATATACTAACTTATAGGAAAGAAAAACAGATGCAAAAAGACCTTGCATTTTCTTGGTATGCGGATGGTGATACTAGTTGCCCAGTTAAATTAGGAAAAGACAGAAGTACTTTTGTAAAGTTATGGCAACAGCAATTGCAACAGTTTCAAAATGTAGGTTTAGAAACAGCAGAAGCAATTTCTGCAGTATATCCATCCCCACAGAGTCTTTTAAAGGTAAGTCATTTATTTTAAATTCTTAAATAATTAATTTTTATTTTTCATGGTTAAAATAAATATTTTTATTTACATTTAAGCCCAAAGAAGTAATGCTTGATTTCTATGTGTTCAAGTTTATTTTGATATTTTCTTGTATGGAGTTACATGTTTCTAATTATATTAAATGGATTGAAAGATTTTTAATATCATCAAAAATTGCTGTATTATAGTTTATGATTTTTGAAAAATATCTTTTCTTCTTTATTAACTCAACTGTTCCTTGTGGACCAAGGCCTTCTTTAGAATCCTCTTCCATGCTGATATTGCTTTGGAAATATACCTCCAGTTTTTGACCTTTATAATGCCAAAATTTTTGTTGACACAGTTGATCCATATAAGTTTGGGCCTCTCTTTTATCCTGGTGTCAATTGGTTTAGAGTGAAAAACTCTTAATGTTAAAGAATCAGGATTCAGTGGTTGACTTTTATGTAGTTGATATCTACCTCACTATACATCATATGCAGTTTGCTTTTGAATCTGTCCTTCCAAGTACCATTGATGTTCACTGCACCTATGATTTTCCTCAAAACCTTTCTTGCAAAGATAGCCAGTCGATATTCATGTGATTTTTCATGGCCCAGGTTTCTGAGCCATAAATAAGCACTGCCTTACAATGCTTTTATAAAACACTATCTTTTTTTCTGTGTAAATTCTTTTCTCTTCTTCTTGCAGATTTGCATTCTTCAACAGAATTTCTAGTAAATCTTCTCTAGTGCATGCTTTGATATATTTGGTTCTTTTCCTCAGTAACTGCTCTACACTCATCATCAAACCAGTTCTTTGAATTGCTCTTTTCAGTGCGTCCAAGGATTGAATTGGCATTTGTTATTCATGTGTCTTTAATTGTCTGTTATTTAGATAATACATTTTCAAGATTATTGAACTCTAAGTTTTATATCTTGTTATTTATTTCCTTTTTAAAATAATCGTTGGCTTCCTTAACTTACAATTTCGACTGGTTAGACTTTACCTGAATCTTCCTTGGCTTGTTCTTGAAATTAGATATTCTTGCTCTTATTTTAGCTAATCCTAAATAATGATCAGAGTCAATATTAACATCATGGTAAGTCCTAACTTCCAACATATTAGAGCAATACCTGACATCTATTTACACATGGTCAATTTAATTAAAGGTGTTATCAAGTGACCATTATGTCATTTTATGTGAATTTTTATAAGGGAACATTGTGCTCGCAGTTACACAATGTCATGTTCAATCGTGAAATCAATGAGTTTTATTCTGGTTTTGCTTATTACATTGTTTAAACTATAGTCTCCAGTAAAAGGTTTAAATTCATTTTTAACTCCGATCTTAACATTAAAATCGTTCAAAAGTAACTTAATGTCACTTCATGGGCATTCCTTATAAAGTATGTCTAGATCATTGAAGAAGGAATCTTTTTCTTGATCGTACTTCTCAGTAGAGGCAAGAGTATATATTATTCTATAGTTGAAATATAGATCTCTAATTCTCAACCCACATAGCCTCAATGATTTGGCCTTAAAGTTCAATACTAAATGCTTAATTCATTTGTGGACTAAAAAACTTATTCCAAAGTTGTGTGTTTGGGGGTCGCAGCTATAAAACAAAAAGTTTGTTTTATCTTCTAGGTAGCCCTCACCAGTCCATCTCATCTCTTGTATTGCAATCAGGTCAATGTTATATACAGTCATCTGTTCTCCATGTGCTTGAAGAGCTTTACTTCTGTAAAGTGACAAAACATTCCATTATCCAAATTTCAAGTTTTTAAAATGTTTCCTAGGTTATTTCAAAGAAATCAGTTCAGCTTTTGATTTTTCAATTTTCATAGAAGGTTTTTCCAAGGTGGAGTAATTGGCCCCACTCTCAAACCCTAGCTTGGAGGACCAGTCCCCTGATGTAATCCCCTAAGATAGAGTACATGGGTGTATATTCCTGAGTGTTGAGCAGCTATTTTAGTCACATTTTATGGCATGCATATGTTGCATTGGAACTAATCTTACCCCTGGTTACCACATGGGGCATATCTTTGTTTAGTGAATTTTATTACAATTATTCTTTTTATATTATATCAAACATTAATAATGTTTTTAGCTCTTGAATTGACAGAGTTGCAAATTAATATTTAAAAAATTGGTATGAGGAAAACCCTTTTGAATGTGATTTAAATAAATAGGTATATCAGTTATTTATGATCCATACATTTAAGACAAGGAAATATTTATTTTTCATCCTGATCTAAAATTTTAAAAGGGACAAATACTTGACACCTGAATTTAGTAATTGTAGAACATTGTTAACGTCTCAGCAAGAAATCAAGGTTTTCTATTCTTAAATATTAAAAGAGATTTGTTTAACAAATATTTAAAAAGTTATCATACTTTTTAATGTATGAGTAAAAGAATATGAAAAAATTTATACATATATACTGTTTTAGAATCACTAATTATACTACACAAATGCATTGAAATAATTCTATTTTCAAAACATATTAAAGATAAAGTGCTGAATTAGTGGTTCACAAAAATACTTTTAACACATGGCTAATGTAATTGATATAAAAAAATTAAAAAAACACATTTGCAGATTGCTTATAAAATTTTCAATTTGGTAACGAATATCAGTAATGCTTCAAAATTTATTAATAATTGATTTATATTTTTGCATATTCATTTTCACCTGTTAAAGAGGCCAGGAGAGAATTTTGCTTTGACACAAAATGCTGCAGATAAGTTAAAAATATGTTTATCCATGAAACAAATTTAAGAATTTTATTTAATAAATATCATTTGTTGTAATCAAATAAATTTAATAATTTATATTGAAGATATATTTGTTATAATTAACAAATTCCTTATATTTTTTTTAAGGTATTTAGTAATTTTAGTGTAGTTATTATAAAAAAGGCAAACAAAAACACGTACACAAAACATGCAACATGGCCAAAATTGAAACTCGACCCAGTGAAGTTTATTGATCATTCATATTGACTATATTTTCACATTTCAGGTAATTATTGATGATAGCACTATTAGGATGGAACTAATCATTCATTAAAACAATAGAAATTCTAGCTACTGCAGTTTATAAAAAGAGTTAGAAGTTTATGCAATATTATTTTACTTATTAATACTTAGAGTACTACACATACTACACAGAAACTTATTAATAGATTTGATGTTGATAAATGAAGATAAGCTGGCAGCCGAATAGTAATTAGTGCTCTTGTCTCCAGTTCAAGAGTGTGAGTTTAAATTTCATTTTGGATTAAGTGTGTATTAGTTCGGACTCCACTTTAAATTTTAAGTCTCAGTCTATAGTCTTTGTGCACAAAAAAATGATCATTAAGTGATAAATCAAACCAAATCAAATTTGATTAATATAACTATCTCAGAATACTACCTATAGATATGTATGTTTCATTATTTTATAATATTATAAAATCTTTGTCCAGATTGTGGGCTTAGACACAGAAAGTTATGTTTAAGATTATTTGTACCTTTGGCTTTTTTGATTCTTACATGCTTGTGAATAAGTTGCCAGGAAAACATTGATTCAATGGTGAGGAAATATTTTTGTTAATTAAACGCCGAGCTGGTAGCCGAATGGTTAGCACTCTTGCCTTCAGTTCAACAGTTTGTGGGCTCGAATCCCACCTTGGGCATGGATGTTTGTAGTGGTTCGGAATCCACTTTAAGCCGTAGGTCCCGTCTAATTAGCCCTTGTGTGCAAAAAATGACCGTTGAGTGACAAACAAACGAAATATTTTCAAATTAACACTTCTTTCAACATAAGATTTTACATTTTGGTTTTGTTTTTTCAGTTCAGTGAAAGAAATATTTTATCAGTCTTTAATGTTGATTAAACTCCTTTAGAGATTGAGCTCACGAATTTAAATTACTGAGTGTCCTGCTTTAATTATTCCAAGATGCTTGCTGGTATTCAAAAGTACCATCCATCATTTGAGTATAATACGAGGGTTACTCTGAAATTTTTGAGATACGCGCAGACGAGAATTTACAAAATAAAAATAAAGGTTTAATTTTAAAATACAAAGTATTTTAACAGAGAAGATGATTTTTTACTGACTTACTTTAACTTGTTTAGAGTAGAATAAATTTTAAACAAAAGAGAAAATAGAGTTGGCGCGAGAACATTTTTGCGCTATTATTTTCTATGATTTTAAGCAGGATTAAATAAATAAAAATACGTTCAACGGTTGCAATTAGCATTTGGTGATGAATCTCCAGCTTGTGCTACTGCATTCAGATGGTTTAGAGAATTTAGAAGAGGTCGCAATTTTCTTCATGGTGAAGAACACACACACAGGCAGGCCGCCGTCGGCAGTAATCCCGGATAATGTGTCTGCCATATGAAAAATGTTAATGGATGATAATTGCTGTACCTATCAAATGATACAGAAGGAACTTAACATTTGATTCATAGCCATGCACAAAATTATTCATGAAGAATTACATATGAAAAAAGTAGTTTGCCATTGGGTTCCCTATAATCTAACTGAGCACCAAAAAGAGGAACTTGTCAGAATCATTAAAGAAACTCTTAAATTGCTAAATGATGATGGCCACCGCATCATTTCTGAAATTGTAATAGGTTATGAAACGTACATACCATTTATTGACGTTCCAACACGTTAAGAAAGAAAAGCATAGGTTTTTGAAGATGATCACACATCGACAGTGGTGAAAAAACAACATGCACTGAAAAAAGTGATCTGCCGTTTTCTTCAGAAGTACAGAATTGGTCAAGGCCATCAAGTTGGAAAGACAGAAGACAGTAACAGCAATCTGGTATACCACTAAATATCTTCCAGTAATTCTACAAGAACTGAATGTTAGGGGACTAATGCTTCATTCTGAAAAATAGATTGATGTGGCTATAAATTGCATTTTTTCATCTATGTGCATTTTTGTGCATTTTTTCTATGTGCATTTTTTCATCTATTCCAAGAAAGGAATGGCTTGTGGCATTTAATCTGTGGAAAATTCGTCTACAAAAGTGCATTGATGCTGGAGTACTTTGAACACACCTAAAATTTTGTAAGTATGACTTTAGAAACCTAGTTGTATTTTAAAAATTTCAGAGTGACTCTCGTATAAATTTGACTTAGGAAGTGATCATACAATAGTTCCAAATACTTGTAATCTGTACTAGGATGCAATTTTTAAGCATTTTTTTTTATCATCTCAACTGTGTGATGCTAAATGTCAAACAAAACAACTCAACTTTGTTTAGGATTGGTTCTGCGGAGAAAGTTAAATTGTAGTAGTTGAACAAATGTGTAACTGTAGTTAAACTTAACTTTGAAGAATAGCTGTAGTTAAGTTTAAGTTTGAAGCTATGTGCAATAAAGTGTGTGAATGACTCTGTATTATTTCATCTTAACATACTAATATACCACTATAGTTTTTAGAATTGACCTGCAAGGCTATTGGATTAAAATTTTAAAAATTCTGAGCAATATTATGAGAATGAGCAAGATAACTCATAAAAAATATGAAAGAGTGCTGTCAAACATTTACTTCTTTATGTGTAATACATCAAGTTGCTGCCTTCAGCAAAGATATATTCTTGTGTTTTTAATGTATAAATAGAATAGTTGCAAAGTATTGAATTGCATACATCTCTGTAACTAAAAGGAAAAAAGATAATGAAATCTCCCTTTTTATATAGATAAAGACTGGACAATAAAGAATGTTTACCATGAAACAAGTATTTTAATGTCTTTTTAAAAAAAATGATTTACTCTTTTTTATTATATCAAATATTTAGTTAAAGCAAATTTTGTTGTAATGAAATTTTATCTTGCCAGTAAATGTTTGTTTTATTTAGATTTCCATTATATTAGAAATTTTTGTAATGTTCTTTGATTGTTTATAAATTGTAAATGATTCTACATTAGGTTAAAAAGAAAAAATTATAAAACTCATATTAATGAACTTTTGATATCTTCTCTTTGAAAAGTGCTTTATTACTTTCCATTTGAAATCAATATTTGGTGACAGTTTTCTTGTCTCATCTGTATTAAAATTATTTTACAGTAAACAATCTTTATTAAAATATTTTCTTTTTTAAAATTTAGTTAAAAATTTACTCTTGTCTTTATTTTAAATGTAGAAGTTTTCTAAATTTATTTTTACATCAAAAATAACTCAATAGTATGCTTTTAATTATAATTTAAATATAATTTAAAGAAAAAAGTTATTTCATCATCTCTAAATTTAATCACTTGTTTCTAAGCGTTGAATTGACTATCTGTTATTTAAAAATTTTTTTTTTTTTACCTGGCATAGTTTTTTTTGTTAGGTTTTCTGAAATTGATAGAAAAGAAATTATTTTTCAGATATTTTAAAATTAATTGGAGAGAAAGTTAATCTTCTGTTGATGCCATCTATCAGAGGAGTTTAGAGCAAAGTCATACATATGTTGTGCTCTGGTTGCACAAAGAATGCACCTTACTGACTTAAATTCATTTAGCCAATGGCATAGCAACTTTGGCTTGTTCAAGTATCATAAGTAACAATAGTAAAAACAGAAATACTTTTGAATAAGTATTTCTAGAATTATTTTAAACTAATTCAATTATTTTCATTATAAATATGCATTCATTATTTCAGAGGTTAATTAATTACTTGCTAATTTTACAAATAGCTAATAAAATTTATTTTGTTATATTTTTAATTAATTTTATGAATTGATTTTTTTTTATATTATCAACCCACAAATTTTTGGCTAATTCACTGCTTTTTAATTGTTATATAGTTGATTATCAGATGAGCTGTAAAATAATTATCACAATATTCTTTAACTATAGATTAATTTCTTAGTTATTACTTACTAATATTCATTCAAACAAAGCTACCTAAAATTATCACAAATTATTGCTTAAATATTTTATATTTTGTGAAAGTGCTAATTTACTCTTTATCATTTATATTGATATTCCAGGCATACAAACGATGTAATTCTGTAAATGAGGCAGAAAAGCTTTTAAAAGATATTGTTGTGAGTATATTTAACCAAACATTGATTTGAATTTTTACTTTAATTATTGGAGTAGATGTTATATTAGTAGATGTTATAATATATGAAGTAATTTCTATTTTTAATTAATTGGAATTTATCTTTATCATTTTGTTCTTTTGATTCTTTTTCATTGATAATAATATTGTTATGCAATTTCTAAATGTAAAACTTGATTAATACATTAGAGAATTAAATTAAGTATATGATAGTGGTCAAACAAAATTGTATATGCTTGAATGATGAATGGTTTTTCTTTCTCAATTTAAAAACTATCTATATTATTTAAAACTTTTAAATTTAATGATCATTCAGAATATATACATTTAATCTACAATCAACTGTTAATAAATTTAAATTAATTTTATTTATAATTCATTAAAATGTTGTTAATTTCTCTTTTTTTTTAATGTATATGTAGTCAAATAATTTTATTGCTTTGGGTTTTGCCAATCAGTTTTAAAATAATTATATTTTGCATCCTTTAATTTAAGATTTTTTTTGAATATTTTGATTCATGTCTTTTATTACTTAGAATTAATTTTTTTGCAATCTTTATTGTAACCATTTTGAACTTGAATTTTTGTAAAAAATAATACTAATGAATAAAATAAAGAATTTTAATTCAAAATTTTGTATCAATTTGTGATAAGTTAAAGCATTTTACAAACTATAATATTATCATTATGAATTTAAAAACAATCGTTCTAATATGTTATTAAAACTCTTAGGTAATTAGAAATATAATTACAATATGACATAATTTATTCTTTTATTATACTTCAGAATTTAAATGTTATGCATTTAACATAATGTATGTGGTATTTTTTTTTTATCATTGCATAGGATTTATGTTGATCTATGCACATCTGTGCACCTTTGGTAATTTTAATATCTGACAGTTCCAAAATTATTAATATAGTTAATAATTTTATATCCCAAAATTGAATTGTCCTGAAATCTAAATGGATTTTATTGCTTTGGTATTTTCTACTTTCTCTGTATAAATTTTGAATGGAATAAATAATTTCTTTTAGCTATTTTGTTATTAAGCATACTTTTCAAAAAAATATCTTATTTTTGTTGTCAAAAATTTAGAAATTAATGAATTAAAAAAATTATTCTTAATTTTTTTTTTCAGGAATTGTCTTATTTAAATATTTAAAACTAAAACTCTTAGGAAGTCTGTTTAAAATATTATTTATGACAGTTTCTGTATTATTAAAACATTTCGTTTAACCTAGAGTATTGAACTGTATGTTATTCTGTCAAGAAGATGAATAAAATTATTACATTGACATTATTAAGACGAAATGTTGACTTATCTTGTTATTATACAAAAGAATTTTTTTTTTTTTTTTTTTTTTTTTAAATTCTGTATTTCTTTTATACCAAATTGTGTTGCCAATATCCAAATGTTAGTTATGCTTATTTTCCAAATTCTGCTAAAACATGATGAATATCATAAAGAAAGCTTAATTTTCAATTCAAATGCCCCCACTCAAATAAATCTAGGAATTTTCCTTATCAACTAGCAAGATCTCTATTTTTATAAACTTTTCAGGCATATATCTGGCTTTCAGTAAAAGCATTGAATTTAACATAGCTTTCTTATATCATGCTTGAAAAGTAATTTTAGAAAAAAATGCAGAATTTATTGTATTTCAAAATTTATCCTTGAATATTTGTATGGTTGAAATACCATATTTAGGAAAATCCATTACAATACAAACGTTTTAAGAATATTTAGACATATTATCTTTGTTCCTATTATTAAAAATGGAGGTGTAAATTAACAGGCCTCCTTTTGGGGCACCCTGGGCAATGCTAAATCTGCCATAGCTTTATCTCCTTCCTTGTGTCTGCTAACTATAATAAGATGAAATATATGTCACTAACAATCTTGACTGTGCCCTGCACTTGTATTTTTAATATATTAT
The DNA here is from genome assembly GCA_030067965.1 of Latrodectus elegans. Lineage (NCBI taxonomy): Eukaryota > Metazoa > Arthropoda > Arachnida > Araneae > Theridiidae > Latrodectus > Latrodectus elegans. Next base: position 38,829,667 of record CM057813.1, on the reverse strand, counting down.
TGGAAGGTCAGAGAACTAAAGGCATCATAGCCAATTTTCTGGCCACCTGTAATAAATAAATAAATGTTTCGATATTTTATATTATTTAAATTCACTATCTGTAAGATTTAAAGTTATTGAAGTGAAAAAATGCACTTTTGATATGCTTTGTTATTTAATAGGTGAGAAGAAGTTATGGTCCATTAGGCACTCAAAGACGCATAGGACCTGAGTTATCATTTAAAATTCATTCTTTCTTCACATCAAGGGATGGTAATCAAATATTACAGCGATAATTTCAAAATATCACAATATAATAAAAAGTAATATCGAAAGTTTTTTATAATGGCTGTAAAGCATTAATCGTAGCTGAAAAGGAAATAAATATAGGATGGGTGATGCACTCTGTGTTCATAAAAAGATCTATATATATTTTTTTTTTATATAATATTAAGTATTTTCAATAACTATGTTTTCTATTGAAATAAAGGAAGCAAGTAAATTTTCCTTTGTTTTTTTAAAGTTTTTTAATATTATAATTAAAAAAAATAAAAAAATTTACTAAATTTTATGCAAAAGATTTTTTGAAGACCTTTAAGTTACAAATGAATATTTCTTTTGTATATTATCCTGATATTTTAATGAATTTTATAATTTCTGATTGTATGTTTTATATTTTTAATAAAAATTATGCTTTTGTCCTACAAATTAGATTTTATTTGATTTTTGTGCTTTTTGTTAATTTTAGTATCTAATAATTATTTTAGAAAATATATCTGTTGCTCTTTATGATTATATTATATAATTTTAATTTATTGTATTAATGGAAAATCATAATGTGTTTTTATCTAATTAAATGGATTTCTTATTAAAAACAGTAAATAATTTGATGTTAAAAATTTAATCATTAAAGAACAAAGATGATAAAATATTCTGTCATACGTATAATAATTCTTTATAATTCTTTTAAATATTTTTTGTGAAGATGTTTTTAATATGATTTTTTTCAAAATAGCTTTTGATATCTGTCATAATGTAGTCAGATGAGTGTGTGAAATGAAATATAAATGGAAATATCATATATAAAAGAAAATACATGCATTATTTATTTGATTTTAAACAAATGTGCTTTTATAATTGTCCTAAATTATTTTCAATTATGATATTTTTTCTAGCAAAAATTAATTTTAATTTTTCTTTCTGACTGTTGATACATATTTTGCTGGAAGTATTTTTATTTGTTATAGATGAAAAAATTTCTCAGTGAACTTCTTTTATACTTTATAATTATCATTTAATTGTATTCAAGTATGTGCATCCATACCATTTACTATGAGCTTATTTACTATTGTATTGTAATAAAATATTTTCTATTAAAAGTGTTCATTTTTTTAGCAAATGCTTTGTATTGAAAATTTCATATTTGATTAATGTTATCCATCTTAATGCATTTTATGCATTAAATTTAATTCATAAATTGCTAGGTCTAATATTTCCTGGCAAAAAGGAAATTTAATTATTTTTCTGTACTTCATTTAGCATTAACCCTAATCATAAGAGAATATTGAAATATTATGTATTTCAATTTCTTTTTGTGTTAATATTAAAGATAGTTAGCTAAACATTTATTAATTACATTTTAATTATTTTTGTAAAGAATTTATAATAAAAAAATAAAATGATTTTTTGAAAAAAATACAGGATCTATATTACTTTGTTTAGTGTTAAAAAATAATTTTAACATATTCAAAAATAAATAAATTAATTAAAGTTTTATATTTTGATCATATTTTGCTTTTGAAATATCACAAGAATTATTTATATATTGTATTTTCAAACTTGATTTATCGCAGGAATTTAAAAAATTTTCTTTTTACATGAGATTGAAACCTTATTTTTAAGTTTAATAAAAAGAAAAATCATGTTAACCAATTTTCAAAATGAAATAAATACAATTTTTAAAATTCGACTTAACAATTAAAATTAAGGTTGACATTCATTTTATTTGAGTTTTTTATTTGATGAGATTCTCTTAAGATTATAGATTGTGAATTGAGGTAAGTGGAATAAATTTAGTTGTGCTCAGAGTTCAATTTGTGGGCTTCTAGTGAACTGTCATCATTGTAGGTAAAACATTTACTATTCATATATTATATATTGTATAACGTTTTAAAAATTTTTAATGAAAACGAGACACAGATAAACTGTTTTAAAAAGCAGTAAAACCTTGTTTTTCTTATTTTTCATCAATTGTAAATTCAAGTATAAACACAACTATAAAAAAAAATTCATAATTTCAGTTTTTCTGTGTCTCGAGTATAAAATAAAATGTTAGATTTTTTGAACTATCGTAACTGTAGTATTTTTATCACTTCATATTTAGGGATATACAGTAAATGAGAAATCTGTAGTACACTGTGTTGTGATGTATTAACTAATTGTGAGCTTCAGTAAATTCAACACAAGAAGTAAATATTTGCACATGTTTACAGTTTGCCGTATTATATTCATTACAAGTTTAACTATGGATTTTGTTCTGCACATGAATTCAAAAGATATTTTATCAAATAAGAATGACCATAATACATACCATACCAATTGATTTTAGAATTCCATTAATGTGAAAATTAAAAAGGGTGCTTTCAGTTAGCTTCTTACAATTTAAAATTTTCGATTAGATGCCTAAATTTATAGTTTAAAATTGATAAATATAATTAGTTGTTAACATCCACAATGAGTTGTATTACAGATATTTAAAATATATTTTTTTACTATATTAGTCATACCTTTTATATTTTTATGTAGATCATTTTCACAGTGTCAAAATATATAACCAAATGAGAAATAAACATATACTTGATAAGTATATTCTGTGTATATTATTCTAGCAATTTAGTATAGGAATATTCAATAAAATTTGAAGTGAAATTTATCGGAATTCAAATCACTTGGATTGCTATTATTTTTCTGTGTATAATATTGCCTATTTTTATTAACATTTCAGTAACTTGAGTTATATTAATAGAACAGGTTTAGAAAATGCTAAATTTTTTCTAATATTTTACAAAATTATAAAAATGTTTAAATCGCTCTGCACCTGTAATCAAATTCTCTCCTAGAATATCTTCAAATTTTAAAGATTTTTTCTTGTTATGTTGATATAATTAATAATTTTCCCATAAAATCATATTTATTTCATTTAATCCTCATTTATGTCTATTATTTTCATTTTATGCCAATCTTTCACTTAGTATTTATTGCTATTTAGAATTTTTATGACGCATGCACATCAAAATAACCTATTGTTTGAAATTGCCATTAAACATCTAGTAATTTTCCTCATTATCTTCAGAATTAAGAAAATTTAAATAACTTCCTATTTATGGACACAGTAGATTAATAACTGAAAGTTATTCGAGGATTTTTTATATATCCAGTTTGAACTGTCTACTAAATGAACTTCTCATGATGAGAGACCAGATATTGTGAGGGAGGAAACCAAGAAAAAATTCCAAATACCAATTTCAACAGAAGTAAATACAGAAATTAAAAATGCAGTGTTGATTTCTTGTTCAAGAACGGCTAACTTTCTTTCTGATACTTACTTAAACAAAATTTTTTATGTTAAATATTTATTACGGCTGTCTAAGAAAGTCTCTCTCTCACTCACTCACTCATTCATACATGCACACACCACACGCACATATATATATATATATGATTGGAAGATTTTCAGTTTTCCCTTTAGGTTCAATTTCAGATAATTGTTTTTTGATATTTTATTTATTTATTTATTTTTTTAGTTTCTTGTATGGATTGGCTTGTTAATATATCTATTAGCTTCTGGATCTGCATTAACTTCAAGTTTTAAAATAGATCAAAACTACATGCCAATAAAAATATCGTATCGTAAGACATTACATCATGAAATGAGAATTTATATTGCCTATAATATCTGGACATTTTTTGGTACAGAAGATATTCGACCGTTGCACTGAACTGCACATTTTCTTGATCTGCCTTCATGTAGTTTATGAAGGATTTATGAGGAGCAATGACTCTCTACAATACAGTAATCATTATTATTAATGAAATGTGCCATTGAGTGAAAATTTATTACTCTGTCTTCAAAATCATGATATCCATTTCCAATTCCATGTCCAGATGAAGAAACAGTATCATTGCTACCTGAAAGTGTTTATTTCATGAAATCTATGCTTCCATATCTCCTGGAAACTTAAAGATTCATTCTTTTCTATTTTAATGCATGTTTCCCAAAGCTAATTTCTATTATTTTTTTCAATAGCCTGTTAAATAAAGCCAATTAAGATTCAAACGCTATATAAGAAAATATTCTGCTGATCAGAATGGCGCCAAGTTTGAACTGAATATTACAGAAAGGGAAAAACGTTTGGCAAACGAAAGGCAATTCCAAATTTTAGTAGCAGATGTCGTAAACAACATAGTTTAAAATGGTTCGATTACAAATAAATCGTAAAACAGCGGCTAAGATGTAAGTTTCACGTTAAATCAACTACATTCTTCTGTGTCTATAACTACAAATGTGATATTGTTAGTTATATAACCCTGTCAAGCACGATCACATGGATGAAAAAATTCGATTGTTATTCGATTCTGCGGCTAAAAAACCACTTAAAAAGCTGAAATTAAATTGGCTTTTAAATTTCATGTGACACACAGGCGCAAAACATGTTCAACATGATGTCCATCGTTTACTGCAATAAGTTGTAATCTAAGAGCAGGATTTCCAGATACTGCCGATGATAAATGATACCCTATAAGTAGTGATGGTATGTTATATGTTTAATGGACTGATTGCAAATTTATGACAGAGTCTTATGTGATTATAAGTATCCTTAACTTATAGAAAGAGTATGGATATTTGTGAAATATTTATAATATAGCTATTTACTTGTATACCTATACGACTAATAATAATTAAAATTGTTACACTTTTAATTTGTTTACTATATTTAATGTTTCAATATAAGGTTAAGTGCTTCTATGTGAAATATTTAAAAGGAGACATTTTGCAATATATTTTAGCATTTCCTTCCATACAATAGTTATAGTCTCTCGTGAGTAAGTAATGTTGAACTTTCTTCATGTTAATGCGACACAAAGTTTAATAAATTTTCACTGTTTATTTTGATAGAAATATGAATAAACAGAGGCAGTTTCACAATCACGTGTTCTGATGATCCTATTGCGCTTTTAATAGTTCTGTTTTGTTCAGCTTTTATGAGTTTCAATGAAATAGAAGTTATTTTAATATTTCATATTCAGAGTACTGTAATCCCCCCGATAACGCTATATATTATAGAAAAATGTGCTGTAGGAGCATTCACGTCAAACTCGTTTGTATGATCTCATATAACGCGTTATGTACACATGATTCGCGTTTCACTTTTTTCTCGTTAAAAGAAGTTTAAGTCGAATATTAAGGAAAAATTTTATGAAGGAAATATGTGCCTTTTATTTAAATACTAAGAACATTTTAAATAAAAAAAAAACTTATACAATTAATTTCAAATAATTCCAAAAACACAAATGTAGTAAAACAATTTAGTTTATACGAACATACTTGACACAATGGGCAAATGTAAGCGAACTTCATTTTGAACTGTACAAATCATTATAATTTTCGCCGGAAATCGCCGCTTTATATGGAAGAAAACGTGTTATACGAGAATCGCGTGATATTAAAACGCATTATAAGAGTAATATGTTTTAGGATTGATTACTGTAAAATAAATAATTGCTTTTTGAATATTTTATATTAATAATAAATATCAAACATTAAAACCAATAAATTGACTTAATTGAAGAATTCTTTTTTAAACGCACATTGTATTTGTTAGCGATTTTTTTTTGTCAATTCTAAAGTTAACTAATATTATCGTTCACTTCACTCGATTGACGCGTACTTTGTTTTTAATTTCTGCTAGCATTTTAAAATAAATTTGTTATAAGATTAATAAACGGGAAAATGCAATGAAAAATTTCTAATAAAATTTTAAATTTGATAAGTTCTATATGCACAATATTTATTTGTCTATTAGGTGTTATCATTTTCTAAAAATGCGCCTGAAGGCAAACTTTCGTACTATTTATATTTGTGTTATATTAGTAAATTGAAATAGTTTTGTTTTGAAACTGAAATACATTTAGCAATTTTATTTAAATATTAGCCTGAGAATGTTTACCATATTTTCATCCTATAATAAATTGCTTTTAATTCTTGTGCTTATTTTGTACGTCATGTATTTTCTTAATTCTGCTTTAATTTGAAAACACTGTATGGATTTAAGGGCATTTTCATTTTTTATTTCTTTGTGATATGCTTGTTTCGATCCTGGTTGGAATTTATTTAAATTTATTCGTAACATATGCATGACTAATACAGTAATTCTCAGTTTGAATAAATGGAATTGATATTGACAGTTGAATCTATAGAATATTCTCTAACTCCTTGATGACATTCACTTATGATGACCTGAGCAAAATGAAAGATTATAATTTTTCTTATCATGACATTTTACTTGCAAAATATACGTACTCATTTTAAATATACGTCATTTTAAAAAAGTTTCAAGAATAATTTTTGCCTTATGCGCAGCTGCATTCATCTACAGTTGTTTGAATATTCCCAATTTGCAGTAATAGAAATAAATATACGATCTTTTCTTATGAATATTTTCCTTATCCTAACTGCAAATATGAAAAAGCCCTAATCTATGTTTAAGTAGATTGCGCAATTTTTATATGAACAGAATTTAAATCTAAAAGCCACGAAGTCTTTTACCTTTTACGTAGAGGCGAGATACTTGGAAATCTCAAATCATTAACTACAATGAAGATAAGGAAAAAAAAAATTTCCTTTATTCTAAAGTTTTAAATTTTAACTCAAAGAAGGGTTATTATCTTTTTTACACAATAAATAAGGTATAAGTTAAATTTTTTAATGGATTTTCAACATATAGTAAACTGTTATTATAACAGTTATATTCTCATGCAATTCTTTTAAATGGGTAACCTGAATCTCATATTTTAAGAATTCTAAAGTATATACTTATCAAAAAATACAAATATTTACCAAACTTTGGTAGTTTTATTGTCTTTAAATAACGAATGCATATATAATTTCTAAACGTTATCATTAGAATTTTAGATATTTATACGAAAGTCTGCGGGACTTTGTGGTAGTCACGAAATCATTATTGTATATAACCTGCCATTTCGAGTCGTATTTGTTGATTCATTGAGGCGTATTGTTTTCTTTTTAATTCCTTAATGCAGTAATTCTCAACCTTCCTTAATGTAGTAATTCTGTCGCGGCACATTTCTAACTATTTCAAAACTGGCCAGCATACAAAGAAAAATATTTGAAAAATCTTTACCTTCCTATAAAGGCACTGTGTAAAATAGTTTATGATAATAATTTTGAATGTAAAATGAAATAAAGTGATATTTACTACAAAAAAAAAAAATTACGTTTATTATTAATTACGCTGTAAAGGCATCACGTTTATTATGAGTAATAAACATATTACGTTTATTACTTTACTCGTAATAGAAAAAAACATTATGATTTTATTATATACATTTCTAAAATTTAGCGACACACAACAGTGCCGCAGTACAGTGATTGAGCATCTTTGCCTTAACGTTAAGATGGTGGAATACGTTGAGAAAGAATCCTCAATATATTTAGACGGTTGATGTTCTTTTAAAACTGAAGATGTCTAAAGATTAGGTGTTATTATGTTATCGTAAATTAGGAATAGCACTTAATGCATCTCCAACTGCGAGCGTATATAGGCAAACTATTGAGACTCTTGATCTGCAAAGATGAAGCACAAAGATAAGGCTCCCTTCATATTCAGCTGAATTTATGCACAGCAGTATTTATTCGAGACAATTAAAATATGTCTCTCCTGAACTTAATTTTTTATTTTTGGTTTGGTGATAAATGTGGCACAGGGAGCTGCAAACTTATATCAGTACCGAATTTTAACTTTCACGTTTTCACAAAATATTTTATATTAACTTATTTCTTTAAGTTTTATTTATCACAGTTATGAGAAGAGAAATTTTTAAAAGCCCTCCAATGAACTTTTTGATTAAAAAATATTGCGGAAAATGCTTTGAAGTTTAGCAATCATTAACTTATATTTAAGCATTTAATTTACGTTAGTTAATTTCTGAATATACAGTCATATTTTACTACGTTTTCAATTAAGCTATGTGCAATTTTAACATTTATTTTTACTATATATATATCAATGTAATTAAATATTTCATTTTTAAATATTTAATTAAGCATAAATAATGTTTGTAAAGTGTTAAACACTGAAAGTTTTATTATTTTTACATAAATGATTTAAACATGTTAATATTCACAAAAAATCAAAAGTCGCAGAATTATTACAAGATTCCAGAAAGATTCATATTTCGTATTAATTTAATTCATCTTTTGAGCTATTGTAATTAATATAAATAAAATAATAAATTTAGATTTAAGCATTTACATTGATTAGTTATAGAATATATTAAATATTACATTGAACAACATGGTCGATATTTAATCTTAACGCTGCATATCGTTACACTTTTAGTTCTAAGGTTTAGTTTTAATGTAATGAATTAGGTATTATTATTTTAGATATCTTTGTATAAATAAATTAGATTTATTTGAATTCCCAAAAAACTTATGAAGTATTTATAGATTTATATTTGGTTCAAATTTAGTATTAAAAGCTAATGAAGCTGTACTTAAGGGATTGTTTGAAATAAATTCATTCACAAATTTCACGAGTAATTTTTTCATACATTTATTTCCCATTAAAAAAAAATTTTCAACTTCCTTTAGTTCTGTGTCCTTAATTTAGTTGTTATGTATACATATAAAAAATAACAATAAAATGATACATTTAATTAAAATGTAATTTTCTTTCACATGTATATTTTAATACTATGGATAATTAAATTTTTAACGTTTTGCTTTCAGCCAAAATTTCTTTAAAATATTTTTCTGTTTCTCTTATATCTTCTGCAAGAACAGGGACAAATTTTTTCACAGCACTTTCAAGTTTTCCTAAGTCCTAATTAAATATAAAATTCACATAACTTTATATATTACATGTCAAGAAAAAATTAAAATGATATAAATTCACATTTAAAAGCATTTTACTTTTGAGATACCGACCGAAAAAGTCGTAACCACACAAGTCAAATGCCTATAGTGCAAAAAATAGACCGATGAGGACAAATTGGAATAATGGAGACTCTAGTCATTGAGCCTCTTTGGAAAAATTAACACTAAATTAAACATTAGCTCAGTCAGTTTTAACAGATTCTTTTATTAAAATTATAAAAATGTGAAATTCATCTTCGCTCAGAATATATATAACCATTTACCACTTAAAATATGACAATCTGAAGGAAACATGCATGTCATGCGTTTGTGACGGTGCAAATCATTGTAGTGCAAATGCATATCAAAAGCAATTGCAAATGCTATATAAAGAATGAAGACAACCGATTCGATAATTGTGTTTTTGAGTGCTGTTTTGCGTCAGCTATTTTACGATGCCTTGTAAAATATATTGAGAATTTTTCGAGCAAGTTTCTGAATTTGATCGAGAAAGAATAGCAACCGCGATGCGAATCTGTAATTCGTGGATGTAGGAGAAAAATGATGACCAACGTGACCAATCGCATCCGTCTTGTTGCTCAACTGCACGTGATGACTGATAAACTGAGTGCATTGCATTGATGGATTGCCACATAATTAACTATGGCATAACATATTTAGTCTGTTACATATCATTTGGTATCCGTTCGTACCGGTCAATACCGTTTGTTGCTAAGTGGAATGTATGGCAGGTTTGTCTCCTTTAAACTTAGTTGAAAACTTCAAGCGTTGGCGTTGTCAATGATGCAATGAACGACTGATATAACAAATGCTATGGAAAGGCCATAGTCTTTACAAGCAAATCCTTCTTTTGTTTGCAACACTATTATGGTCAGATTATTGTTTGTGATGTGGCTGAGTGATTCGTCTCTGCCCTGCTCACAGTTTGCCTGTCATTACGTGATGTGGAACACGTCAATTCATCGTACCTTCCTGTATCCAAAGATCACATATCGGCTATACAGTTGTTTGGTTTCGTCCAACACGACTACTTGAAAAATAATCCCCAATCTTGGTAGGCCACTATCCTTTCTCTATTGTACTAGGATAGTTGATCAAAAAATAATCACTGTTTTCTAAAAGCATAATTAATCGTTAAAAAAAAAAAAAAAAATTGCTGAACTTGAAATTGTCGAAATCTCCAAGCTTTAAATGGCACTTTGAAATTGCGCCACAGGCGCACGTAATATGCGTCTGCGCTGAAATTCTAATCATTTGCATATCTCACTTCCACTAATGCATCCTGTAAAATTCATGTTATTTGCATGCTTTCTTCAGGGTGTTGCATTTACGGTGGCCAGCAGTGTGTGTGTATTCGCTGCTTACCAGTCTCTAACTACTTAATTGGAGCTTTAATCTTTCTTAATGCTTAGAACTTGTATATGTCAAGCAAGACGAAAATAAGTTTAGCTTCGAGTTTTTACCAAAAAAAAAAAAAAAAAAAAAAAAAAAAAAACTGATGGCTGACAAGATTGAATTTACGAAACAGGTTTCAGAAAAATACGAGTAAAATGATTTGCTACATCGAAAAATGAAAAAATGTGTTTTTAAAAATGTATTTTTAAAGCCAAATTATTTTTCCCTCTATTTTTCAGGAAAAAATATCGCGCAAAAAATTTTTTTTATGTATGAATTGTATTTTGTACAAATTTCTTATATAGTACATGCTAAATATTTTTCATACTAGTATGTTTTATTTATAAAGAGATAGTAGTCTGATAAAAATAGTTTTATAAAATTTCTCATTCTTGTTTTTTTATTTACTCCTTTCGAGTTCGCGCAACAATAAGCATATATATATATATATATATATATATATATATATATATATATATATATATATATATATATATATATATATATATAATATGGAACAAAATTTTAGTATCGAATTCTAATTATAAGTACATTTTTGTTGAATTTTCTTTTTAAAATTACCTTTAAATTATTGAATAATAATGAAATCAAATACAATACAAAAGATTTTAATAAGAAACAAATTTTTTTTGCTAACATTTTTTTAATAATGAAGGAAATAAATATTAAATACTCATCAAATATATAAGAGAAAGCAATGTAGTAGTACCTTGTAAATGTTTCGTCTGATTTTAGAAATTTCCTCTGCATTATATATGACAAATTTTTCCTGCACCTTGTTTATGTCATTGGTCATCAAGTAAAGTGACCCTGATAAGGACCAATAGTTGTTAAGTTGAATGTTAGAATGAAGCTTGATTGCTCGTCTTGACCAAATATTTGATGCTTCCATCAAGTTTTGTTCCCTAGCCCTAAAATTTCAGAAGATGAATTTTGTTATGAAAGAAGTTTCATTGGATTCGATTGTTTTCACACACATTACTAAATTTTACATTTTAATATTACATTGTTGAAAATCATTTTTTTTTGTTGGGATCAATATTCAAAATAATTTAATTTCAATTTCTTAAACATTTTTCTTTTATAAACAGTTATATTTTATAAAAAGATTTCAAAATTTTCAGCATTTAACACTTTAAGTTAATGTTAATACTATCTACTCTATTCTTTTTCAAAGATTCGAAAAAAAATTTTTTTTTTTGCCTAGAAACTTTCTAATTTTAGATTCATTTGTTAATATTAAGAATCGTAACAAAAATTTATTAATTATAAAAAAAATTCATATTTTGTTAAATTTATCAAATTAAGATTAGTTTATCAATTTATAAAACATTTCGTTTTCATTTTATTGGCTCTGAATGTTTATTGCATTCAATTTTAATTAAAAATACATTATGAAACTTGACATTGTTTGTGAACTCTAATACCTTCATATTCATACATGATGAGTTTTAAAGCTTAAGATGTGTGTTAAATGTAATAACATGAATTTATATCGAGGATAAACAATTTCTCCTGAAGGAAAAAAAAAAAAAAAAAATACAAAAAAGAGCGAGAGGTAGTAGAGAAGAAAGAAAGAAAGATAAAATAATTTAACAATCACTGATTTGAATTGCTCATAAAATTTGTTTAGTATTTTTAAAGACCCCAGAAGTACAAAACAAATACTGTAATTATTAGTAATTGGTTTTTGATGTATTTTCTGATTTTATTCTCTAGTTATCCTTTTTAAATTGTAGCTCTTTTTTGGCGGCTTAATTGCTAAATTTTCGCCTTTAGAAATAATAAATTTAAAAAGTAATCTTGCAAACTCCTTTATTAACAGCATTTTTTGCTACAGCTGTGTTTTTTATTTCCTTTTTTAAATTTTCAATCATGAATTAGCTTCGAACTTTGATTTACGATTATGTTGTGACTCGTGGAAAGAGATATTAGTCGATGTATTGAATGTGAAGCATTTCTTCGCCTTTTAATAGTTATTATAATGAGTATGCAATGTCTAGACTGGCTATAACAGGAAATATTTCAGATTACTTAAAATAAAGAGGATCGTTATATCATATTATGTAACTAGATGGTGTCATCTCTGCATATTGCGAAGATTTTTTCGGAGTCAAGTTTTCGGATTAATGTCGAAATGCTTTTTTATATCAGACAAGCTTTTCGCACATGACTATTTTTTACACGACATATGACCAATAATTTGTCTCTACCGTTGACATTATCTTAAAAATGGACACAATAACAGTTTGATAGGAGTCACTGTATTAAACTATGCGATGTTGGAAAAAGTGCTTTTCCCAGTTGTCTGATCTCTTGTATGAGATGATTGATTGACAAAAAAATCTGACAAACTCGTTAGCACTCGTATATTAACCTTGAGATACAAAATCCTTATTTATCAACCTTAACGGATGATAAATTAGGATTTTGTTAGCAAACTTACAATTTTTCCAGGGGAGACTTAATCACTTTTTACGAAATATTTGATAAATGTACCTATAAAATACTTAACAAATATATATTTCTTAAAGGTACAAATTTTGATGCCCATTTTATGGACAACATTTTACAAGATTTTCTGGTCGTTAATGATTTTAAAATTTGTTTTTGGGAAATAAAATAAAGCTTGGATGGTATGGCACTCAAAAGCACCCAATTTGAATCAGATTTAACTGAAGTAATACACATTCTCGAAAAATGCATATTTTATATTTGAATTTTCAGTTATAAACTTAAACGAGCTGAGAATAAATCTTTTTCGAGAAGGGGAACTAATCACACGCGATGCTGTTTGAAGAATGAATCTTTATTAGCTTACATTTTAAACAGTGGTGGGTTTCTTGTGTGATTAAGTAATATCTAAATATAAAGATTTCTTATTCAAACCTTGATGGATTACTAATTTCGTAAGTCAAAACAGTGTTATTATTTTCTGGTTTAATTTGGTATAATTGTACTTTACTTAATGTTCTACTTGTTGTAGAAGAACAGAAAGACTTTTAGTTGTTTTTTTAGTTTTTTTGATATAAAATTTTGCTTCAATCATATTTTTTGCTTATTTCTATAAACAGTAGTCATAATTGATTTAATTTTTTATTTTCTTCAGTTACTCATTAAAGACAAGCTAGAAAATGAGTTGGAATGATGATTTCAAAAGAACAGAATCCGTACACATAGAGGAGCATCAGAATCTTGTTGTTGATATTTGTATTTCTTTTAATAGCCCATTTTCTATGATATTCTTTTTTATTTTATGAAGTGTGAAATCATAAAAATTTAAAATAATACATTACTTATAAAATGTTACTTAAATATTGCATTACTTAAAATATTATTTCAAAAGTATCTTTTAGGTATTTTATTTTATTGAAATAAAAATATCTTACCATAAAGAGATTTTTGCACACAAGCAGAAAACTTTGTCATTATATCTGGGATGATCTGGAATTGTACTGCAACGAATTGCATAATCTCTACACATTTGAATCTTTTCTGTCAAAATTGTATAGTAATCTGAAAATTTGCTTGTATTATAATTTAAGAACCAAGAGATGGAATTTTACAAATGGCTGAGATTATTGTATTATTTATCGGTATTATATATATAGTTTACATCTGCATTGATGTTATAAATGCGTTGTGAATATTTACTATAAGTTTTCTTAATTTAAAATACGAGACATTAAAAATGTTTGTGAAGTATCTTTTTTCAATAATCACAAAAGAATATGGTGTTTAAAAAATTAGAAAATAAGCTTTAACTGGATAGTTGTTATAAATTTCCCGCATTGACATTAAAATGTCAATAATGTGATAATTATTAACTTAATTTTTCCTATAAATTTATTTAATTTAAGTTAGAATTTTTTCTTCAGACATTGTTCTCATCTTCACTGTCATTAATTGCTGTTGTCTTATATTCTAATCAACAAATTATGGATCAATAATAAGTTTCAAACTCAATTGCAGATGACTAGTGATTGAAATTAAATTTAAATTGCAGAGCCTGAATGCTTATGTATCAAACGTTACGATGCAAAGATTCATCGATAAGTATAATTAGTTTTTTGAACACGTTTAAGACACACAAAGATTAAGAAGCTAAAGAGTCTGCAATTGTCACTCATGATTCAAGGCAACCTTAGTAAAAATACAAACATTATACCTTAACAAAGCAACAAAAAAATTGTTCTTCTTCTGAGCCAGTTCATTCGTATTCTATATTTTTTTCACAGAATTGAATGACAAAACACTGATTTATTTTTGTTCTAAAAGTAACTGGATGTCTCATTTTATTCATTTCTTTCCTTTGTAGTATGTCGTTTGTAAGAAAAAAAAGCATTTATATGTCTTATTTTTTATAATTTAATCTTTCCAATAGTCAGGTATCTAAATTAATGTTTTTAGTTTCTCTGCTGTGTTTACTTTTTGGGGATAGTTAGAACTTGATTACATTCATCATAATATATATTTTAAAAAGATAATGTTTGTTTCGAGAGAATATTAAAATATAATACTGTATATTAGTTATATTATTCATTTACCAATAGATGATTGGTTTGTTAGGGAAATGAAATGAAAAGTAATCTAGAAATATATATTTTTTCTCCTGATACCTATTTTTGATACATCAGTGAGGTAATGAAAATCTATCTTTAAAAGTTGCTTCATCATATAAGTTGATATTTCACTCAAAGGTTTTGATATATTTAAAAATTTATCTACCTTTTAAGGTTTCATAATTTTTGATATATTTAAAACCTTGTCTACCTTTCAAGGTTTTATAACTTTATTGTATTTACCCTGTAAAAGATTTTATAATTTTTATTTGTATAAAAATTTATGTTCCTTTCAAGGTTTCATAAGTTTGATCAAACCAAAAAAATTAAATCTAGATTTTTCTTGCCGCCAAATAAATTTCAATTATACTGAAGGTGTCATCGATGTTAAATATAAACAGTTTTGTATTGTTTATTATATTTACAAATGATAACAAAATTTTTAATACAAATATTCAAAAAAATTCTAAAAGGCTATCGCGTTGGATTCATATACTTATATATTTTATATGTATACTAAAAGAAAAGTATATATTTAAAATGAGAAAAATATCCTAAAAATGCTTGAAATTTCGAGAATTTTGTTTTTTACTAAATTCTTTTGTTATGAAATTATATTTTGCAATTTTCTAGAGAATTTAAAAAATGAATATCATTTGTTATTGCATGCATAATTTCATATACCCTGTTTTCTAATATATCCTGTTATTCCATATACCCTGTAATTTCATATACTTTATATTGATGATTTTGATAGTTGATTTACTTAAGTACGAAATTCTTAAGTATAGTAAAAAAGTACAGAATAGGATTAAACCTGTTATGATAAATGATTTTTTAAAATCGTAATTTTGCTGTAAACCTAAAACTTCTTTTAATTATTTATTAAATTTTAAAATATTGACCTGTATTTTAAATGCGCATGTAATTTTTTTGATTAGAGGATAAAATATTTGAGTTGCTACTTACGTTCATTTCTAAGGGCTTTAATTAAGACATTATAAAAGAGAATTTCAGCAGTATTATCACCACTTTGAACTACGGCATCATAAAGCTGATTTATTATCTCTACACATTTCTCTTTACTGCAAAGATAATATATGAATAATTCAATGTAATCTTAACTTAAGATGAATAAAAATGTTGTCAAATATGGATAAATAAAAATGTTTTGATTAAAATAGTAAATTTATGAGTCCAATTTAATTTTTATAAATCATGTAAACCTTTACGTTTTTTCATGATCTTCATAAGAGGCTATTCTAATATATACAGTAATATCCAGTTTTTCTACCTGAAAAACTGTTTTAATTTAAAAATGAAATTATTAGAAATGTGTTTTTCTGTACAATTTCGTTAAAAGTCAAACTTAATTTCTTCAAAGTAAATGCTTTAGGGATAGCAAATTTTTTGTACGAAGCTCGTTTTTAAATTGAATTAAAACAGGAAGAATAATTTAAACATACTTATTAAAAACCCAGAAAGTATGGAGAATTATATGCGTACATATCAAATGTATAATATATTTAATTGACAAAAATAAAAGTTTTCAAAATAAAGCAATATTTTATTTTTAAAAATGTATTTAATTATAAATTAAGTCTTTTTAATATAAGGAAGTCTAAAACAATATTTTAAGACTAAAACGACATTTTTTTACTTTTATATTAATTTAAGGAAAGACAGGAATTTAAATTAACTACGTTTAAAAAGATAAATATAATCAGCTTTTAAAAGTTCTATTTGCTTAACTGTGTTCATTTTTAAATTTAGATTAAAAATATATTCAAAATTTATTCTCACAAACTATGTACAAAATATTTTGAATTATAAATATACAAAATTGGATACGTTAACTGATCTTTTATATGACAACCTTCCTAATTCTAATCACAAATGCATTTTTTCACTTATGAAATGTACATAAACACATTCATTCTTGGATATAATTAAAAATGTAACTTTAATTTAATCAATTTTTAAAAGCTTTTCTATTTCTCTAAAAAATTTTCAACTACAGAAAAATATTATATATATGTCATAGATTGCAAGTGAAATTAAAATTATTTTATAAATTGTTCAAGTCTATAATTATGAATTGTATAATTTCTTTTTGATTTTATAATTTATGGACGTCTGTTTAAACATGTATTTTATTTTGAATGCTTCTTTGAAATATTAATTTGTAGATGTAAACTTTCATTTAAAATAGGATAACTTCATTATTATTTTGCATTAAGAGTAATTTTATAGTATTTTTAAATAGTATAACATTTTTAAATTCTGAAAAAAAATTTATATTATGCATTTAGCGTAAATTCCATCATGATATTATTTGAACTCTAAATACCAAAATTAAGAATCAAAATCAATTGTTATTCATAGATTCTTAGAATCTAAGGAATAAGAGAAGCTAATTTTAAAATCTAATTTACTTTATTATTTCTTGGAAACTATTACTAGTAAAAGTTTTAGCGATTTAAAAGAGACTTTTGTAATCAAATTTATTCTTGAGTCAATACTTCGCTAAGTCAGTTAAAAACGTTTTCAAAAAATTATTATAATTGACTCACTAAATTTTTCATATTATTTTATTTATTTTATATTAGCCCTTTTTTTAAGATTTTTTTATTGAATTCTAATTTTTTTAGTATTTGATTTAGATTGTTGGTTAAATTCCTTAAGTAGGAATTTAATTATTCAAATTTCACAAGAATATACATACTTTTTCTGATAAAAGTTTATGTATGCCAAGAAACTTAATATACGAGATAGTTCCTTTTTATTTTTTACGTATTTCAAAAGCTGGAACGTTTTTCGGCCTAAAATAGACAAAAATGTAACATGAATTTATTTATTTTTATTTATTTTTATTTTTTTAATTGTCGAAGCTGATATTCTAAAACTGAGAGTTCTTAGAAATATGAATTAATGCATCATTTTATCAATAGCAATTCATTAGCTACAATTGTTTTATGAATAATACAGCATACATTTTTGCTCACATCCTGAAACATTTTATTTGCCTGATTAGCTTCATGGTATGCACTGAAGTCCAATGGAAGGATCATTTTCTTCATAGTAAAAGATCCAAAGTAGGAAAAAAATAAGAGTTTGGTATTGCATTTCTGTTTTATCCTTGTACATTTGATGGAAAAGATGCTTAAGGATATTCCTAATTGCATCACTTACGATAATGGAACATAACTTACGCTCCATCCAGATAATAAAATGAAGTTGATGCCCAAGTGTCTTATAACAGGTTCTAAATGTTTGGTTATCTATTAACTGCGTCAAATAAAATTTAAAAAACTACAAATAAAATATAAAAAACTACAAATAAAATATAAAAAACTACAAATAAAATATAAAAAACTACAAATAAAATATGAAAAACTTTTGATTATAAATTTTCCCTCTGATTGAAGTTATTTTTATAAATTTTATCACCTAGTTAATTTTAAGAAAAACAGTCCTAAAACTTTTCATAATATAAATTCGTATTTATAAAATTTACTACTCTATGAAAGAAATATTAGAAGTAAATAAAATTTAGTATGCAAACGACTCCTTCATAAAAACAAATGAATTTAATTTCCGAAACAAAAGTTCTATACTGAGTTACTTAAATGAATATTTGGTTTATCCATTACACTCTGCAACAAGTGTTGCTATGCGACATGATATGAAGTCGAATAGTTTTTGAATTTTTGCCTAGAAAAAAAGAATTTTATATTTGTATGTTCAGCATGCGTTTTTCTGGAGAAACCGTGGGGGAGGATCGTTATCAATGAGACAAAAACCAACAAAATCTCATGTATATTAAAAAAGATACATACACGGTAAATTAGAAAGCCAAGGAATAAGTTGTTTACGGTATAAGAAGTCTTGAGCACTTTATTACAACCTATAAGTTTGCATTATCTTGTTGAAAGGTAGCTTCAGGAATACCTTAACAAAAAATAAAATAAATAATAATAAAAAAAATATTTTGGGCTGCAGTTTTTTTATTGATGTGGATGTTGTTGTCAAGATCATTCTCAGTTCATTGCTGTATAGATCTACCATGATAAGCAATCTCACTATCGGTTATAATTCAAGTTGTTCATTAGTATGATGTTCTGTAACTGCACTCTAGAAGTTTGCATTCACTGATATGATGTCAAACACAAATGCGTTCATAATAATATAAGGGATTAACTCAGGATTCATAAAACACTTGTTACAAACAAACACGCCTATCTTTTTTATTTACCTGAGCCCAAAACAGTCAAAGATATCAATGGTTTTCTATCAATTGCATACTGTGTAAACAAATTCTTCCTTTTGGTCTACGGTGCAGAAAATATCGACAGATTGATGAAACAGACAATGGAAATAACATGGTAAATTGTAACAGGGAATTAATATGTTACATTTTGCATAATGAAAGCTGTACTGACAATCACATCCCTACGACCAAATGTTTATCGTTGTTCATTGATGTCACTTTTTTGTGTCCACTCGTTGATTTACGAGTTGTCTTTTTTCGTAACGGACCACTGTATTTCCATACCCGCACTTTTGGATGATTTTCTCATCCCATTCATTTTATTTATTGTAATTTTTTGAAATCTCACTGTTTTAGCCAAAGAAGCACAGTTGTATTAAATTTTATTAATAACAGATAGTCAGGCTTTTTCCTTAACATGTTTCGCAACAGCTTATTATTTATTTCTCTCGGCATTTATGCCTTTACGGTTTCAGTAGCAGCTCATAAAGAGCTACTTAGCATATGCATGCATTATAATTCAGAAATTTTAATTTACATAATAAATTGCCGTAACTTGCATTCGCATGAAGTTTCAGTTCAATTAAGTCTTTATTCAACAAAGTTGCATAATTTACATGCATGGTTTTTTATCGGTCTCACATTTTTTTTAATGTAATTGACAATCTACTAAAATTTGTTTGTGTTACTTAATTGTCTGTGATAATTTTACACCTTTCAATTTAATGTAGTCGAGAAATTTACGAATATTACGGTAATACATTTTTCATACAATCTAAAATTAAAATTGTATTGTATTAAAAGTTGTAAAAACCAATAGCTAAATTTTTTCTTACAAAAATTATTTTTTGTTCCTTTCAAAGCGCAAATCCACTAAAAATATATCAAAACGTTTTCCAGATTTTAAACATCAAGTATTGAATTCTCTGAGAAGTTACTTTACATTTGAAAAATTAATTATGGACTCGGATTACAGTGCTCAGTTTTCTTTTTTAAAATCTTTGCTTTATTTCTTGTACTATTATTAATTAATATTCTCTTTATATTTGAATTTTAATTACTTGAAATAATTCATTATACGAAAACAAAAATTTTGAAATGTCATTAATATACACACATGCATTACATTCATCATATTTGAATACATTACATTTTAAAATTCTTAGTAACGAATTAATCGAGTATAGGCTTGTACATTATACACTTATTTATCAAATGAATTATTTGATGAAATTTAATGAGAAAATTTTTAACTACACATTATTTCTGTTTCAATAATGCTAATCAAAAGTTATTTTCAAAACAGAATAAAAACAAATAAATGGAATAATTACCAAGCTCTCCGCTCGCAGAAAGATCTCCCTTTTCGAATAAAATGCGAACGATTGTTTTAAGTGCTTTTAAAATAACTGTTAATTCAATAATATCTACCACAGGATCTTCTTTAAGTCTATTAAAACACCTACAAAAGGAAAAATGTTATTATAAAAATATTCTTCAAATAATGTTAGTGAGATATTAATGTAGGAATTGTCATCAGCAGATTGTGTGTATGCTGTAATATCCAGTTTTCATCATAGTGTGTGTGTGTGTGAGCATTGGGATGATATTAAGTCTTCAATTTCACGGTAAGTAACAATAGTGAGAGAATTTGAGAAATCATTTTTGCCTAGGATTCCTTGAGCAAAATACAAGTTCGAAAATTTTTTAATTTTACAGTAATAATGTCCATTCAAGACTTGCCACATGCATAATTTAAACAAAAAGCAATAGAAACATCTGCAGTATAATAAGTAATTGCTGGTAATAGTCTAGTTGAGAAAGGTAATAGTCTAGTTGAGAAAGGTAATAGTCTAGTTGAGAAAGGTGATCCTTACTGGGAAACAGCGGGTTCAATATCCAAAACAAGTAAGAATATTATTGTGAAGTATGTAAAATAATCATGAAAGGATAAAAAAAAACTACATTATACAACTTTAAAGAGATTTATTGAATGAAAAAAAGGTATTTTGAAGAAATCAATCATCAATAAATGTACAACAACACACTAAGAATCAAAAGAAGAACATGCGAATGCAGATTTACTCATGATACAACAAATAATTATTCAGTAATTACATAACATGAATCTTTGCAACATGTCGTTTTTAGGATTAACAATTAAATGATTTAATTGTTGTTTAATAATATTTTATAACATTTATTATATCTATAGATCAGGAATGACTATGACATCAGTCAGTCAAATTCTGATTCATGAAAAAAATTACAGTTTCTGTTTTCTGCTCAAAGACTTAATTTGGAATACTTTTTTCTAGTAAAAGAGCTTTTTCATTGAAATTATGAAATATTAAGATTCTGTTACAAGTGGAGTACATAATAAATAATAATTAAATGAAAAAATATTCCAATAGTATATTGAAGTACTTACATATGTTTAAGTTGGGAAATCATCTTTTTTATAATGTTTTCTCTATGTTTTGACGGATTCGTATACGCTGCGGTCTTAAGTACTAGGATTTTTGTTAACATGTCCTAAACAGGGTAAGAGAAGCAAAAATTATAGTTTTTTAACAGTATAATTTTTAAACTGCTATTTTTTATGTACTATTTTTTATTTAAATTTAATATTTTATATGTATATAAAAGTAACTTCACACAATTTACGTAAGAAACGAAAGCAATTCTTTAAATTTAAATGCAAACAGAATATTTTTAAAAGCTTATATTATTGTTTTTAAAACAGTACACGCTCGTAAATCACTTAAGCTGCGAAAATTACTATTCATAAAAAGAATACTGAATCTAATTAGTATTTGATTTATACAAGCAGATAAATAAATAAATGATGCACAAAAATGATTCACTAATTTGATTTACTACGAGAAAAGATGAATCAAATATCATGATGTACAGCATTTATTGTGGTGGAATCCTATCCTTTAAATCTTCAGCATTCAACCCTTTACTTATTTATGACAGGATATCATCTACGAAAAGAAAAAGTTTATTTTTTCATTAAAATAAAACATTTTATTCTTTATCATTTATGTTTAAATTAGGAAACCACAGTTGAATGTCACTGCTTAAAAACTCATTAAGCACTTCTATTGTCTGTTATAAAGTGCTATAAAGATTAAGTTTACCCGACCATATTATGCGAAATTACCATGATGTTTAAGGATATAATTGCCATCAAAGCAGAAAGGAGTATATTATTTCAGCTGATTTTAAACATTCACATTTTTTCATAAAAATAAATTTTCTCACCTTTTTTTTCAAATAAATGCATTATACACAAATAAACAAAAACATCTTGTTGAAAAACACCTTTTATACAATTACTCAAATAATGTTCGTAAAACTACTTAAAATTTTGTTTTTAATATTTATGTATACTCACCTCTGAAAGGGAAAATTTTTCTTTCAAGAGAATCTTAAGTTGAAGCTTTGCTAGTTTGTATGCTGTCTGAAATTCGGCCAGGCATTTCATTACGAAGCTGCCGACACCTAAGCACTTCACTTCTTCTATTGCCAATTGTCCTTTATGGCTGTTTTTAAAAGAAATTATTTTATAATTAGAAGGTTTTCCAGTGATCATAAACATTCAATATTTTTCTCTATTCTTAAATTTATTTTCTTTGAAGTTAACATTAGTTTTTTTTTTTTTAAATCTTAGCGACTTTATCTGTTACTAGTATCTTCATAGAAAATCTTTTGATATTTTTCTTTTAAAAAATAATGCTATTTTTGAGAGAATCGTAGAAAATTTGCACAAGATTTTATAAAATAAATTATTATATTAAAGTTTTTTTTATTAACAGGAAAAAGAAAAATGATAAGGAAATTGCACGTCATTCTAATTCAGGATTTCTAATTTAAATTTTAAATAAAGAGCTTTTATATATACTGTTTTGATTGAGTTAATTATCTAAAAGTAAACTTTACTCGATTAATGAAATTGTATTGATTAAAGAATTATAGATTAAATTTATTACATTAAATGCCTTTATTGATTAGTTAAAAAATTTTTTTATTGAATAATTATGTCACATATGATGTAATTCTCTCAAAATGATATTGGTAATTTAATCTATCAGAGTAAGCAAATAACGTAATAATAAAAACGAATTGCTATAAAGTGAGTTTTGATTTACTAATGATTGTTAATAAGTATTATATAGATGTGTTTTAATGAATTATTATTATTTTATATTGAAAGTAACTTTTTGAATGTCATTTACTGATTATATCCCAGTGAAATACCCATGAAAATACCCATTAAGAATAATTGTAAAAAATTATGCTATTATAAATATTTACTAAGACAGTGACTTACAGTTGGCCTTGATATATTTTCTTTTTAATGTCATCTGGAAATATGACGCCCATCAACTCCATGGCTTTTTTTATATGCCTTAATGCATCAGTATTTCTTCCAACAATGATTTTCATCTATTTTGGGAAAGAATAACGTAAAACATTAATAGGAAAGGCTCATGGACACACATTTTTTTTTAGTAATTACTAATGCAGATCTCAATATAATGTCAAGAAAATTGCTCATGCTGGTAATTTTCCTGATGTTAGTATCATTGTTTTAAGAACAATTACTGCCATTCAGAACATAAAGTCTGTAAGATAAGTTTTGGCTGCTTAAGTTTTTTTTCAAGGTCTTATAAAATATTTATATCATCTTAATATTTAAGTAAATTTTAAAATTTTAGTAAACTTTTCATTTTTTAAGAAATAAGATAAAAATAAATGAGCAACAGAAAAGTAATTTTCCACTTTTACTGTTGTCGTGTGCCAGATAGGCTGACATTATGGGGTGCGCTACTCCACTTTTTCCACTGAACCATATTTTAGTGTGGAGTCCGACTTCCTCAGTACACACATGCCATAGGGACCCGTTTATAGGATAGGCAACCATTCGCAACCCATTCATACAAGGTAAAGGCAAAGACACGATAGGTAGAGAAAGTACACCCATGCCCGAACCGGGATTCGAACCTCTCTATCCGCAGGCTGGCACGCTAACCACTAGACAAGTTAGTCATCACTTATAGCGTTAGACAGTGAATATTATTTTTTTAATGAATAAATTTTGATATATTGATGAGAGTTAAGAGCCTGAAAACAAAAATAAATATTAATTAGATGAAAGCAAACTGTTCCTTAACGAAGGTTTTTTATGTTCAGCTATTTTAATATAAATTTATATTGTAAATATGTTATTCCCTAACACAATAAAAAAGATTTTGATTGAGTCAGTGACTTTTAACTGCTTGGAAAAAGATTTGAAGTTTTTTTTTAATAATATTAATGAAAATATTCGACAATTTTAGTGATATCTTCTGAAAATTTCTGTATTTTATATAAAGGAGCTTTGAATTTCAAATATTTTTTACATAACCTGTTTTTTTCATATTTTTTTACTTTTTACATATTGCTTATGACAATCAAATGTGAAAAAATAGTTCTCACCTCAGCTCGCAATCGATGTACAGCTATAATTTCAGGCAAATGTTCTTCATTTTTGTCAATATCTTTAGCACTGTTAATACTCCTAGCGCTTTTAGAAGCATTTATCAACCTTTTAGTTTTATTGACAACAATTTCTACCTAAATAAAAAAAGTATTTTACTATTATATTTTGCTCTGATGACAATGATTATTTTCGAGAGAATTTTTATAACTACTGAGTTTGATTAGATATTAATAATTTACAAGTAAATACTTATTTCATTTTGATGAAATTATTTATTAAAAATATGAAAAGAAATTCAGTAATTTTAAAAATTTCACTTAAATTTTAAACATCAATCTGTTTTTTAATCAAGATTGGAGAAATGATCATTTAAAATTAAAAATAAGTTCAATTAGTACAAAAGAATATCAAATATATATTATATTATTTTAATCGTTCCATAAAATTATATATGATGAGGGACAAAATAATTTTTTTAACGTATTTCAATAATTCATCTTGAAAAAAATTCTCAGGATGAAAATGTTGAATTTGTAGAATTTTCATTTCTTCTAATAGAATTACTATTGACATGTTTTTGATACGTTAAAAATATCTCTTTGGATCTAAACAATGATTTACATGCTTTAAAACTTGCATAGTAACTGCAGTGATATTACTTAAAACTTCCTTCAAGATTTCGAAGGAAAGATTAAAATATAAATGATGAAAGAGAGTACCAATCATAATTCATTCACATTTCTCCCCAATATGTTAAAGGATTTGGCTTTGGTTTAGGTAAAAACTGAAATTATAAGTGCAATTCATACCTTCTTAAGTGCGCAAAAGGAAATATTGCAGATATTTTTAGAAAAGGAATTAAGACTAAATTAGTTTTCATACACATATAAGAATACTTAATGAACTGAACAATGACAACAGTAAAAATGAGCTTTTATCAAAAAATATTTAAAATTCGTTTATGATTTCATGCTGTAAATTCTTCAAAATATCAAATACAATTACATTTAGTTATTTCACCGTTGTAAAAATTTCTCTTATCGAAATAAAATACAAATGGTAACAGAAGGAATTATTAAATATTTTAAAGAAAAAAGAGTTGAATCTATGACAAATTGTAAAATATTGCTGTTTTCAGAATCAGAATGAGACAAATGGAAACAGAACAAGTCTGTGATATGTTTTTTCCCCAAATTTCGCTTTTAAAACTCACCCCAGTTCCTGAGACCTAGATAAAAAAAAGCAAAAAAAAAAAAAAAAATCTGTAATTTACTCTTCTAAATAGGTTCTAAGTTTAATATCAACCTCAACTGAACATGTCTGATAAGCATTGCATTTTTGTTTCTGCATGAATGAAAGTGTAGATGTAATTGTTTCAGAGAATTCTTGATTTCCTTCCTATCGACACGTGAATGCGACTATTTCTGCAAAGTATTTTCAATAAATACTTTGCCATAAACGTTAAAAACTTAAATATGCTTAAGATGTTACGTTATGTGCCATTCGATATCATATAATAATTATTTTGTAATTTTTGTATGTTAATAGTATTTATTGTAAAACGAAATTGTAGTTTGAGAAGTAATTTATGGCATAAAATTTGATTCAATGAAATTAGAAACATTGTACCTTGTAAAAGAGTTGTTTAGAAATTAAAATTCGTTATTTTTATTGAGATAGTTTTTTTTTATAAATAAATTAATTGAATAAAATGTATTTTGTATGTAATCAGTAGGCTGGTATTCAGATGAATAAACATGTTTGGAAAGTATACGTTAGAAAAATGCAAATGATATCAAAGAAGTTCTCCTCTTTCTAAATAGAAATGGAAATTAATATGTGAATGAATTTTTTACTGCGTAGGTATTACCGGAAAGAATCAAACACAAAGTTACTGGTGTTAGTTTTAATTTATTTTCCTAGCATCGCATAACAAACACATTCAGAATAGCCTGAGAAGCCCACGGATATATTCATAAGATACTAATGTCTCAAATATTCAGAAGAATTTCATATAAAGCTGGTTTAAGAAGTCTTAAGAAATAATTATTCATTAGTTTGGAGAGACTGATGTCTCTAATAACTTAGCAATTATTAATAAAATGGCTTGAGAAGCCTAACTAATCGATTATTTAGACAAAAGGAGACTGACGTCTCTACGAGCATAATAATGCTATATCTAAGTAGGCTTAGTTAGCCTAAAAAACAGTCATTTTTGTTTCAAGGCAATAAAAAAACTTCCTTACTTCAGTGTTACCTTTCTTATCCACGGTTGTGAATGGTGGTGGGTAGAGGAAGTAATGCCCTGATGTCGTCTCAAGAAGTTTCCGGCGTTCATTCATTTGGAAGAAATAGATAAAACTAGTTTTGAAATACTTCTTATCTTCATGATAACAAAAAGATAACTTCACCCCATATATAATTCATTTTTAACATTTATTTATAAGATTCCTGAATAACACCACATTGGATGAAACATATTGGCCTCAATACAAGTCATTGGAACAGTTTGTCCTTTTTTGGACATAGATCCTCGAAATTCAATCAACCAACCAACCCATACTAATCATAACAAAAATACTAATCAACCAATACTAATCGTAGCATATAATGTTCTTCTGAATTGTTTTTATTAATATATCGAGTTTTGGTAGGTTAATATAAGCCAAACCTACTATTAACTATACTTATAAAAATAATTTTCATCAAATAAAAACTACATCCATCTTAAAATCTATCTATCAAGTTATTCAGTTCTAATTAAGTTACTGTTATTATGTAAAGCATTCTTATCTATCTATTCATATGGTGTTGGGTACACAATTATAAAATTAAGCTACAAAATTGTTTTCCCGTTATTGTATTTTTAATTTCAATAGGAGATTTTTGTTACTGTTTAACAGAATGAAATATTGTCTTTAATATGAACTTTGTAGCCCAGAATTTAAGGTCAAATTTTGTCTGAAATATTTACATTGTTTTACGGGTCTTAATATGAGTATTGAGTATTATCAGTTTGTTATTCAATTCTTAACTAATACCAGTATTTCTTACTATTTTCAGTCTTAACAAAACACAATTTTTTATTAAGGCTTAGTTAGAAAACCTATTTAGTTGAAATTCACTTTAAATTGTATGTCTTATGTGCAAAATATGAACGGGGAGTGACAAGCAAACGAACCCATACGTATCTAATCCTACCAGAAAAACATTGCAATTTATACAACCATTCATAATGCTAATGTATAAGAAGTTTTTGATTTGCACATTAAATCGTGTATATTTATACACTTAAAAATATATCTTTAAGCAATAGCAAAGAGCACTTATTTTATACTAGATTCCTTAATCCTTGAAATACCAAACTATTTTCGTCAAGAAAAATATGCAGCCTGTTCAAAATAACTGAAATTCTATATTTTTTAAGAAATTAAATACATGCTTGTAATACATACCGAGTAGTTATTATAATAGTAATTTATTTAAGATAAAATATAATACTATTAAAATTTTATTTATAATTCTATTACTGTGATGGTTTCTCATAAAACAATAACTTTAGAATATTTTGAATTTCATTTACTTGAAATTAATCTCGGGTATTTAACTGAAATATTATAAAATAAATGTAATATACTTATTTCTAGGGGTTTCATTATTTTTAAGATCTATCATTTTTATTTTTTAAGTATTTCAGGAAGTGCTATGTGCATAAAATCCAAATTCTTATTGCAGAGCCTTTCTATTCTACAGATCAGTAGAAAAAAATAAACTGTCAACATTTAGCTAAGAGGAACTTTACTGTATGTACATCTATTGTAAAAATATACAGACTATTTTTTATATTTAATGTTTGCATTTTTATCATTATATTAGAATTTAAAACATCAGAATTTAAATGATCTGATAAAAATTATTTAACTATGGATGCCAAGTTTAAATCTTTAATGAAGTTAAACAAAAATAAAGAAATTTTACTTTTATTTGATTATGATAAATACCATTTATTGTATCTTTAAAATAAAAAGGTTGTTTTTAAGCATATTTCATTTTTTCTAAATGATTTTGTTATTTTAAATGAAATTTACAATCAAAGTAATTTTTAGTATTTTGATAAATCTTACATTACTTCAGTTAATTAAATTAAAAGTAGCGTTATAAAGTAACCTTATAAAATATTTTTATACATTTTAATCAGACAATGTAATTTAACGTAAGCTGAAATTCTTAGTTTTAAAACTGCCGATTCATTTTTAATTCAGTAGCTTACAGTACAATTTTCATACTTTCAGCTTCAGAAACCAATATGATTGTTTCAAAATATTTAAAATGCAAATATTTTCTGTCTTTCTAATTATCGTCTTTTCATATAAAAATTTGTATTGCTTTCTTAGTTTTCAGAAAAATGTTTCTCTACTTATGAGGTGCACGAATTAATTTAAGTGTGAGTTATTTTGTAGATTTTATTGTGTCTAGGAGGATTCATTGCATTTACGAAATAAATTTTTGTTAAAATAATAAAACGGAATCTCAGAATTTAACTTCAAATAATGTGAATAAATATGTAGACAGCTAAAATTATTAAAAGTTACTACCATATAAATCGTAACGAAATATTTATTTACTTGTACATTGTTCGAATTGCTTTTATCCTGTTGGAGTTTCTAAAGCTCATGTAAGAC
The DNA here is from genome assembly GCA_030067965.1 of Latrodectus elegans. Lineage (NCBI taxonomy): Eukaryota > Metazoa > Arthropoda > Arachnida > Araneae > Theridiidae > Latrodectus > Latrodectus elegans. Next base: position 38,800,089 of record CM057813.1, on the reverse strand, counting down.
TCGCACCGTAAACGTTTATAAAAATTTATTATTTTTACAAAAAAATTATTATAAAACAATGAGTCCAGTTATAGAAAAGATAAAATTTATTTTAGTACAGAATACTGTGATTATTTTATTTATTTTAGGTAATGTACCTTTAATTATAGCCCAGAATGAAGAAAGCAAATTACAGTGGAATAATCAATTATTTTCTTATGAAGATGGGATTACATCAGTTGATCCTACTCAGCTTAGTGAGAAATTTTCTCAGTTCAAGTCCAATTTTTATGAAAAAATGCATTCGTCAATTTACCTTCAAAAACTTTTTATGATTTCTGTTTCTGAATCAGAAGCTCTGCAAATATTTAATGACATTTGGCTACAATTTGCAATTGACCAAAAGGTGGAAAATCCATTGTTATTAATCCAAAAGATTTCTCTCGCTTCAGAAAAAATTCCATGCCTAAGTTCATTTAATTTAGCATCTATATTTTTAGATGCGGTTGAGAAACTTTTAAACGAACAAGCCGTTTTGAATCTTGAAAATAGTGGGGTCTTAGCCGAGAAACTTTCTGTATATTTAGAAGAAACATATGTTCTGAATGAGAAAAATTTTCGACCTAATCTCATTCTTATTCTTGAAGGAATGATGAAATTCTTATCTTCTCTTGATGTCTTAACTCCAGATAATTCAGCACTTCCGTTGTTAATATTTCTTGATGAATTTAATTTTGTGCCAGAAAATATTTGTAATATTGGAGATTATACATTTAGTGGAGTTCCATATTTTTCTGATTTTTCTTATAATAAATTTATTCAACTACCGATGATGGATTCAACAATTCACTCCGAAATGTCATCACCTATTAGATCCATTTCCCAGGATATTGGAATTTTGGAAGACTATATAAAGAATGAAACAAACACTGATATTTTAAAAACTGGTGACATAATAAATACTCAAAATTCTGAAACATCAAGTGATAGCTTAATCAACAATATACAGAATTTAAATTTTTTTTCACATATTTCTCCAATTGGCTTAGGAGGATTTGAAAAAAATTTAAGAGATGAACCAAAAGTATCAATAAGCATGGATTATCCAGAATATGAATATGAGGAATCACCAAAGATGAGAAATAGAGTGGAATCAGAATATTCAAATATTTATTCTTCTCTTAATCATTATTCAGATGAGGTCCAAGGGGATAGCAAGAGTTACGAAAACATTTTTTTACCAGGAAATTTGGATTTTGCAAGACACCAAAATACAGAAACACCTATGAAAAATATAATAACTGGCTCCCAGAATTCTAAAAAGATCCTAACTGATTCTTTCATTGAAGGCAATTCTGAAAATTTCTCACTTGATCAAAATGATCAACCAATAATCAAAATTACAGAGAGCAGTCAATATTCAGGAGATGAATTTACTCAAGTTCCAATTGAAAGCTTGAATCCTGACATGAAAAATTTTGAAGCTGCTCCTTTTTCTGAACTAAGCTATGACGAATTTAAAATAAATGGTGGAGAGGAGTTAAATAATGTGATATTTGAGAACATGGAATATGGGGTTTATAATGAAATATTAAATGAAAAGGAAATTATTGATTCTTTGAATCCAACCATTTCTCCTTCAGAAGAATACTCTGAAAACTTTGTGGAGGAAATGAAGGAGTCTGAAGTAAACATTCAAATGCCACCAAACATCAATTTTCAAAAACATGAAAATGTTGGAATACCGAACGAAAGTTCATTAATCGATATAAGAAACGTGAAGGGTTATCCATCAATTATTCATAATTCAGAAAATTTTAAGTTTGATCAAAAAAATGAAGAAAATATTTTAAAATCAACAAACGGGAATTATTTAGAGTACCAATACAATAAAATGCCAAGTAAGAGAACAAATCTGATGAAATATATTTCTGATAATTACAATTTAGTAAACTCTAAAGAAGTCTTAGAAGAAGAATCAGATGTGAATATGCCAAAAAGCGCTTCTGATTCACAATACCAGAATAATGAATTACCAAACGAAAGTTTAACTTTCAACGACTATAATTTTAATGACTTTCAATATTCTGTTGAACCAAAATCAGATGAGATGAAGAAGCATTTTGTTAACCAAACAGAAGTTGAAGTGAAAGATGAAGAAGAAGATTCAGCTTATGATGTAAAGGAGGAGGATGGAAAACAAGGGACACTTGAATTATCAAATAAAATGCCATTATCTGATTCAAAAGAATTATTTAAAGTGTTACAAGCACAGAATTCAAATGATTTTGAAAATAATTTCAGTAATAGTTACAATTTCATCGAATCTCATTCATTAAACGCACCGAAAGATCACATTTCCAAAAAACAGGGATTTTTTACAAATTCCAATATTCAAACTGATTTTTCTTTAATTGGATATTTTTCAAATTGGTTAAATTCCCATAAAAAAGACAAGAGAAACCTCACTAAACCTACAAATCAATATTTGACATCTGAAACATATGAAAAAACTAGTTCTGATTGCTATAAAAATTGGTCATTCTCCGAATCATCCCCATTAATGGAACTTCTTGAGCAGAAGTACAATTCAAACCAAATTTCGAATGAGATTTCATCTGAAATCAGGTCTGTTAATGCAAAAATTTTGCGTTTAATCATAGAAAATTTGATCAAGAAAACAATGGCTGAATTAGGACACTCTGAATTTTTACCATTTATGAAAGGATTTTTTAACATGCTTGAGAGTTCATTTAAAAATTTAACAGTTGCCTCATTCTTCCAAAAGCTTGTTAACTCAATCGTACGATTGCTTTGTAAAGAAAAGTCACAAATGATGAAAAGCGTGCCCTTAATTTCGAAAATACTAGACAATGCAACGAAGAAAATTTTGTCTCTGGATGCCATTCATGACTTAGAATTTATTTCAAATACTTATGCAGATACAATTATGAAGTATATTTCTGTTTTGCACGTCAAACCTGAAACTTTGTTAATTAACTTCTTACCTGAACTACTGCTAAATATATGAGCTTTTCAGCTTAGGTAAGATTTGAACAGCATCTGGCACGCATTCTTCATTTTGTATAATGTTAAAATTACTTTAAATGCTTAAAAATAGTTAAAGCTATTAAATATGTTTAAAATATTGAAATCTTATATATATATATATATATATATATATATATATATATATATATATATATATATATATAGCAAAGGAAACGTAAGATCATTTCATGAAAAATCTTATTTTGAAAAGAGCTTTTATATTTGTGAAAAAATTAACACCATCAATCGAAAGTACATAATCTTAAAATACATTAAGGATTTTAATTTTCTTGAAGGAAATCTGTAAGATTATTTAGTGGTGAAATCTTTTTTAAACACTCTTCCAATTTTTTTAAAAAAATGAATTTATTAAAAACTAATTCAGTTGTTATAACTGTTGAAGTATTCAGAGAGTTCTTCATTTTAGCAGAAATATCCTTCATTTTCTTATTGATTTTGGAGTGCAAGTAAATCAATAAATATAGTATAATTTTAACATTATATTTTGCAAATCATGTTAGGTAAAAATGTAAAACATATAAATATTCTTAATAGTTATTTGAAGAATAATGAATTGAATTAAACTATATTATACACATTAAATTGGTTATTTAAATTTTACGTGTATTTTATTTCTTATAAATTGTATGTATATATTTCATATTTTCATGTAATAAAAAACAATTAACTCAAACTTCGCATATTTAAATTTTAAGTAAAATGTTTAATAATAAAGCTTAATATTTCTTTATTTAAAAAATGTATTCAATTGATTTAAATAGTATTAATATAAAGTGAGGTTTTTTTAAAAATATTTTTTATGTGCAATGAAAAATCTTGATTCCCTATTGCTTTACATGTGTAGAATACAGTGAAAAGAAAAGCGATCTTTGATCATTGTTTTAGCATATATTAGGTATGTTTAGAAATGTGTTTATATTTTTATGAATATTCTATTATTTATTTGTAATAATATATTTATTTCGATTGTAAAATTATATTTTATTGTTCAAATCTACTGATTATAAATTAAATTTCATTAAATACTTTATAATTATTAAATTTAACTAAAGTTTTTTTTTTTTTTTTTTTTTTTTTAAAAAGAGTTACACTTTAAATAAGGTTTTGTGTAAATGTTGCATGTTTGGAAATCATGAACACTTTTGATAGATTACAAATAATTTTATGCGCCTATATTTTTGTTTAAGAAAAAAGCTCAAATACTAAAAATTAAATTATTACGAAACTGGAAACTGTTATTATAGTCATTAAAATTATAAAAAATGATTTCCAAGAAATTTGCGTTTAAAATTAAATTTTATATATTATTTGCGAATAGTTGATGTAATAAAAATATCATACCAAATACTGATGTATTAAAAATATTTTCGTAAAATACATTTGTAGTCAGAATTTATAAGCATTGATTTAATGAGTTATTTGAATGTACATTAGATACTTAAAAAATAACTGGAAAATTACTCTGAGCATATCAAAATAACTTCCTAAACTATTGGTTTTGAACAATATTAAAAGGATATATCTTTTATGCTATTTATAAAATATTGCATTTAAAGACAAAATATTTTACATTAATATTCAAATAAGTCTTACAAATCTTTGTAAACAGAATGTTTTGACATTTCAGTGATTAAATTCAGTAATAAAATCAGTAATACAAATTGTACATGTGGGCCTGATATTAGCCGAATGAGGAATGTCATGCTCGTTCGTTAAGCAATTTGTTTACTGCTTTGAACATATTGATGTTTATTGTTATATAAAATCATATTGAATATTTTATTCCGTTCAGTCAAACAGAACTATAGACAATGGTTAGTACTCCAGTACTTTGATTGGATCCAGATCTCACTTCGGAAATGGATGATTGCAACCATTTGGAATCCACATTTTAAGTTTCAAATCACAATTTAATTGACCCTTGTGTATAAAAAATAACCATTGAACACCAAACAAATCAAATCAAACAAACCAATTGAAAGCTTCGGCAATCTAAACTCTGTTGCTTGAAAGTTGCTGTTTAAGGTAACAACATATCTGGCCATTTGAATCAAACTTTCTTGGATAAAGAAACCAACCAACATTTATGTGAATTATCTTACAATGAAATGAGAAAGTACATCTTCTTTGTTACAATGACTTGAAAATTTAAAAATTGTAATTTTTCCTCTTTAAGATTATTTATATCTTTACTTTAATTCTGATTTATTTTTGGCTGATAAATTATTGTTGTAAATGAATTATCTTCACCATTTTCGAATTAAAAAGAACTGATATTTGTACATAAGTTTTATTCTTTCAATATCATTTCATGATTGACTGTCCTGCAAAATATGCTATCACTTCTCATGTACATATAAACTTAATACATATTTTAAACTTAAAAATTGTAATACGAATTCATTGCATGTAAACCTGAAAACAGAAAGTTGTAAATAGGGTACATGTGAACAGAGAGAAGTATTCATCTACCAAATGAACAATTTCTTTAGCTTGTTTGTTGAAAAACTGATCATTGAATTTATAGTTTTATATAGTTATATAAAAAATCAAAAATTTATGAAAAATTAAGTTTTTCATTAAGTACTGATGCGATAATGATCACTTCATTGTTTATATTATTATTATTATCTTTTTTTTAAAAAAAAACCATTTAAAGTCATCATAAATTGATTTGCCTCTAACAATCTGCTTAACAAGAATTTTCCATCTAATTTTTCATCTACAACGAAAAAACCGAAACACCCTTGGATATCTTTTGGAGAAATTAAATAATAAAACTCACTCAATACTTTAGTTCTATATACTTCTTAATTTTTAAAAATAATACATAGCAATGCTTTAAATTTTCGATATATATCATTTTGATGAAAAATGAAATATGAAATCGAGATACATCATTTAGAGAAGCACAGTAATTTACGTTATGATCTTCTTAACAACTAAAGCGGCGTCCGAATGATGCGGCAATCCGTATGAGGACAGGATGTCGTTTACGTTGCAAAATTCGACGATTGAGGAGCAGCGAGATGTTATACGACTTCTGACAGCGGAAGGTGAGAAACCAGCGGAAGCATGAGTCGTCACCTCCTCCTAAATTGTTCAAAACCGTACCGTCAGCAAGAAAGGTGTTTCTTACCTTCTTTTTCGATGTTTAAGGTCCGATACTTGTGGAATTCCACGAGCACAGAAAAACCATAAATTCCGATGTGTACTGTGAGACACTCCAACGCTTACGCAGGTTAATCAAGAAAAAAAGATTGGGGCTACTCACGAAGAGTGTGGTAATGCTTCATGATAACGCGCGTCCACACGTCTCCAGAGTCACCCACATGAAACTGGCCACGTTCAAGCGAGCGACGCTGTACATACAACCTACAGTCCGGACATTCGTCCAATGATTTCCATGTGTTTGGTCCACTGAAGAAACACCTGAAAGGGAAACGCTTCAATTCGGAAGACATACGCAAGGACGCTGTGAAAGTTTGGATCTTGTCACGCCCATAGTAATTCTGGGAACAAGGAATCCTGCTGCTTATTCATCAGTGGGATCGCTGTGCTCAAGCCTATGGTGTATATTTTGAATAAAGTCTACATTTGCACTCAGAGTGTCGTTTCCTAACTTTTTTATTTAATTATCCCTTATATAAAAAAGAAATTTAACTTCAAAATTGTTTAGTCAATTTAATTTAAGCATCAATCATGAGCTCAAAAAATATAAAAAGCAAATAACATGATTAACTAAATATTATTAATTAAAGATTATAAAAGTTATAAAAATTAAATCCGTCTGGAACTGTGCGATGGAGCTTTTTGAAGAATTAAAATGTATTTCAGTATGTTTTAAATATGAATTAAGAACACTTTCGAAGTTTTAGGCCTAGAAAAAGCATAGTTGGTCAAGATTTGATAAAAAGTTGATAAATATATTTAAAATTCCACCATTATTGAGTGATTTCTTCTTAGAATTTAAAATTATTTGTAAAAAGCGTCTGTTAAGATTTCCTCGATGAGTTTGGTAATTGGTTAACAAAATGATCATGCTATTTCCTCAAGCTATCAAAATAATATATCAAAATAAAAATAATGCAGTTTTATGCAAATTTCATGAATAATCTATGCATATAGTGCAATTAGTGTTCTCAATGCAATCAATTATATGGTCTATTAAAATATAAACGGAATATGTAGAACTGTACTGCATTAATTATAAAATGAATAAGTTGATAATTCTACGTCATAAATCTGCATTGCATTTTTGTGACGTATTAGAATTATTCATTTTTCTTGGCAAATATTGGTGTGCACTTTAACCCATTTAATTCGATACAAAAAAAAATTATATATATTTTCGTTGACTTATCAATGATTTTTTTACACAAAAAATTGAAATAAGAAACAATATTTTAGCAATTTATGTAATTATTGAAATATAAGAAAACAGATAATTCAGTTAGTTTTATATTCTCTTCAAAAACTCAAAGTCTATTTAAAAGTATACAAAACTTAGATTATTTTGACAGTCCAATATTGAAAATAAAACATATATTAAATTATTTGAAATATGATTCCATATTTATTGGTAATCTTAAATCCTAATATATTCAAAATATATAATTAAATGTGCTTAATTATAAAATGTGGGTTAAATATATTAACTTATAAATAATTCTGCAATTTGATAATGTTTTTCTCATCAATATTATAATATTAACTTATATGAGATGTAAAATTTATAATTCACTAGAAATTTTAAAATTTGCTAATAATTCACCTGTCAATATTACTGTATTTGGAAGTAAGTTAAAAAATTCAGTAACATATTATATTTTTAAAAATTAAAACAAATTTTTGTTAAAAAGTATTGAGTACTTATAGTTTATAATAAAAAGTTATCGTAAAAGATGTTCTTAGAATACACCAATATTTAAATATAAATACTGCGCACGTCGTATGTAAAACCAAACTTATTTCCTGTAAATTAGCAATGAATATTTTTAACATATTATTTAATAATTTTAAAACTTATACATCAATAATTTGACTATTTGTAATCTAAGCGTTCTATGGGATTTTTCTATACTATTCACTTAAAGCAAAGATTAGCGTTATAGTATTCTCAAGATCTCCAGAGCGTAATCTCTTTTTTTAGGCAACACTAGTTAATGGAAGTGAACAGTTTAATTAGCGAAATTGTTCAACATCATACAGCTGCTTAAATATTTATTATTTTTGAGCATCGGCTGCTGCATCTCTATAAAAGGATGTGCAAAATATTTACTATGCATTACCAGCTAAAAAGAAAATCAATTTTCGCTTCTCATCATGGTAAAACAGACGCTGTTAGTTTTATTAATATTTATGACAATAATCAATGTCTCAAAAGAACATAATACTAAGAATGCTCCATGTTCTCAACTTCCTGGAGTTGTTTGTACACCGTTTAAAGCAGCCTTCTCAGCCGAATTAGAAAAATCATGTGATCTTCTCAGTCAATTTTATGTTTCTCTTCCCCCAGAAGAAGCTGCAGAGTCATTTTATAACTTCACCATACCATTCTTTACGAAACTGGGCGCCTCTGATCCATTTGCTGTGGCTAAAGACTTAGTTTATTTCGCAAGCTGCAAACTTAATGGTATTACACCGAACAGTTTTGCTGCCTTAGCTGCGAATGTAGTCGAACGTTTCCTTAAAAATGAGAGACTTTTAACAGAAGAAAATGCGGCTTGCCTAGCTGAAAGGTATGTTGGATTTATAAATGTTGCTAGGACACAGCCTTATGTGGATGGATCTCCAATGGCAAATCTATTTTCTCTTTATGACGCCACAACTAATTTGTGCTTGAGTTTTGGCTCTCTGACAACTAAGGATGCTGATAGATTAGCTCATAATATTATCGTAAGTTATAAAAAATTGCCTGATCTTTGCCATGAAAAGCTGATGGTTTATTCCGAAACAAATTAGTACATTCATCTTGGAAGAGAATAAATAACTCTTTCCTTAATAAGCTTTTCGCAAGATTTTTACACCTAATTATAATTATGATATGAATCCAAAAAGGAATTATTTAGGTAGCGTGCTTTTTCTTCTTATCAATATTATCCGTATATTTCTATTGTCTAATATTATTTATAACACCAAAGCTCAAAATGAGTAATTGTACGCAAGAAACTGCACCAGTTACACCTATAAAAATTAATAGTCTTAAAAATAAGTGTATCATTTGTTCTATTTCTATTTTACCAATGTTACTAAAGTTTTTGTCTAAATATTTGAATTAAACTGTTTCACGAATACTAATAGCTAGTTTAAAAATTTAAATTTTAATTTGTTTTGAAAACTAGTGTGTATGTAAAAATTACATCCCTAGTTTCGTTATGAAGTTGATAAAACTAGCAATAATCTGGTTTTACATTCACTTAAGTTGACACATAACCGAAAAATAGAGATTATTTTATTATTAAAGTGATTATAAGCATAAGATTATTTTATAATTTATTTTTTGTTATTTTTAAATCCAATGATAGCTTTTACATTTCATTTTTAGTTTTATTTAAATAAATGTTTCAGTTATTGATTTATTACTCTGAATTTAAGAGATGAAAATTACATGCTATTTGTATAAATTTACAGCTGTATACGAATTTAAATATATAATATTATGAATATTTACTTATAATCAATATTTAATGAACATCTGAAAGATTTGAAAAAAATACTGAATTGTAGGCTATGTAAAATTTGTATTCATGAATGATCATAATTATACTTGAAAACATTTAATTGCACAATCTAATGTGGTGATGATTTTAAAACAAAATTTTTAAAGAGTTAGTGATTGTATTACTTACCTTTTCAGTTAGGTAATTTTAATGCGTATTAAAATATTATTTAAAGTATAAATTTCACTTAAAATGTTAGAAACAAAATAAGTAATTACAAAAGATATTGTTTTGCTATTCTTTCAATTAGTGTTATTAATGAAACTTTAATAATTTGATTGAAATTCACTTATTAAAATTATTGCTGAAAACTGCGAAAAATTCTTTGTAGCTTTTTTAATTTATTAATAGTTTAACTGCTCTACACATAGATATTGCTGTTTTCATGTGTATTTCTCATTATACAGAAAAAGATGTAAATAACTGCATGTTGACCAGTCTGGTTCCCTTTCAAATGTAAATATCTTCAGTTTGTATCTCATAATTAATGAATGATTTCAAATTTTTGTTTTTAAAAAGAAATAAGCTCTGTGCAGACTGTTATTAACTATAAAATATTACTATTAGTTAATATTTTGCTATTGAATTGAATTTCTGAATCTGATTATTAAAATATTCTCTCCTTTGCATAAAATAATAATAATAAAAATCTTAATGAAGATAAATATATATTTACATACTGCTTAAAGCATAATTTGATTCATATTGTTTTATACGCAAATAAATTAATAAAGATTTTTTTAACATTTCATATATATTGTATTTAAAATATGTTGCACTACATATAAAACTGTTGCACATTACTGCTCAGTGTTTTTCAATTTTTTTCTTTAAAATATTTATGTTCAATTAAATGATTAAAATATTAAAGTATTTTAAAATAAACATTTGCATATTTTCTGGCCAAACTTATTAAAATGTTTTTAAGAATTTAATGTCTGAGAAATTTAATATGAAGCCAAAACACTAATTTCTCCTCCTTTTTTTGTTTAGATAGAAATGATGTTTAAAGTTTTATATAAAAAAACAGTTGCTTTTAAATATTGCTTTCAATAACTTAAATTCAGCCTGAAGTTATTTTACGAAAAACGTAAAATAACTTCAGGCTGAAAGTTTTACAAACGAGAAAGGACCGAGCAAATTATTGGAATGAGGCGTCGTTAGTTTTGTCTTCTAAAGACAGCTAATGATAAATTTCTTCCTGACAGAAATATTCGCTTAATCAGTTTCGTAAAACAAACTAACAGCTTCTCTGTTCATGTAAGATGGATAGTAAAAGACACAATCAGTACATAATTGACAATTGTATAAACAATGGTTTAAAGTTGAAATGTTCATAGTTCGTTTCTTTTCGATGCTTTCAGTCATTTGAGGAAGGTACATGAAGATGAATGTTTTAAAATAAACAAACAAAAAAAAAATCATATTGAAAACTAGTTTTTAACACAAAAAAATTTGTTTGCATTTTTAACTACTGCCTTATATAGAAATGTAAATCCTTTTACATTCATTTATCTATGTGACAGATGTAATTTCTAATCTAAACACTCACTTAGATATTACATTGACTCATTTAGATATTACATTCACTGCTATTTCCTTACGAACGATTATTGTTAAAGATATATTAGGTTTATTATACAATATTTTAAAGATCTATACTATTTAAGTGTATCTCAGAAATATGTTATAAATATGAGAAAATATAAAAGGGTTTTCATGTTTGCCGCTCGTCACTTATGTTTCTGAGTCACAACTTTTTAAAATTCTATGTGCACGCAATGTTTATTTTACTACAAATTTTATTAAAAATATAGCTGTTAATCATAGCGTATAAAATAAATATCTTTTTAAATTGAATTATTTTTATGATCTCAAAACAGATTATGTATTAAAATTGAATGAATTGGTATTAAGAAGCTGTCATTCTCAAAGGATTTATATGCCTAGGATTTCGAAATTCATTATATATATCAATAATAAGTTTTGTATCACTTTCAAATTCACGTGGAAAAAAAAACTAAACTTACAAATAAAACTTGAAAAAGTCGCATTTATACAAAACTATTCGACGAACTGAAAATATTAAATTTCTTGTTTAACGATGAAGTATCCATTTTATATACAGTCGGCCATAATTGAGTTTTTAACTATACAATGTTTTATTTAAAACCAAATTCAAAGGTTTGATGGTTTACTGTTTAATTTAAATTGTGATATTATGAAAAAGTTATAAATTTCGGATATTTGAAAGAAAACTAGTTTTCAACTTAATGTTAAAAATTTATTTTAACTGACTGGAATACTAATATTGAAAAAAAAATTTAATTAACTGAAATGCTGTTATTTAAAATAATTTTGACGGACTAAAATTTCCTCATTAAATAGTGCAAAATATCAAAATATTAGGAGAAGTGAGTATATTTGATTAATTAGGTAATTAGAGAGAAACACTCCTTAAAGTAAAATTTTTCCGTTGGTAATTAATAAGCCAAACCATTATTCAAAAATTAACATTCATAAGTCGATTAGAAAACGAGTTTTGACTGCAAAATTGAATTTCAAATATAAAATTTACAAAAGTAATATTTTTAGAAGTAAGAAAGTTTTATCGATCAGCCAAAAATATTTACTTTCTTCTAAGAAAATTTTGTAAAATTATAACGTAACTACAAAATATGATTGTAGTTTTTTCTATCAAACATGTATATATAAAATCAATATATGTATATTAATATTCTAAAAAATATTTTCAAATATGTAGCAATATACTTGGGTTAAATAAATAACAGATTAATATTCTTGAAAGAACATGAACATATCTTGAATATACAGCATAAAGCAACAGTGCTTAGATTTAAGCTTAATCAAACATTTATGAGGAGCATGGAAAATCTGTATGGATTTTTAAGAACATGTAAGAAATTCAAAACTAGATGAAGTAAATCATTAGAAAATGAAAATTTCAATTAAAACTTCACCTTCAAATAGAATCTGATGAAACTTAATTTTTTGATTAAAATTGGATTAATATTTTTCAGATTTAAAGTTTTCATTTGTACCAGAGAAATTACTGTAAAATACATAGAATTTCTTTGATTATATTTCTTCTTTTTTTATTCCAGATGTGACCCATATTTATAAAATATAAAATAATTGACGAGGATGCACGACAGAATTCCATCACCTCTATTCCTATTTTTAAATATTGTTACCAGTGTTGTGGTACATTTGAAAGATGGAATATTAATCGTTTGATAGTTATTACTCCCTTTTGGCTGAATTGGACTTTAAATTATAACATGTGATTTTTCGCATCAGATTTACTCAATAAGGAATGCATTAAATACTGAAAATGTTACGCGAGACATAGCTTCAATTGGTTAGTCTAAAATTTGTAATAACACATTGATAGAATGTGTAATAACACATTTTATTGAAAATTCTATGATAGAAAGAGCCATGGAATACAATCCCATTATGCAGGACATCGTTATGAAAAATAATACTCCATATCATGCTGTGAAATAAATGAAATACTTAGATAAAATTGAAATCCTGCCAGAAATATAATTGCTCAATCTAATTTTAGATAATTGCATGACATTACTTTAAATTTAATTAATAATATAGTTTCTTAGAAGCAAAACAATGAAGAAGTTATATACTTGCACATCCTTTCTTAAAACAACTACCATGATATTAGAATCAGAAATTTTCATCACATTATTTATTTTATCAGTATACTTGCATAAGAAATTAAGCTAATTACAACTTTCTAATAAATTTATGTGTAAAATTTGCTTTATTTTAACAAATTATCTCTGAAGTACATTTTTCTAAAACTGGCATAGCTTATTTCAGCACTCATAAAACCATATAATTTTAAAAATCCAAAAAAAAAAAAAAAAAAAAATCTAATTTTTTACATTATTAATATTATTTATGCATAGATCTGCTTATTTCAATAATAGTAAAAAATAAAAATAAATTTTTTTTAACTGTTATACATACATGGAAATTATTTACTGTGTTACCGTTTGTCAATGAACAAGAATTGAGCGTTGAATATACAATGAGTATTACTTTTAACATGAATACTAATTTGTGTGATTTACATATTCATATAGAAAATTTATCAGAATGAAATACAATTTCAAATTATTGTAGATTAGAAATAAAAATCAGAAATAAATATTCATATTTCAATTGATTGTAAACATAGTTAATTTCTTAAAAGTTGATAAAAAAAGTATATTTATATATGTATATGCTGTTGGAAACCCAAAATACAACACTTTGAAAGAAACTTGCAAATTTTAAGTAATTTAACTATACTTTTTTGGCTAGATGTGATATAAAAATTATTGCAATTGCTACACATACGGATATCAAGGACGACTGTGGTGCCACCTGCAACCGTTATATTAAGGGAGAAAACTTGCTGATTTGAAGTATCGCAATTGATTTTTTCTCCATATTTTTGTGCAGGCCTTAAATTATGTCTCGTAGAAGACATCGAATGTCCTTCGAGTAAAATTCTGAGTTCAATTGTGGAAGTATAGTGGTTTTTATAGAGAAATTTCTGAATAATATTTAGAGAAATCAGTTATCTTGTTGAACAAATTTAATGTGGTGCTGATCGGTAATTGTTGGATACAGAAAAGAAGGAAAAGAGACGATATCATTTAAATCTATTACATTTCACAACTACTTGTAAATGACAGGCATATTGTGCACTTGGAAGTGGTGGATTGCTCAACCACATCAAGAACAACTGGAAAACAAAAGATTTAGTCTGCTATACATCATTCGGTATCTGCACGTATCATTAGACATTGTTTGTAGTTGAATGGAATTCAAGAAAGGCATCTATTGTTGCATTTAGACTTGAATTAAAACTCTTGGCGTTTGCGTCAACAATGATGCAATAAAGAATGCAATAATAATGGAGAATAGAATGGAATAACATTGTTTTTACTGACTAATCTCACTTCTGTTTGCTACAACACCGCAATAGTCGGATTCATGTCTAGAGACATCGTCATATGATCTGTTGCTTAGTTATAATTGACTGTTGCGTTATACACCTCCAAATTGGCCTTGCACCCAGTATCCAGTTTGGGGTGAATTCACTCTCGCATATCTCTGCATTTAAGTTATACTGACCAACTAGTGCTCCAGTGTCTTAAAAATGTACATTCTATGGAGAAGAAAACGGTAAATAATAATAAAAAATAGAACCTTCTCTTAACTAACAGTATATTTAAATGTGTCTGTAAATAAAAGTAAAAAATTGAAAATATAAAAACACAGGGAGAAATTCTAACATTTCATAAATGCAGTAAAAATATTTTATGTAAACGGTTTAAGTGAAAAGAAAGCCAGATGATCTACCAATTTCGATAACACAACTAGACTCAGATTCATGAAATATTTGCTGATATCCTTCGACTTTGTAACAAGGTAAAAAACACGTACAAAAGAAGTGTATGTTTGGAGTAAAACATGAGAAGTTTTACATAAAATCAAAGAAACTTTTATTTTGAAGTAAAAAGTTAAAAGCATAAAAGCTCAGAAATATTGGCACAGGTGCCGTATAATTCATTACGCCAAATTCTGTGATTGGCGATTTTTTGGCGGATTTTCTTTTGTATCTGGCGACCTCGTTTTTATTACGTCATACGTATGGAGGCCTATGAGAATTATGCAGAAAATTCTATTTTGGTAACACTAGTATTTATGTCATCGAGCACGTCACGATACGTCGTCTTGGCAACATTTTTTCATCGTCAAAAAAATTCAGAATTTGGAATCATGGATTATACGGCACCTGTGCCGAAATATTTGGTTGATTTAGAAGTTTCACTTTTATGAGTAAAGGAAATCACAAAACATGTCTTAATTACAGAACCAAAAGATTTAAAAGAACTGAAATGTTAAATTTTTACAAGTTCATTTCCCTTTTATGGAAATTCATTACGAAACACTTTTAACAAGTCAATAAATATTAAAATTATTTTAACTGTTCAAATTTTAAAATAAGGAAATCACAAATGTTTAACATTATTAGGTAGACTAATTAATGGAAATTGGAACAGAAACATGATTATACTGACAATACTGACAAGGAGGATATATTCCTATCGAAGCCCTGATTTTAAGATTAATTGTACAATCTCAAATTCCAAAACTTTTACTTTGTTTACAATAGAGTTTCAATAAGCTTAAAATTAGAAAAAGTGCCATAAATAACGTTATTTTGAGCAAATAATGTCGTATAGAAACATCATTTGCTCAGAATAATCAAGCTTACAAATTGCAAAATTATAAAATTTAAATATAAAAAATATTTTGAATAAGTCATCAAAAGTCTTGACGAAGTTAAGAATAGCTATTACATCTATTTAAAAAGTGCTAACTTTTTAATTTATCTAAATAAATACTAAAATTGTACTTTTTTATAAAATATTTTATGAACAAGTCTTAAAAAGAATAATAGATATATATTTTATTTGAATTTTCATAGCTCTATGTTTATTCTAAATTACATAAGTTTATTTTAAACATATTCTTAAATATATGGGCCTCAAATAAATATGAAAAAATACCATTTATAAATATAATTTTGATATAATAGATGAGAGTAAAGTTTTACTATTAAAACTGTTTCAAATGTGAGGAATAACCTTTTCTTGCATAAAATATCAAGATTAGTTTAAAAAATTTTAAATAGTTTTTGGTAAATCATTTGACAGAGTATTTGATAAGATTAGAAATTAAATATTTGATAATAAACCATTTGTGTATTTTTATCAAACTTTTATTGAACTAATACCGATATTCTTTACTAAATTTTTGTACAAAGTGATCACAGTAATAAAAAGTAATTAATTTACAAAAAAAATTGATTATTTCACCACCTGGATTTAAAATATGTAAGAATAATACATTATTGATTCAAAAAAAAATATGCGTTGTATAAACAAAACGTATTATAAAAATGAATTGTTTTTGCTAAATTTGTTCAAACAAAGCTTATAAATTTAAGAAAAAAGATTCATACATGCAGAACTTTCAACGATTAATCTAGTGCAATAATCAGTAAAAGTATTCAAGAAATATTCTTATTTCTAATAGTGTTAAGCATTTTTTTGATATTAGTTAAGAAATCATTCTTGAAAAAAGAATCACATTTACAATATAGTATAGTATCAAAATATATAAACTAGAATTGGTTAACAATTATTGACTGATAGAAAGGCTATATTAATTAGATTAATTACCCTTTGAATTTCTAACCATAGGATAAAAAATTTCTAAACATTCTATAAATATTAGATATTTATTAGTGAGTGACAATTTTATCTTAAAGTGTATCTAAACTATATCAATGGAATTGATTATGTTTTGAAAATATTCATAAAGTTCATATAATATTTCTACACAAGCCATCTATAGTGAATTTCAGGACAAAACTACTTTTTGTTTAAAAATTAATGTACTCTCAAGACTTTAATTTTGCATGAAAAGAATTAAATTGTTAATATATATATATATTAACAATTTAACGATATATATATTAACAAAAATTGTTAATATATATATATATATAATATATATATATATATATATATATATATATATATATATATATATATATATATATATATATATATATATATATATATATATATATATATATATATATATATATATATATATATATATATATATATATATATATATATATAACATTATAAAAATTATCACTTGCTTCATTATTTTATTTTGATCATATTTATTATTACTACATTTAACTATATTTATTAATAATTTTAATTCAGCAAAAATTTTCAATTTTATAATCTCTTAACGTATCATAATGAAACAAAAGTTTTAATTTTAAAATTTTGATGTTTGCTCGTAAGTTTATTATTTTATAAAATAATTCCAAAAATGACCAGTGAAATTTTTTTTTTGATTTTTTCCCTAAAGTTTACCTTAAAACATGAATACAGAAAATTTTGGCTGCAGCTAATAAACGCAGTAGAGTCTATATAATCACAACATTGCTTTTTTTTTAAACAACAACACAAGATAATTCTAACAGTACCAAAAAGTTTAAGCTTTTATGTTTGAATTACCTTAAAAAAACTATATATTTCCTTCTAAACACAAAATGCTAAGAAATTTTAGTATTTCATGTGTAGAGAATATTGCAAGCAAAAATCTTCCATTGCATCTGACATTTAGAATTCTTGTTAAAATTTAACATTATTTCTCTCTCCCTCTTAAAATCAAGATTTTTTCTTGATATCGCGAATGACACACTTAACTTAAGCGAATGACAAAATAATTCTGGATTTATTTCTATCATTTAAATGTTTTATCACATGGAGTTAAAGGTGAAATTTGCAAAAGTATTTGCTTAAAAGCAACATTCATACATCATTCGCATTATAATCTTTTCTAAGATTACATCAACTTCTCTTTAGAAAACTGAACTTCGTGATTGTGAAATTTGATTATCAGATTTCAGCAGCTGTTTATATAATTATAGGTTTTTAATAAGAACTTCTGCTAAATGCTCTGTATAAAAAGATGTGTAAAAATGTTTCATTGCTAAAAAGACAGCAAATTAATCTATATTTTAGATGATGGCAAAATCGTCGCTAATATTTTTAACATCATTGGTGACACTAATTTGTGTCTTAGAAGAACACAATACTTTTGGGAATCATGGATGTTCTCAGCTTCCTGGAGTCGTTTGTACACCTTTTAAAGCAGCTTTTTCAGCCGAGTTAGCAAAATCAAGTGACCTTCTCAATCAATTTTATGTTTCTCTTCCACCGAATGCAGCTGCAGAGTCATTTTATAACTTTTCTATTCCATACTTTACGAAATTGGGAACCTCTGATCCATATGCTCTGACTGACCAGTTAATTTATGTCGGAAGCTGTAAACTTAATGGTATAAAATCGAACAGTTTTGCTGCTTTGGCTGCAAAAGTAGTTGAGCGTTTCCTGAAGAATGAGGGACTTTTAACAGATAAAAACGCCTCATCCCTAGCAAAAAGATATGTAAAATTTTTAAATATTGCTAGAGCGCAACCTTATATAGACGGATCTCCAATGGCTAATCTACTTTCTCTTTATGATGCCACCACAAACATGTTCTTGAGTTTCGGCTCACTTTCGACCAAAGACGCTGATAGATTGGTTCATAATATTATTGTGAGTTACAACAAATTGCCTAATTTGTGTGATTAAAACGCAGTGTAATGTATGCCCAAAAAATTTAGCTTATTCATTTTACAGGCAATGTGGTTTTGTTAACATTGGTACATGAATTCTATAAATTATAAAAATTCTATTTCATTTTTCACTAATTTTCAGACTGATTAAGAGAAGTGTGCTAAATGGAATGTAATCTAATCTTTTATTATGATGTTATTTGCATTTTAATTATTTTGTAATATATAAGTAATATATAATTAACAGAAAAGAGATTGAAAGAAGAAATGTAGCTTATTTTTCAAACTCTGTATTATTTATGCCTTGTTTACGATATATATATATATATATATTTATATATTTAATGTTTCGGAAGCATTAATATATTGATCAAAAACTTAGAGATTCATGTTTCTAATTTATATTAATGTATGTGGAAAATTAAAAATTTTTAAAAAATAGAACTATAATTATTTAATGATAGTTCTATATGTAAAAATTCCTAAATATGTGAAATATGTTCTCTCTCTCTCTGTATATGTATATTAAAACTGAGAAAAAGATGATAACTTGATAACAATAGTTGCTTAATTTTACATACATAAAATTGTAATTTATTATTTAATTATTTTTTTACAGAAAATATTTTCAGTTAGTTATTTTTGAATCTTTTTATTAGTTTTCCTAAATTATTTAATAAATTATGAAGACAATAGTTTTTACTTTTCTAACTAAAATTATGATTTTATAATGAACGCTAATAATTTTGTATGCATGTTTTTAAATACTGTTCGTTAATCATATATCATAAAATGATATAAATATATTTTATTCTCCAGTTTTAATAAGAAAATTAAAATAATGTAAAATTATTTCTTTTTATTATTAAAATTTTTAATATGTGGTTATTTAAAACCAAAAATTTAAATTTTCAAGTAACTTAGTAACTAAAGACATTATTGACATGATGTTTATTCTGATTAAAATGATTTTAGTTATTTTAAAACAACATTTATTTTATGCAACTGCCTTAAGATTTCCTAGTGACGAACAATTTAAAATAGAAATTTTTGTTTCATATTAAGTTTTGATGCAAGTTATATATCTCATGTCTACTTTACGAAAATTTGCTGAAATATATTAATAAAATATTTTTGAAGATTGGATAAATTAATTCAAATATTACAAAATTATAGATACCTTGTTCTTTTTTATAAACAAAATGTTATTGTTCGTTCTTGTGAATTTCTAAACTTAAGCAAGAATTAGAAATTGGTAATGGTATTAGCTTTGATTCATTTCTAAAATATTTAATTATATATGATTTTCTGTATTATTTTTTGGTCCAGTTTAAAATAAAACTTAATAGCTTAATTAATATGTGCATGATTTTTACATACATATACACATGTATAAATATTTACATGTGTATATTATATACACATACATACACACCCACACACATATATATATATATTTAAATGGGTAGTATTTGCCTGAGACTGCAGCTAAGAAACATAGTAAAATTTGTTTTAAACTTTGATACAAATCTAATAAGTTGCCGTTGAGATGTTTAAAATAGTTTTTATTTGTTGAATGATTTTAAAATTTAATTTTTTTTCATTTTTCACAAATTCAAAGCGTCATAGTTTTTGTTAACTATTACTATAATTTTAAAAAATAAAAATTTTACACATTTCTATGACAAATTTATTCTTAAAACGCAAATTTATGTCAAACTACTTATTTATAGAACATTGTTTTACTCAAATATTAGCTTACTTGTAAGAAAAAATTCTGTAGTAATACGAATTTCGAATTAAACAATAAAAAAGTGATGATATTGTAATAATTCTCTATCTTTTATTGATATTTTGATACTTCGTATAAATTAGCAACAATATTCATCTCATATATTTTCATCCAAAATTCCATTATGCATGTTTTCAAATATTCACAAATGTTAAAAAATCTAGAATTTTTCTTCATTTATCTTTATTAGATTTTTTTTGGTTAGGAATCAAAACAAGTATGAAGTTAAATGTTTAATTAACTACAATACTAATATCATATTCTAAATTATTAATATTAGTTTGAGATGGGTTAAAGGTTTTTTATTCTGAATATTGAAGTAACAAATGTAATAAATTTGAAGTATAAAGCAAATGAAATAATTATTTTAGGTAAACCAAATTTAATAAAATGATTATAGGATTTATAATAAAAAAAGACAAAGCAAAAAAATCTTGCATTTATCAAGTTATTTAGCTGTTTTCTTAATCTCTCAAATGAATTCGTTAATCATTAAGCTAGTAATAATTTTTTGAGGTTCATTAAATATTTTAGAAATTCCAGAAATATAGAAAGACGAGTTTATATTTATCAACCAACCTAGATTATTAGCTCCTTAAATTTTATATGCATTTTATGATCAGCACAATTTTTTCATTTATAATTTCCTTTATTGTAAACTTAAATGAAAGTTAATTTTTTTCTTAAATTTCTTAATATTTCCCTCCATAATTAGTTATAAGGAGTTACGCATTTATTCTTGAAATGATGAATCTCTAGTTTTATTTAGAGTTACTTACAAACAACAGTAAAATTCTCTGAATTCACTGATTCCTTTCACTGATTTCATGAAATACAAACATTTTAAGTTGAACTATCCCTCGGATGCAAACAAATGATTGTAGAGTTAATAACAAACTAAACCTTAATACTTTATGCTAAGTAAGAATTAATCATTGTAAAATTTATTTTTTCCTATGAAAGAAAATATTTGTTTTATTTACCCTATGTGAAATCTATTGTTGTTGGTGAGAAGTAATAAATTTTGTCAAAAAGTGAAGTCATAAATGTTCTGATGTAAATAAAAGTCACTGTAAAATTTACTTCTTTTCGCCTAAAAGATAAAATCCTGCGGTTGTTACCAGTAAATTCTATGGAAGTCAATGAAAAAAAAGAGAAGAATTTCACTTAATCTGTTGAGAACTTTAGATTTATGTATATATTTCTCAATATTATGAAATATGTATTTCTATTTTTATTATTTGACGAATTTTGTTCTCCTTATAGTAAATTCAAGAATATAATCATTTTCATCATTTTATATTGTATATTATAAATAATGATGTGAGACATTCTATGAAATAATTCATTATTTTACAAGAGCTAAATGGTGAAAAAAGTGCAGGAATCTCTGCTTTAACTTAGTTATTCTCAACATTTCAACTCTGAGTAGGAAAAGGAAGATTCACATATCTTGCCCATAATTGTTAAATTTTAGAAATATATATATATATATATATATATATATATATATATATATATATATATATATATATATATATATATATATAAGGCATTTCGACTTCATCTAAACTACTATTTCAAATAAAATAATGATAACTTTTGAATAAAGCATACATTTTTCATGACCTTGATAGAAGGAAATTTATGATAGATAAATAAAAATACAGTAACAACATCGGACAAAGACAAGATAGTCCACTTCCATATTTTTTGGTTATAGGGTTATATGTTAATATTTTTATATAACAAACTGAGCTATGATATTAAGTTTATACCAAAATAAACAGATCAAAACTCTTTGGTAAGCTATTGATAATAATTAATTAGATTTTTCCTTGAGATATGGAATAATGTTGTTAGCTGGAAAAATTATATCAGGCTTTCAAAGATGATGTAATTCCTAACGTTCATAATAAATATTATTATACATAGTACAACCACAGACATAAGTTCGGTGAATGAGGTTAAAACAACCAAATGCCAACTCTGATGAAACAAAACTTTGCGCATGCGTAGAGGCGGCTATTCACCATCTGCCAACACCGTGGTTTAGTTGAACATCATTTGTGTTCCCTGAAAGACTTGTTTTACTCAGTGCTTGTTTAGTGCATTTTCTTAACTGAGAGCAGTGAAAAGAGAAATAAAAGATCAATTAAAAATTTTGTTTTAAGCTTGTTAAGACACCATAAGCAACTCACGTGATGCTGGCACGTGTTAATGAAAATCAAGCACTGTCCATGAAGTGCATATGCGAGTGGTTCACCCATTTCCGAGAAAGACGAGAAAATGTTTTTGACAACTCCTACAGTTTAAGACCAGTGACCTCCATCAAAGACAAAAACATTGAGAAAGTGAGGAAATTGATCACGAAAGATCGTCAATTAGTCATGCGTATGATAGCTGATAAATTGTAAATTAATTGTGATTCCATGTGGCAAATTGTTACTGAAAATTTAAGAATGAGAAAAACATATTGCCATCTAGTGCCAAATCACTTGACTGATCAAAAGCTTCACAAGACGTTTACTGGCTTCACAGGATTTTGTTGGAACCCGATGAAATACCAAACGTTTTGAACTGTATTGTCACTGAACATAAATTTTGGTGTCTCAACCACAACCCTGAAACGAAACGGTAAAGCATGGAATATGTTTCTCTTGTATCACTTTGTCGGAAGAAGCTCAAAGCAGAAAAATCACGCATTAAAACGATTCTCACTTTTATGACAAACAAGGCGTTATCTACAAGGAATTTCTAGCTGAGAGAAAGATGATGAATGCCTCAAGGAAAAATGAAATATTGACCCATTTCATGAGACGTTGTAACATAACGCACAATAAGGCTTATGGCTTTTTTGTTCATGGCAATGCTTGCTCTCTAGCTAATATCGTCAAACAGTTAATGGAAAGAAAGGTGGTGGTGCAAATTGAACATGCACCATGCTTGCCATATCTCAATCCTCCAGACTTCTTCCTATTCCTATGAATCAAACTCGCTTTGAAAGGAAAGACAATTACGATATTCCTGACATCTAAAAAAAGTTGGTGAAACTCAAACCAATAAGAAGACTTTTTGCAAACTTTCCAAGACGTGTATAGAATATCTGAGTGGTGCATTGGTATGGAAGGGGAATATTTCTAAGGACAGTAAAGTAACTTGCATTAACATTTCATATACGTTAATGTTACGGGACGATACAACGAACTTTTACTGCTGCCCAACTTGTCTAGAAGTCAGCGTACCTGACTGCGGATCCTAGGTTCGAATCCCGGTTTGGACATGGATTTACTTTCTCTCTCTATATATATCCTGTCTTTGTCATTTCCTTGTATGAATGGGCTGTGAGTAGTTGCCCTACCCTATAAACGGGTGCATATGACATGTGTGTACTGAGTAAGTAAGACTCCACACCAAAAAATGGTTCACTTGGAAAAGTAGGAATAGTGCACCCCATAATGCCATCCTAACTAATATAAGAGAGAGAGAAAAAAAAAAAAAAAAAAAAAAAAAAAAAAAAAAAACGAACTTTATTTTTGGCAGTTGTATTTTCTCATTCAATTTCGGATAAATTTTATTTTGTCGTAAAACAAAAATACGAGACATTTCTCATTTCGAATTGTTACGTGAATGAAATTTCTAAACTTCGGTTTCAAAAATTTACCCTATATGCTTATTATTGGATAGTATAGAATAGAAAATGTTTCTGTAAGAGGCTTTTGTGTTGAAACATTTGCTTAGAAAAATTATTAATAAGTGCTAAATTCATAGATATTTGTTGATTACATGCAAATGATTCTTTTATTTTAATAAAATAGAAAACGTACAAGTACAGATATCAAAATGCTGTTTGTGTCCACTATAGACAACATTTACACTTACGCATGCATATTTTAAAACAAAATTAAAAAAATGGAATAAACTGTGCAATATTTAAAATGCAATGTTAAGAGGCAGTGGACAAGAAAGTATGTAAATTTCACCAGCAGACTCACCTCACCAAGTTATGGAAATAATGCGTAGCTATCTAATGCATGTTGAATAAGTTATAAAAGAAGAACTTTGCAAAAGGTGCAATTTCTCTGCCGTTATTTCTGCTAGGAAATCGTCTTCTGTTCTTGTCTCACAGAAAATATGTAACTGCGTAGAATGCAAGGTCAGTGCTAACAGAAATAGTTTTAAAAGACCGATTTTATGGTCGAGTGGAATTACACCCCAGATAGCATTGTGATAAGACTGTGAAAGACAGATTAATCTTTATGGCAAATCTTAGCTGATACATATTTGGATGAGTCTACAGTTAACAAGTTGTAGTGAGACGTTTAAGTAGAAATGGCCATGTTTGAGAACAGTAGTTCAGCACGCATGTATCAATGCCTCTACCGATAAGCCATTGACGAACACGCAGGACATAAATATCTTCATTCTGTAGCACATTCAAGACATTTATTATGTTTCCATTAGACCAGAACTATTTTCCACTGATTGGTTGATAGTAGTGTGCAATCATGATCACCGTTAAGGCTACCGTTGATACTACAACATAAGCGCCTGTCTGAAGTAGTGCCGGACTAGTGCAGTATGGGCGATGAAATAACAAGGATGAATCATAATAGTTTTAGATAAGTCACGTTTCTTTTCCTCCAGTGATATTCACAGCATATCACTCTTTAACATGTCATGATGCCTTAGGGCACAATCGAGTACAAGTTTTGAACTTTCTGATTTGTATTCAGACCACTATGATAACTCGAAGGTATATGGATGATGAAATGCAGCCAGGGGTTTTAGCTTAATCTCAGGGGATGCCAAAAGCTATATATCAATAGGATAACTTTCAACTGCACACTCGTCACATCAGCCAAATTGCTCCGCAAGGTGTAGAGATGTTTCTCTGGCCACCATTGTTTCCCACATTTTTCTCATACCAAATGAACACATTTGGGATTAGTTAGATGTCATTTGCAGATCCTACCACTGCCACTTTTAGAATACAAACTATAGAAAATAGAATAATTATAGAATGGGGAGACCTTAATCACAGGACGCCACGCGTACCCTTACTGTACTTGTACCTAGAAGTGCAACTTCATGTATCGATATCCCCTGTGACCCTATATCTATCAAGCCAAAGCTGTTCTCGCGCGGTATTATGAACATTCTTTTGAAATACAGATAACTTTTTGTTCATTCCTGCATCTCTATGTTTATTGAATATCTTCTTTTTCTGGCAATTCCTTCTTGAATTTGGATTTTCAATGAAGCGTAATGCGCATTTGAATATTTATTATTATTTAAAAAAATAACTATATAGCTTAAAATCATTACAAATTTCATAGCTTGAAGGAAATATAAGAATAATTTTAAGTACAATCTTTTGTGAAAAATAGAAGTACAAAATGAAGTGGTTGATTTAAATGAAACTATATACTTATCTGTATACAGCTTATACGCAGAGAAGAAAATGATAAAAAAAAAGTCAATGCCATAGCTCATCCATTTTTTTGAATATTATAATTAATTAGTGAAACCTCTTTTGGCAGCGATACATGCTTTTATACATTTCGATAAATTGTGATATGAGCTCTTAATGACATCCAGATATATAGTCTGCAGGCATTCGCCATTTGTCGTGTAGATCTGGATATTTTCACATGCATAAATATGCTGCCTCTACAATGTCCCAATTACGTTGGATTGGTGAAAAGTCTGGTGACTTTTCTGGACAAGAAGGAATATTAATGGCAAAAGCGCATTCCTTAGATAAATGAGAGTATGGGACCTTATATTATTTTGTTGGAAACTATGCTCCGGAAGACATGCCACCAAGGTAATATAACATTTTACAACTTGGTATCAACATATTGTTAAGCTGTTAAAAGTGCATGGAAGATGACTAGATATGATCTCCTGTTCTTTGAATTGCCCGCACACCATCACTTTATAGGTTATGACTGTATGCGTTTGAAAAACTAACTGCTGATATAAGTCACTGTCGTCGGCCTCTTCAGACATGAACATGAGGGTCATCTACTTCCAAGGTAAATAGAGTTTTATCTCTCAATACTACATCTGTGATTCTAAGGACAACCATGATGATCGGCTGCGACACCATCATTTCAGACAATTCCACGAATGTTATGGGATCAAACGTAGACACCTTAAAAGGCTGCTGTGAGTGTAATTCCGCCTCAGCCAAGCACCGTAAAATAGTGAAAGGTATCACAGAGGTATGGAAGAGGCTGAAGTACTTGAATAGTAGACGATGATACCGTTGAAGTAGTTCGGGCCTGTCCAACTATCTTCCGGTTTTGCCTCGCATTTGAGAATCTTGGCCATTTTTAATGAATTTTGGCTTTTTGTTGATAATCTCCTTGTAATAATTATTGTTGACAGCACTTTTGCTACTTGTGTCTGAATGTTTCATGTAATGACCCGTTGGTCGGTCTGATCATTCAATTTTACGCATTCCGACAATGCGTTCCATTAGAAGTTAATTCAGTTGTCTCTAAAGCTTGCGAAAATGTCATTATGACATCATTATTTCTATGAGGAATCACAAATGGCGAAAAATTAACTTTCCGCCACTGTTACTATTTTTATACTTTGAGAGTTTCTTAGCAAAAAAGCGTGTTATGGCTACAATTCATATTTATAGACCTTGCAAAATTTTATCTTTTGCATGTTCGATTAAAATGTCTTTTTTTTTACAAAATTTCATCTCAATAGTACAAAGATTTTGTGATGCTTAAAGTTTCTTTTTGAAAAATAATTTAATTACTTTCATACTAATAAATATTGAATCTTCACGTAAGTCATGATAAAATGTACAGTTCAAAATTAATTTTAGTAGGGTTGCATGGAATCTATGACATTACATTTACCAGTCATTAATAATGGTGTTTATTAGTATTTGTTACATATTCAGAGAAAAAAATTGGGTTTGGAAATTTAAAAAATACTACTAATTAATTTCAGATCCATGAAATAAGGATTTCTTCATTAATTTGGATGAAAGTTTCCACATCTGCTTATGAATCATTTTTGTAATACATTTACTTTATAACCTTAATTATTACAAATAATCATATAAGAACTATGATTTCATTTTTTTGTTTCACGTTTTCATTGGTAAAATACATCAAAAGATTTTATAAAATATTTGTTTATATAATCAGAGCCATATCAAAAATTAGTGTTAATATTTTATTGAAAATAATTAAAAAAGCTTGAAAAAGCAATTATTTTTAACATGTGATATGGTATTTAACAAAAATCTGAATAAATTCAAGTATTTTCAACTTGAAATAATCTACATTTTCTAACTAGGTAAAGTGATGGAAATATTTAGAAAGATAGAGTGGTTAGAAATCGTTCATTTATGCAAAAAATCAACAGCTTTTCAATCAATATTAAAAGCTGCAGTAATTAAAGTATAAAAGACGTATTTAAAGAAATCCATTCAATCTTACAATTCAATTCGATTTTTAGGAATTTTTAACCTGCAATTTCATTAGCATGGATTAATATTCATATTGAAAGTTCAGCTGAAACTTAAAATGTAGTTCTTAATAAAAGTTCTAAAGTCATTAAGGCTGTAGAATTTTCACTTTAATGTCAGAAATTTGTAGCATCTTAAAACTTCATCTACAGCTTTTTAAAAAGTCACAAGAAAATCGTTAATAAAATCAAAAGACAATATATCAAAAAGTTAATTTAGAAAGCTGATCACTTAAATATTACAAGTAAAACTTTTGATAAATCATATCTATGATACACAGATATGGTTTTTAAAGTCCAGTTTCTTAGATAGCACAAAGATAGTTATTCCAATGCAAATTCCCTTTCCATTTCATTAAGAACCTCTATTTATCACAATAAATAACCAATATTACAATAATTATTGATACTGTATTTTTCACAGAACGTTTTGAAGACTTGAAGAAGTGTCTTAAAATTTGTTTTCACAATTCCAATTATGAATAATATAAATTTCATGCATAATTAACAAAAACAATAGCTATTATGGTATATACATAGGTATCTTTAGAAGGGGTTACACAATTAGATTATATACTCTTATGTCTCTCACCGTTGTTTTTATAATATACTTTTTATAATAAAGCCATATTTATTTACATTTTAAGTCAGCATTTATGTAACTTAATTCCTTTACCACTAGTTTTCATATAAGCAAGGAATAATTCAAAACACATATGCCAAGTAGACTGATACGGTTTAACGATTAGCAGTAAAATAATTCAAAATTTAAAATAAAGATTATCAATTAAATTTTGAACGTATTTTATTAGAAAACACTATAGCACCTCGAGCATCATGAACGTAATTTACTTTTATATTTTTAAATAAATACAAAATAAAACCCTGGAACGCAAATATTATCGTTGATCAATAATAAACGTGCATACCATTTCATATAAAAAGGACCAAAAATTTATTTTTGAATATTTCATTGAGGAAAATATTATTAAGTAATATAAAAGTAATTATATTTTACTGATAAATGTCAAAAAAAAATAGAACAGATGGACAATTATAGTAATGGTTGTAAATATAATCAATACATTATTCACTAATTAACCAGAAAATTTTTAAACATGCATGTGGGTAATAGAAAAGCGATAGATTTATTATCCAACTTTTGAAGAAATTCTTTCAATAAACTTCACAGAATGTTCACAGAACAGTGGTTCTCTCCATAGAAAATCTGATTAACATAGTTACATTCACTATATAAAATTCATGTCGTAAAAATTACAAAATGCAAATTGTAGAATAGATATATCTAAAGTATAATATATGTATAAAAATGGATTGTAAATGTGGCGTTAATCCTTTTGCCAAAATATAAATTTAGTTATGAATAAGTTTTCAATTGCATTTAATATATCACATTTTTTTTTAATATTTTCCCTCAGTTTCATATAAAGAGAAAATACATTTTACTATCCGGAATGTTCGTAAATTGTTAATTCGACGCATTAACTTTCGATCAGCGTTTACTCACCTTCGTAAAAAGTGATGAATTAAATGTGCAAAGTATTTACATTTATTTACAGAGCTTTAAGCTATGTATTCAGTCATAACGTTTTCTAAGTTGGAAGACATTTATAGAAAATCAAGAGTCTCTAGCGTTTTTTTATCATTTTTGAATAAATCAAATCGATAAAATAAGAATATTTAATATCGGGGAATTTACGACATCATATGGTATTAAAAATATAATTTGTACCTAGGAATTTTTTCCTTAGTTTCAGAGTTGAAAGGCAAAAGTATCTTCAATATAAGAATAAAATTTTACTCGGATCAAAAATTATTAATCTTAATTTTAGGATGTTTAATACAAAATGCTAGATCACTCTATTTCAAATATCATTAAATCAGTTGATTAAGAATGTCATGTTTTCAGAGTGATTAAAATAAGGGACAGTCTTATTCTTTCATGAAGTAGGCTACATGAATTTGAAATTCATGCACTGACAAATATAGTGAATTTCTGTTAGAAATTTCAAAATGTGTATTTATTATAGTCTTTTTTAAATAAATGATATTTTCCAGAATTTTCTAAGAAATGGATGGAATCTGCATAATTGTTTTATAGTGCAATGAAGCTGTTTATAATGCGTGGTTACTGGGATTTCTACTTTTCTGCACTACAAGGAGCAGAAGTTATGGCAACTTGCATCCAGTTGATGCGCTTATGTCTCCCCAAAAGTGTAAATTTAGAAGTGGATACCAAGCAGAAGCTCCCAGACATCGCCTACTAACCCCTGAGGTATCGTTTCACATGTAGGACATTGCGATCACAACCTATTTAACGTGTACCAGACGTCATTAGAGAACATGGTAAATTTTCATTAGGATAGGATTCGAAATTACTACCTTCCGCCAACAAGAACAAATGCATTAACCAACCAGGCCACCACGGCCTTTGAGTTCAATACCGTTTCAATAGATTGTTGACAGTTTTATATGAGTACTGGGTACAATGAATCTAGAATATAATACCAATAGTTATATCTATGAAATATTTTCTAAAATGTAGTTTCCTATTTCTACTCAAATATTTTAATATATGTCTGACAAAAATATTTTAAATTACTATTACTATTAAATATAAATGAAATTATTCATAGATATAGTACTTAAATAAGTGTTTTAAATCATCTTTTACTTAAATCTGGCATACTCTATTGAATTTAAAAGAAAAGAAAAAAAAAAACAAATTTTAAATGGTAATTTTAATTGTATCTGTTGATCAGAGTTCTTGAGATGCATATTCACCATTCCTATCAACATAACACTCAATACAACAGTTTTCTCCTTATTGCTGCATGGTAAGAAATAACTGTGTGTAGAGTTGCATAGTTCATTACCTGATTAAATCAACTTTATTGTTAGGAAACCAATAAATGCATGTTTCCTAACATGCAATTTTACACTTAAAAGCTTCATTCACAGTAAGTATACAAAATGTATTAATCAAGTTTAGACAGTTGGCCATCTTTTAATGAAAATGGCTCTAATAATCAATGCAAAAGAAATTGCTATGCTTTTTCAAGCAAAATTAAATATATATTACAGAACAATTAATATTTGAGATGAAGCTCATCAAAATAAAAGAGCATTAATTTTTTTATTGAAAACAGGAAAAATGTATCGACTCACCTGTGATAAGCAAATAAAATTAAAAAAAATATAGAAAATATTTCAAAATACACAAAATTTCATAAGAAATTTAAGAGAGGAATTTTATAAGAGTTTAAATAATTTCAAATAATAGCTAAATATGTTACATGCACATTAAAGAACAATATGATAAATAGTTAAAATGTATATTAAATATGTACTATATTTTTTGAAATTTATCATTTAATTTTAAAATATATATTATTTTGACATGAATATAAGAAATTTGTTTGATTTTACTTTTCGTAAATACTTAATGTTTTATCTTTGGTTTTTTATTGACTTTAGGATTATTATTGCTTGGGATTATTTCGTTTTCCTGATTATAACATTTTATAAACTTAAAACTTGTGATAATTGAATTCTAATCAGATGAAGATAATAACTAAATGCCGATAAAGCTTCCAAATTATATTTAATGAAAATTTTCATTTACTATAAAGCTTCTAAATACTGTGATAGTTATGATTTTATAAGCACACTTTAGAAAATTAAAGGCTTCGAAATGCATTAAAATCTAATAACAAAATAAATGCAACTATTCATAACTCATTGGGTTTCTTGTTGGTAACTGTTTTTCAAAAAAGAATGATATGTAAGTACTGAATTAATAAATAAAAACGTATAAATTATTGAAATAATTAAATAAGTTTTAAAATCATATTTCCATTTTTACTAAAAATGCTGAATCATCTAAAAAGAAAGCACATATTCGATGTGGAAAGTGATATTATCACAAGAAAATACTCCCAATTTTAGATTCTTTTTTTAAAATATGATTATCAAAACCAATCTTTAAGCACTGTGAAGTAATACATAATTCTATGATGAATCCTTAAGTAAGATATCAAGAAAAAAGACTTGATAAAAAAAGTGGATACATATATTTATTTCTGGAAATTACTCATTTTCGCAAGTGAAGTAAAATTCGGAATCTTTTATTCTGGAAATAAAAAGTTTATGGGGATAAAATATAAATTTTATTTTGTTTTACTGAATATCTATACTCTACTTAGAATGACACATCAAATGTTACAGAATTGATCATCTAGAATGGGCTTACTTCGTTTTGTTAATGCGACGTTTTATTAATGTCTATTGATATTTTAGCTCGAACTGCTTAATAGTGTTGATAAATAGGATTAACTAATGCACGAGATAATCTTCCAAACGGAAACGATCTTTTGCATTTTTCAATTATTAACCGATTTTTGATCCCGAATCAATTCACTGAAGTTCGATTGATTATTTATGATCAGAATAAAAAGTAAATTTATGACAATCACTTAGTAAAACTAGAATAAAGATGTGTGTTGAAGAACTAGTTAAAATTACATCTACAAAAAAGATTAAAATAAATTTCAATTTCTCTTTAATATGGCTTATTCAGTGTTTGTTAAAGTTGTTACTCATCTCCCGAAAAGTAACAAAATATTAATATTCTATACATTCTCCATTTAAAATTTATATCTTAGTTTCTATTAATATAAACAATATAAAGTATTTATGGCATCAATTTAATCGATTTTGAATGTTACAAAATTTATGTTCTTATGTTTACAATAGATTTAATATAATTTTTGTGTATCAAATAATCAAATAATTCATAGTGAAAACTCTGATTTTATTTTTACTAACGTTTAGTATTTTAAACAGGTTGCAAACTATAAACTTATTAGTTAAAATGGGCCATGAAGTGTTTGGCTGTATGTGAGTAAATATGTATATCATTAAATATAATAGTTAAATTTGATTACTTAATAATATTTGTCCGTCAGTGAAAAAATAATAACAACAGCTATCTAAATATTTGTTCAAGTATTCAATCAATATGCCATTTTGATGATTCAAACTATTCCCTTCTGATATATATAAGAATAAAAATTCTGATTACTAATCCTAGGAAGAAAGCAACTGAGGTTCATGATGGCTGTGCTGAAGTGTATGCTTTTCGTTGTGCTTGGGGTACTTTTTCATGTCTCGAATGTTCAAACAAGTGGTGAATGTTCAACAGAACTAGAAGGGCCATGCTCGCCTTTTAAAGTAGCCTTTAACAATGCTTTGAAGTCATCTCCAGAAATGCTAAAGCAATTTGACGTATCTCTTCCAACTCAAGTCTCTTATGATTCTTATTATGAGTTTTCCATAGAATTCTTTACAAAGATGAATGCTGAAAATGTTGAAGAAATAGCACAGGAAATTGCGGAAACTGCAACAGCTAAAATTAATGATCTCTCACCAATAAGGTATGCAGATTTCTATTCAACAGGCGTGGAGCATACTCTCAATATTCAAGGCGCCTTAACACCGGATAATTCTGCACCTCTAGCTTTGAAGACTGTGGAGTACTTGAACAAAGAGCGAAATGCTCCTGGAAGAGATGGATCCCCTCGATCTAACCTTAAAACCTTGTTTGACTCTGTTTTTGACATGGTAAGCTATTTGGGTTCTCTATCAGACCAGCCAAGCAATCCAAAACTTATAGCTGACTCCTTCCTCAGCGTCATGAGATCCATACATTAACTATATGACAACTTATTTTCCAAAGTACAAGAGGGAATTATATAAATTATTAATTGTGGCTTAAAATAAGTTTTATAAAATAAACTATAAGTGCTATAAGTGCGAGACATTATTCTGATTATATGTACATTTGAACGTATAATTTTAGTAATAATTCTTTAATTAAATGTATTGGACATTTACGATAATTATTTATTTTGGTTTATATTGTTGTTTATAATGAAATTTTGTTTAAAATTTGAATTGTTTTTATGTAAGGCATTTAAATACAAATATATTCAGTAGATTAAATTTTGAAATCTTTTATAATATTTGACTATGTCACAATACGAAAATTATTAAATAATATTAAAATTTTTTGTTTCAATTACATCTTTTTAGGTGTGTAAGATTATGAATAAAATGAATGTTACATCTCTACCAATTGTGTTCAAAAATTAATATTTTTAAAATGTATAAGAAAAATATATTTTTACAAGTCTACGGTGGGATAAAATACACTTTAAATTTAAATTTTAAAAAATGGTGCTCTGACTTACTTGCGGCAGACATGAATTTAATATTTTGATAACTTAATACTATTATAAAAATTCTGTATATTACAAATGCACATTGGTAAATGCAATTGTAATCATCATAATAAAAATAAGTTAACTTATATTTTATCTAGTAACATTTTGAGAGGTTTTTTGTGATCAATAGATACATATTTTAAATCTCTATGCATTAGTATACGAATGAAATTATCATTAAATATAAAATGGTGTATTTAAGTTTCGCATGAAAAACCTTCGCAATTATGTTTTAACTGAATGAGCTAGCACATTTTGTATTATTTATTTTGATCTAAAGCAAAAAAATAATAATAATAAACTAAATAAATAAAAATAAAAAAAATAAAAAATAAAATAAAAAAAATGCCTGAGTAATATAAAGTCAAAATAATTTTATTTAATCTATCAATTTGATTGGATATTTTATTTAATTTATCAATTTGATATGAACTTTCTGGAAAGAGAAGATATCTATAATGGAATAAATATAAACAAGAAGACAACCTATATGATTAGAAGGCCAACGGACTTACAACAGATTACTGTAAAAGATTACTGATGAAGTAAAAATCTATTGACAGATCTAGGATTATATTTAGTCTTCTTTTAAGATATCGGTCCAGATAAATTGTGCTGTTTTTTATTCTTTGTGTTATTCTTATCTTGCCTGAGAAATTAAATACATTTAATTTTAGCATCAAACTCCAAAATGTTTTCTAAAGGATTGATTAACAGGAATTATGAAAGACTTAAAAACAGTACTGTTGACAAATTGGCAAAGTAAGTGATTTAGGCAATATATATTTAATATTTTTTTTGCACTTTCATTCTAATTTTTACTTTATGTTGTTTAATCAATTAATTGTAATCTGAGAATTATTCGGCAATTGCACTAGAGTTACTTTATTTAAGCAATCTGAAAATAAATGATAAGCTATTTTTATTTTCTTTATTAAAATAATACTGGATTTCTCCATGATAAATTTCATGGTAAAATTATTATCATTATTATTTTTTTTTTTAGTTTCATCGGGAAAAAGTCAAACTTTTATTTAAGTAATCATAAAATTAAATTTCCATATATACTCATAAACCTGCTTTAATTTGTTTCTCCAAGATGAAGGAAATAATACACGTTTTGAGATATTCACTTTCACCCGATACCTACAATTCAAACGGTGAACTGAAATAATTCACAATATATGGAACAATTAAAATCATAAAATATTCAACAAAAGATAAATGACTATTATTAAACAAACTCAATAAATCTGAAGCATTCTTTTCATTTCTATAGATTTATTACACTAAAAACTACAATAATTCAAATAAGTATTGATATAGAAATGCATTAGATACTACGAGCAGATTTACGATATTAAAAAATGCACCTAAATATCGAAAATATTATTAAAGTGAGCAACATTATGTGAAACTTTCGCAAACTAGTTAAAAAATTAAAAATTTGAAGCATAAAATGTAATTTTGCTATAAATTTACTTAATTTATTTTATAGTATTCACTCAATAGAAGTTGATCTTTGAAAACATTCTCAGCTTTGTCGACTATTCGAAGAATTTCGGTGCAGAAGTTATAGAAGCAAAATCTAAAAATATAGGTTGATATTGTACAAAACAAACAACAGTTACAACACGCAGTTACATGATCGAATGTAATCCATTTCAGAGCAGGAAGCTATGAAACAGTAATTACACAATTGACAATATAAGAGATTAACATGTATAATATTCTCATTCAGATATACAGCCCTCACATCTTGATTTTATGATAAAAATCATACAATTAGTCATCGAAGAGAGCCAGTGATTGCAATGGCCTTCTAGCCTCTAGACAGTCACAGACATGTCTTTGAAGAGACTTAGCATTCCTAACCACCAAATGCATTCACCATCCAGAAAACAAAATCTCTTAATAGTAATGTAGGGAAATAATTGTTTTAATTTAGTGGTACACAAAGCAGAATATGAAATGATAAATGTAAATATTGGCAATGAATACTTATTATATTAAAGTAAATAAATAATTTAAATAAGAAAAGTAGAATTTAGAAAATCAGCCTTACCTTTTAAATATTTTAAGTTTTCAGATAATTATATAGAGAATCAATAATTTATATTTTTAATAAATATTCTCACATGTTTGAAATTTATACAAGTGTAGCTCTTTTTTGTTTTACCACATAAAGTTTTTTCTATTTATTATAATTAGATATATATTGAAAAAAATGGATAGAATATCCTTATTATTATCTCATTATTATAACAGAATCTGCTTTATCAGATAATCAAGGCATCATTCTTCAGCATGATTTGTAATATTTGTTGAACATCGATGACAAAAACACTGAGAATAAAAACTGCTTTCGAATTATATTTTGAAAGCATATAAATTAATTATAAACAATGTAATTAGTAGTTTCTTTTCAGAAACTAGACCAGATTTTAAAACCTGATGATAAATTATAATTACATACCCTAAAATGTGTGTTGTGATATTTAAAAAAACATTCCTGTGCCGGAGTGAGAAAATATTCTTTTATAATAATAATATTTTTCGTTAATTTTTTTGCAATGTTACTTTGCCATCTAAGAAACGTTTTACAGGCTAAAATAACGCTGAAAATATTTTTCAGATGAAAAACTACGAAAGAAAAAATATTTCAGAAAGCAAAATAACTTACAAAATCATGATTTTCAGCTAAGATTGCAACATCTGCAGCTTCCAGAAGCATCTTGATTCTTTCTTTTATAGATGAATTGCCTTTTTGTAACTGATATTCCACTTGCAATAAGACATGGATTCGCAAGTTTATGCAGTGACACATTCTCATGTCCATTGTAGGTAATTTATAATTTCTAAAAGAATTATGTGTGATAAATGAGTCTATAAATTTCAATTTCATTGCTGCGACATTGCCATCTATATATAATGAACAATTAGTAATATCACACACACACACACACACACACACACACACACACACACACACACACACACACACACACACACACACACACACACACACACACACACACACACACACACACCATATGTATGTACATACCATGTGTATGCATACCAAATGAGACGATTGCTAACAGATGTCTCCTACGTATATGCAAACATTACTAAACTATGACACGTGATTGTTTACAGTTTGACATTTGATACTCACATTTAGTTTACATTTGGACGAGTTTCAGGGTGCACTGTGTTTCTTTACTGTGTTGAAAATGTCGAAACTTATGCCTTCCGACCACGATTTGTGGACAGCATTAGCTTTTGTTACTATCTGAAGACAAATGATACCAAATTACATCAAGTGCTTGTAAAAGCATACGGCGACAATGTTCTGAGTCGTGCGCAGTGCTACAGGTGGTTTCAAAATGGTGATTTTGATGTGAGAATCGAGGAGTGTGGCAGAACAGCAAAAAATTTGAATATGCTGAATTGCAAGCATTACTCGATGAAGATGATGATCAAACGTAAGAACACCTTGCAGAATAATTGAATGTTGATCAGAGCAATGTTTCTTGTCGTCTAAAAGCAATGGTCATGATAATAAAAGTCGGTAGATGGGTACCACATGAGCTAACGGACAGTCAGCAGAAAAACCAAAAACTCGAGGGCGAAATGATGTTTTCCCATTACAAACGCAAGTCATATCTCCATCGTATTGTGACTGGCAATGGAAAATGGATATATTTTGAGAATCTCAATGATTCATACATTGACACCATCCAAATCGAACGAAAGGCCGAATCGCTTCGGCCGCAAGACAAGTCTGTGTATTTTTTGAGATTAGGAAGGGTCAATCCATTATGAGTTTCTCAAACCCAGCGAAACCGTTAGTACTT
Source organism: Latrodectus elegans (assembly GCA_030067965.1). Taxonomy (NCBI): domain Eukaryota; kingdom Metazoa; phylum Arthropoda; class Arachnida; order Araneae; family Theridiidae; genus Latrodectus; species Latrodectus elegans. The sequence goes on along the minus strand of CM057813.1, from coordinate 38,761,603 downwards.
ATCGCTACAAGCAAGAATTGCTTGATTTGAATGATGCTATACTCAAAAAACGCAAACAGTACAAGAAAGCATAGCACAAATGTGATTTTCCTTGATTACAACGCACCTAGCAACCATGCTAAACCGACCAAGGACATCGTTAAGGCACTCGGCCTGAAGCCTTTATCGCATGCGGCTTATTCGCTAGACTTGGCTACTTCCGATTTCCACCTATTTGTATCATTGAGGCACACATTTTCTGACTAGCACTTCACTTCTTACGAAAACCTCAAATCTTGGTTTGATGACTGGTTGGTTTGAAAAGACAGATCATTTTTGGGGATGGTATTCACAAATCGCACGAAAAATGTGTAGCTAGCTATGGGAAAGATGTGTAGCTAACGATATATATTATTTCGAATACAGAAATATTAACAGTTTTTGCAAATTTATTGTGTTTCTTTTTTTTAAAAAAAAAACAATCATCGTCTTATTTCATTTGCATATACCTGGTACAAACATATACGTATATATATATATATATATAATATATATATATATATATATAGATATATCTGTGTGTGTATGTGTTTGTGTAAATCGTAAAAGAAATGTTCCAAAGAAACTTGTTCACATCTCACAGATACTTTTCTATCTACAACGAACATCTCTGTGGTTTGAATATCAGCGAATATATCATATCTGTATACATCATATACGAACATATCTGTAGTTTGAATCCTACATGTTTTAGCACTTTCAATAATAAATTCCTTTTGACGTTTTTAAAGTGAATTGAATTTGAAAATTAATTTATAGAAAAAGAAATTGTGTTTAAAAAAGAATAATGTCAATGCAAAAAAATTTTGAATTTAGCTAAAATGCATATAGTTAACTTGAAAGTTTTTAGACATCGAAAGGAAAAGAATGATATTAAATATCACCTGAAAGCCTTAAAAGCTGCCTTTTATTTCTAAAAGAATGAAAAAGCAAACTATAAAAATATTAATAGAATGATAGGGATTTTTAATTTGAACATTAAAATTTAATGAAACCTTAGTCCATCGAGTGGAGATATAAAAAACTCTCCTTAAGATTAAATTTTTATTAATATAATGAAAGTTTACGTTCATTAATATATATTAGTTATTATATACTAATGTCCCAAGTATGTACATTATCTTTCAAAATATTTATTTACTTGTGGTATCATGCCGAGCATTGGTTTTTATTTGAGGAAAATTAAAAAACTAGTTTCACACTTGAAAAGGCATATGGATACAAATAACACATTTATTGATAAGCTTTTGCAATCAGATAAATGGCAGGGATATTCATTTGCTTGCATGTAAAATAGTTGCACGCAACAAACGGCTGTACCTTCAAGAATGGAATGTTATTTGTCCGTGTCATCTAATGAAAATTTAATTTTTGCTTATCACATCGTGGATCATAACAATTATTTTCTCAAATAGTTAGTATTAAAATAGTTGAATTCCTTCTCTTATTCGATGTAATATATAAAAACATATTAAAAAAATAAGAAAGTCAGTGTCTTGTCATAAATATTTCTTGGTCAAATAAATAATGGTGTTTAATTTATAAACTACATTGGAAATATTTAGACTTATTAGTTCTGACCCAGAGAGTTATAATTAACAACACAAATTGATTTAAGTATGGTTATTATTCACAGAAGACATTTGTCTTCTTTAATTAAAGTAAAAGTCGCTTCAGAATGCAATGACAGATGTGAACATTATTTTTTACTTAAACAAGAAATATTTAACAGTACTAACTTCAATAACGGGGAATTTGAATCTGCTTCCTGATTGCATGAGTCGCAGATTTTGCCAGATAACTTTAAAAGGTCAGCAAGGTAGAGGTTAAGCTTCTCCCGTTGACTCTCCGGCATGGCGTTGATTATACATTGTCTCATCATTTCAGAGGTGAAGATGAGTGGATGGGAGCAGAACTCGAGTGGCATAGTTTGTACGTAAATGGTTGATCTGCTTCCAGATGAGGTTGCCATGTGGTCACAATCAAACTCCAGGATATGTTTCCTGATAAGCATTTGAGTTTTGAAGCGTAGCTAGAAAATGGGAATAAATTCTTTATTTTCATCTGATCCTTTTCAAAACCTTTCGTTTTAAATGTTATAAGAAATTTTGAAAACAAACAACCCATTCAGAAATAGGAAAACTATAAACAAAAGTTGACGTAAAATTAGTTTTAAAAATACATTTGGTCCTATGAAGCCTTATGTGTTATTATATAGTAAGTTACCTTTTTCTTGATTAATACAGCATTTTTTATATCATAAATTAGTAGCACATAGTAAAAGAACAGTATGTTATTTTTTATATACAGTATGTCCATTAAAGTCCATTGCCTTGGTCGGTATGGATGAGTACCTGATTCGCTTAGGATTTTTCAAACCTGACTTTTGGAGAGATCACAGAGTTGACTGGTCTCTCTTACGCTGCATTTCGGATATGCGAGGGCATATGCTAATACCTCATCCGGTTGAACTTGCCGTCCTACCATAGCAAGTCTGACAGATCGAGGTCGACTAATAATGCAACCAGTCTCCCATAAGCGTTTTACAACAGTTATGATGGTTTCATGAGAAAAATGCGGGTTTGCAAGGAAACGTTGGCGGTACAAACTTGCTCTCAGGTTTCTTACGTGTTTGCATACTACATACAAATTGTTGGAATTATTTTTAATGCTTACGTTCTTTCCATATCGAAATAAAAGTAAAAAGTGTAATCACGAAAACAAATTTTTGTTTTTTTCAAATATGCTCACGTACGATATGCCACGTCACAGCACGAAACAACAAATGCTCGTTTTAATCGTTGTATTCTTCACATTACTGCCTACAAGGTATCTTTTCGTACTAAATCGAGGATGCTCTACAGCTTTGTAAAAAAAAAAAAAAAAAGTCACTTTTTTTTACCTACCACGTTCCGGTTTCAAGATACAAATACAGTTTTCCATCAGATGGCTTGGTAGGTGGTTTCATTCAGTAGCGCATGGCTACTTTACTATAACTAGACACCATTTTTATGAATATAGCAGCAACCGATCCGAAGTTAAGAGGGTGGCAAGAAACTTTAGTGGACATACATACATACATACATACATATAGATATATATATATATATATATATATATATATATATATATATATATATATATATATATATATATATATATATATATATATATATATATATATATATATAAATATTTATGTACATTTTCTACATTTATATTTATTTGATTGTTTTGATTTTTAGTGTTTACTTTTGAAAATAAAATGAGAATTATATCTTTAAAATTTATGATTCACTATGTAAATTTAGAATGAAAAATATTTTCTTATAAAGTCATTAAATCTAAATCATGATATATGAAATTATATCCTCATTTACGAACTTGAATATTTCATAAGCCTCTTTATATAAATTTTGCTTTTCTAAGTAGAAACCTTTTTAATGTAAATTTTCTGTTTCAATAAAATTAATATTTGTTATAAAAGTATTGCACTAATTAATTTTCTATGAAAGTTAAGAACCAAATATAGTTACATAAAAATTGAAACCTATTTTAATTTTAATTAAAACAATAATTGCTAATGAGAAATAAATAAAGAATTTGGAATAAATATATGATTATTGTAAGTTTATTGTACTCACATAATTTTGAATGATGATTTTTGAGTAATTTTATTCATAAATAAAATGGATTTACTTTTTCTGATTTTAAGAAACAATTTTCTCCTATTGAATTGATATACCACATGCAAAATCACACAAAATAAATCAGTAAAATAGGATCACACAGAAAATGATTTGAATGTAATTGTTGAAATTATATAACAATATTGAATGTAAGGTATTTAATATTATGTGAGAGATTTTAAGAGTGTAGAGAAATTCCTTTGCAAAGTGACTTATATTTTATGCAGAAAAATCATTTCTTCCAATATAGAAGAAACATTCATGTAAAAATTTTGGATGCAAATATATATAACTTATATTTGTTATCAATATTTGAGTTTTAAAATCTGCCATATTAAATAAATTTAAATGTAAACTATGAAGACCCTAAGCACGCAAATACAGTAAAACAGTGTTAACTTATTTATTTACAAAAGGAGCCGTTTAGTATTCTTCATTTTAAGTTATAATATAAATACTAACTATTTTGGCCTTCTCTTTTTACAAGTGCTGTAAAAATTATACATATTTATGTATAATTTAAAATTGTATAATGCATAATTTAAATCAATAAAAGTACCATTCAATGCTTTAAACTTGATATTTTATCTGTTATTCTAAAAAAATTGTCACAAATTATTCATATGGATATCTCAACTTTAATGAAACTGAAAAACTTCCACAAAATTGTTACATTAATTATCTCTTCCAATGATTTAAAAAATTCAATTCTTCATATTTAAAATTTTTAAATCCAATTTACAAAATTACTGACTAAAACACTTTTTAAATATTACAACGTGCGTCATAGTGCAAAAAAGGAAAAGGAAATTTTCAAACACTCTCATTAAATAACTTTATGAAAATCTGGCTGTTATATAAAATTTCTGGAATTTCAATTTATTTCAAAAATATGCATTCCTTAATAATAAAGTAATGTATAATGTGATAAAGCAATATGCATAATAAAATGCGAAAAAAATATTTTATTGATAAGATATTGAAAAAATTATAATGCTTGGCTGTACTTGATGCTATCCTTGTATATTTAAATATGAGAGACACATTCTTTTAACGATAATTTTCTTGAATTTAAAAATAATTATTGTTGAGCATATTTATTTCCAAATAAACATTTTTACCAGATCATTCTTTCTGTCTTAAAATTGCAAATATATTTTAAATACATTAAAAAACGTGCTGTTGCTTAAAATATTATATAATAATATTTTCACAAAAGTTTTTGTCTAAATAATATTTCCTAAAAATACGACGAATAATTATTGCTGATTTTGATCCCATGTATTGTGGCATTTCTTCAACAGATTCACGAGCTACTTAATCCTTACAAAATCAATAAACAGCAGGATATTCGAAGGAAATATTTTTAGGAAATTTTCCCCTACAGACCTCATCTTGGCAAGAAGGAGTTATTGGGATTAATTAGTGAAGCACGTAAGGAGTGTTTCACTACTAGTAGGGTTACCTTAGGCATGAAGGTCACTCCATTTTCCTCTGCTAACATTATCAGAAATTGTAATAAGTCAGTTTTCTATACTCGGGTGTATCAGGCCTTATCCAACCTGTTTTCCTTAGCCTTTGCTGTGAGCTTTACGTCTTTACGAATAGTTAGTTGTAAAATGACATGATCTATAAAGTAGTGCATACTAATTTGTTTTAATGAACCAAGTGACACAAAAGTTTTTTTCACAGTTTTAAAATGCTCAGAAAAGAATTTAATTACTATAAAAATGAACAGTTTATATAATAGGGATAACAAACAAGTTATATTTTATTTAGAATCAAGGAAATAAAGTCAATTAAAAGCTACCGAGAAAAATCATGTGACCTGAAATACCAACAACATATTCCTTTCATTTTGTTCATGCAACAGGTCTTCAATATGATCAACAGCACATTATATGGTATGATTAATTTGACTCTACACCTTTTATAGAAGTTTTCAACATGAGTGAAGTTAAAGCGAAAAAGAATGTTTATGTTCCCAAATACTGAGTGGGACAAATTGTACCGAAGAGCTTTCAAACAACCACAGATCTAGAAATCGGATATTAAAGATTAAGTGTGATTGTGCAAGACACACGGATATCCAATCTTGACTTAGAAATCAGTTTTAATCAAAGGCTTTGCAACAAAATCATTACACTCGATTATCACAGTGCGGTGGTGCACCATCTGCATAAGGCTCGTTAAAGATAACAAACTTTTTTGATTAAATGCATTTAAGATTTTAAAGCGGATAAAAGTCAGCTCAATGATTACCATGCACATTTTATAACCGGATTATAATCATAATTCTTGAAAGAATAATAATTTAATAATGAACGATGTGAGGTGAATTCAAACGTTGTTTAAAATCTATCCAAATCAGACTTTATTAAAACACTTTCTTGGAAACTGATCATTTTTAACATTGCTTTTCTAGCTTTTCTATGCTGTTTTAAATTTCAGAAGACTTTTTATTAATCTGGTAGTTAAATCAATATATAAACTACATAAGTATACATTTAAAATATAGATTTACTTCTTGTAATGAATATTCTGGACATACTGCTTCCAACACGTATTTACTAAAAGATTCCCCAAGTAATGCGCATTTCCTTATCAACATTTGTTCTTCTGTTCTCAAGCCGATAGTATGATCTCTGAAAATATCTGCACAGAAAATGGATTTTTTCACATAGTGTAACTCTATTTTTAAAGTTACAGCTTGGGTTAAAACATGATAATGAATTTTACCAGGATATTTTAAATGGATTATTTCAAATAAAATTTAAGTGTATTAATCAAATATAATATGCATTAATCAAATATAATATGTATTAATCAAATATAACATGTATTAATCAAATATAATATGTATTAATCAAATATGTAGTATTAATCAAATATATATGAAATGTTTTCAGTAGGAAGAGGGTAATGGCTCTGCAATAGGGGCGAGAGGAAATTTTGTGTATGGTGGGAAATGTATCCTGTTTCAAATTCCGTAAAAGTTAGCTCTATAATAGCTCTCAGCAAAAGCTGTACCAATAATTTATCGCCTTTTAGTTACTTCAGAAGGGTTAAATGTATGAATTTCAACAAGGCAATGCTCCTTGCTATGAGTTTAAATTAACTTCAAATTAGTTTCAAAAGAAAAAATACCAGATTTTGTGTTTGCGAAGACATTTCTGAGATTTAAGTTCCATGATGTATCAACATCTTTTCGCAAAATTTTAGGAATCACTGGTCTCATTAAAGATATGCAAATAGCCGTGAGTATACGACTGTATATGAGTCAGATATATCTATCATGGATAAATGGGGAAAAAGTCATAAATCTATGCTCGAAAACCTAATTAATTCAATGATATGTATCGAGTATTTGAAATTATTCAGAAAAATGATGAATGAATATTTTTTTTATTTGTGCATTATTTCAGACGTAAAATTAACCACTTTCTTAATATATGTTAAATAACTAGGATTACATATAGTAATATTAAAGTCAAATTGACTGAAGCATGATATTTTTTGGAACAATTATGTATGTAATCAAATTAAGCGAAATTAATTTTTATTTATATAATATAAATGTAAAATGTTTGTACCAATTAGATTTGATGGCACTTCAATATTCCATAAACCCTCAGGATCCAAAATGTCGCAAACATTCTTTTGAAATAAAAAGAAAAGAATCATTAAATATCATCAAAAATATAGCTTTTCTTAACTATCATTATTTTTCACTAATAGTACTTGATATTAAAATTTAAAATGAATTTTTCTGTCGAAAGTGAATATATATCTTTTTCTATATATTTAATTTTATGAAACTAAATCAAAATATTTTCATAATTTATGGAATAACATTTACTTAAACTTAAAGTTTCAAATATATTTAATTTCTAACACCTTTTGTTCATTATTTTTCATTAAACTTTATAAAAACAATAACGAGAAAATTTTCTTATCTTTTAAAACTTATAGTTAGCACTACAGAATACTTGAGGCGTTACACTCGATGCACTACAGAATATATTTTTGCCAAACTGAACACACATATTTTTATGTAGTATACTATCTTGTAAAAAATTAATGAAACAGTCTCTAAAAACGACAGTGTGAAAAGTTATGAAACATTTGTGAAATTAAATCCTGTTAATTTCATTTTAAAATTAAATTCTGAAAATTGGTTTTATAAAATATTTAAATCTTATACATATTTTATAAAATCAATTTTTAATGAAACATTAAAATAATAAAGAATCGGTTATTCTTGAATTTGCATAGGACTTTAGAATATGAATGCAGAACAGAAAATTTTTGTTTGCAATATATAACATTGTGTAACATTTTTAACTTCTGTAGTTTTTGCAAATTACTTTTAATTTTTATTATTTAAAAATTATGCGCGCTATCATCAGTTATAATGGAAATCTTATATTAGATTGAAACTCAATTTTAATAATTTAGGAGGTCAAAATTGAGTCAGATGTAAGCAAGCAGTTAATTTTATTTTACGGAGCGGTATTAAATAATATCAAAATGTTATGAGGAAAGTTTATAAATTTTTTTGTGAATATACCGATATAATTTGTTTAAAAAACTGTATTTAGCTTTTCAAATAAGTTCTTAACTTAAATATTAACAACATTATAGCGATGTAAATATTATCAAATCATTATTAATTTTGTAAACAATGATATATAAAACAGTACTAAAAATGTCATTTTATTAAATTTGAACTAAAAATACGACTTGAACTAAGAAAATAGAAATTATTTCTGTAAAATTTAAGGAAGTCCAAAAAAATATTTAAAACAATCACAAAATATTATCAATGATTCTTAACATTTGCAACTTATTGGTACTTAAGAACATTTATTATGAGCGAAAAATTAGCTATTTTTTATAGAAAGTTTTATTGATATTAATTTTTTTATACAGACTAAATCATAAATGCATTTCATAAATCCCTTAAAATTGAGTTTCTTATTTATTTTCAATACAAACTCAAATCATGGTATTTTGGAACATTCTAGAAGGAGTTTCAATATAATGTTTATAAATAGAAATATATAATTCTAAATACTTTCTTTTAATTTTTATACATCAAAAATTATCATTTAAATATTCTATTCTCTTACTTCGATATTTATCTGTCCATTTATTTCCTTGGTAAAGAAGAAGTATTTTTCTAAAATATCATTTGGAATACTATCTTTTGGTACAATGTTAAGATGATTTCGTAACTTATCCATTATCAACATTTCCCTCAAGATGAGTCCGTTTCCATTACTACGTTCACTAAAAAAACTAGAACACATAAAAACATGAATATGTCAATTTTATATACTGTTACAATGAACATAATAAAATGGTATTTTATAGTTACTATCATTTCAAAATATTCTTAAATATAGAAGTTCGCGTATGGTTTCCCTATAGCATAAAAATCAAGTTTATTTTCTTATCATAATTTAAAGCTATTTGGTTCATGAATTCATCAATAATTATATATTCATTAAGAGAATGATTACTTGATTAACTCTTTGTGAATGGCTAGCACCTCTAGAAAAAGGCAAGCTAAGGCACCTAATTCTTCTGCTTTCATTGGCTTAAGATGTATCTCGAAATATTCTTGTTTATTGAAAGGAATTGTGTTTACAAGACTCCCTGGAATAGTGGCGACAACGACAGCTACATGGGAATGCATCAAATCTTGTAAGAATAGCCAAGACTCCTTTCCCGTGTGCTCAGCTTTGTCTATGCCAACAATCAGTAAATTGTTTTTTTTTACACACTAGAATAAATAAATCAACATTTAATTAAATTAACAGAAATACAAATGTATATTAATTATCCTTTTTGATTAAAGAAAAAGATATGAATTTATGTTTTTAAGTACATATTTTTACCAAAGAATTATCTTGTTCTTTATTTATTAAAAATTAACCTAACTTAATTAATTTTCATTTTATGAGTTATTTTAGAATAAAAATTCGTAACTAGAGCTATTTTTTGCGACTACAAATTTCCTGAAAATTTTTTTGGGAATCTAATTTTTAGATTAATCTTCTAGTAAATTATAGTTTACTAGAGTCATAAAATAAGATTTAAATTTTTTTAAAAATTATTTGACAGTTAATGTAAGGAGAAATTTTTCAGTAAATACTTTTCAAAATGCAAATATTAAATTTTTCAACTTTAGATAAGGAATATTATAGACAACGGATAGCAGAAATTCAATCAAGAACACAAATAAGGTTTAAATTTTATTTTAGGAAATCAAAAAGGATTCAAAATTGAGATTTTTGTATTGAAGATATCGTATGAAGACTTATAATTAAATAGCCATTTAACAATATCATGTCATTATGAGGAACCGATATATTTTGAGAGAAATTGTTTTTTTTTTTTTAGAATTAAATTTATTAATATTAGTTAAAGAAATGCTTGCTAATACTTTTAGATTCTTCCTTTTTATCTGTATTATCTGACTAATACTTGCTTCACAAATATATATTACAATATTTTTATTATCGTATTTGCCATATTTTACTATTTTGTTATTAATCTACAATTTATTTTGACCTATAATTGTTATTTAAATGTGAAATATTTTTAAATTATTTTAATATCCTTATTAATTAAGGATATTTGAAAAAATGTATGTGTACTTAAAGCTTAGTTGTAGATGTATAAGTTAAAACTTTGGGCAGCTATATTATTATAAATAAGAAAAATATTCAAATATTTAATAAATATTCTTGAATATAAGTTACAAAAGTAACTAATGAATTTATATATATATATCTAAAAATAATAAATATTAATAAAAGAACTTACTTACGTTATCGAGAACTAAAATTGAAATTAAGATAATGATGTGATATAAAATTATTAATGTTAAAAGAAATTAAAAAGCGTTCGCTATAGTAAATGTATAAGTTATCATTAAGTGATAACTTTCAATAAAAAATTCATAGAAGTTCACAAATTTTAGAGCATCATATTATTACAATATTACACTTGTGTCCATAAATTAAGGATAATGCAAGTTCAGGCAAAGAAAGAGATAGAAACTAAACAAATGTGACTTATTTGTAAAGTCTATTAAACAAAAGGTAAAGAGCAAAAATGATGCTATATGTTCAACATCATTACTAAAAATTGCGATTTGTACTCCCTGGAGCAAATTTCAAAAAACAACCTATTTACAAAATCCAACATAACATGGTTGGTATGAGGGTTAATACATAGGTATGCCATATCCCACATGATGCTTAACAGACCGTACAAAGCCTAGGCATGCTGAGTATCAAATTATCGATCTGGTCTTAGGGAATATTACACCACTCATCAAACAATACTTGCCGGAATTCACTTGAAAATGTGGGGAGGAGATTGATGGGCTACAATTCATCGTACAAGCATGTCCCACACATGTTCTATTGGATTCCAGTCAGGTGAGTATGCTGGCCAGTATATACGGGTGTTATCCTCCGATTGAAGGCATTCGTCTACAATGTTTGCACTGTAAAAACGGCCTTTGCCATCCATAAACAGAAATTCTGCACTCAGTTATACTCCAGGCTAACCGTAGGCGACAGTGAGTTGCTGTAAGTGGAACACATCTGACAGACCTACAAGCATATAGACCAATTTGTCCTAAGTGTCTGTACTCGTTTTTGCCTTGAAACTGTCGTACCGGTAGCTGAAGAGAGTTGACGAGGCAGGTACGATGATGTTCTCCATCTATTTCTTTTGGCAGTAACTGCCAAATACCGGTCCCCATTCGGCGTTGTAACTCGGGGGCGACCTGGGATGTAACATGTAATCACATTAAAATCATATTGGAATCGTTGCCAAAGATGACACTCTGGGCGATTCCAAGTTCCTTGGATACTTCCAGCTGGGTGCGTCCACGTTTCAAACGGTCTAAATTTTTCTAGCACATAAAACATCATCCAAATGTTTCCTTTGCGCCATAACTATGCGGTTATTGCACTGAAAGGCTTTTAAAGCGTGCGCCCGCGATCAATTTTAGTTCTTTGTAACTATTCCTTATATACCCCTCTCTTATACTCTCATCATTATGACGTACTATCGGCACCATCATGTGGTTTTCTTGTAATCTGCATATTATTCTTCACGATATGTGTGATAATTCTACACGTGAATTTTTTATTTTAGTGTTCAATTTCTGCGTGATTCTGAATTATTCTTAATTTATGGACATGAGTGTAAAATATTTATCTGGCAAAATATAAATTATAGAAAATTATTTTTCATAAGTAATTTGCATGCAAAATCACTTGAAAGTTTAATACAAAAGATCATTCAGTTAAAAAAAATCATGTGTTTAGATGATTAGTTTTAATATAAGTCAATGAGATCCTATTCTAATAAGTTATGAATGATAGAATAAAGGATTTGTATACATGTTTGTAAACTAAATAATTTAAACATTAAGATGTAAATCTTGTTAAATCGTAAAACATTGCCAAGTTCATAGAAATTTAATGATGCTTATTTGGTCTAATAACTAAGTTATTTTAATTTGTTAAAATCTGATTGAAAATCTAGTCTGTTGAAATTTAATAAAACTTCTTATATTCTGATGTGTAGGAACTCCTACAAGATTCCTAGCTCAGTTCAAAATTACATATTTTTTAACTTCAAAATAATATTTTGGACAAGTTTTGGATTATTCTCAAGAAAAATTTTACAAAAATCTATCAAATTTTTTATTAAATCCATTTTATCTTACCTTTGTTACTAGTTCCAACATTAATTTACGAATAAAACTCTCTTCATTCGGTTCATTTGAAACTGTAAACTGAAACAAAAAGAATGATACAAAATCAATTTCAGTGAAGTTACTTTTTAAGAAACTAACTGTTTTAAAACTTCATAAATTTCGAAATTCTCTTTTAAATTTTCAAATTTAAAATTCTTAAGTTTCGTGTTTAACTGTGTAAAATGTTTAGTTTAATCCTAATCAACTCTTTAAATATAAAAATAATAAAATAACTTTCCGAAACAAGTTTAATAGCTGTTAGCTCGCTCATGTCAAAAGCTAAGTACAGTAGTAACTTGTAAAGATGTTCCAAATCACCTGAATAAACTAAGGAACATTAAAGTAGTTTAAAAAAAATTATGGGCAGAAGACAAACACCTACATAACTTAAAATTTTTAATTTATAATAAAATATTTGAATAATTCCCATATAAGACTGCATCTTTTTAACTAAGAAAACAAAGTGTTTCCATAATACATATTATGGAAATAAAATCTATATAATCATTACTTATGTTCAAAGATTATAAAGTTTGCTCTAATGTTTTATGCATTGTTCCCTATTTTTCTCTGTTTTTCCATTTAACTAAAGCAAGTATCACAGAAATGTCAAAACGTATAAGTACAGTGTGGAAAGTCATAAGAGCATACATACGTAAAATCTGTAAATCTAAATATTTGTAGAAAAAAGAAGCTCTGTGAAATAGACAGATGAGTATTAAAGCAGATTATAATATCTAAGAAGCTGATAATTGCAGCAAAGCTAAGGCAGAGCATCATCTTCCGGCATAAATGATTACAGAAGGCACCTTAATAAACAGAGCTTTTACAACAGATCAGCAATTAACCCTTTCTTTGTAGCAAATGTTAATGCCAAAAATCGTCTACGTTAGCGTTCCATTCACAAAACCTGATCGATTGATAAATAGTAGAAAGTAATGTTTGTCCGATAAAATATCTTTCCCATTTTTCCCTACAACAAAGCAAGTAATGTTTGGAGAACTTCTGTACAAGCGCATGATCACGATAGTCTTATTTTAACAGTCAAGCATAAAGATTCATTTGTCATGGAAAGGTCAGCTGTGTTATTATTGTTTATACAATAAAATCTGCAACAATTGTGAACCTGAAAGGATGGATCAATGGGGAGAAGTGTGGGAAACATTTTGGTGACCACGCTCATCTTATGATAAAACTTTGAGGTTATAAATAAAATCTGTAGGAAGATAAAAACTCCATGAAGTGAGTCTTGACCGATCACGGTTTGATAAACACGACTATGAAGTCATTACAATTCAGCCATTACGGTCATATTTAGACTATTCAATCAGCATAATCGATTTTCTTTACCAGAATCCCTTTCAGAACTTTTCTTAATATCTCCTTAAAGAATGGTAAAACATTCCTCCAAACACTATTGAACCCTTCTTTATATCGAGACTTTGGATAATCGTAGCTATATTGCAAGTTAAAAGAGATTATGATTTCAAGTGATTATTCTACACTATAATAATAAATGATTCTTTATAAATCTAAGGGGCTAGTTTCTTTTATATTATTTACCACGTGTAAGTAAATTTATATATGTATTTATAGATATACAAACATACATATATATATATATATATATCTTTATATAAATACATATATACATGCATATATGTGTGTGTACTAGCTGTACTGGTTCACACGTTGCTGTGTTTGAACAAAAAGGCATTGATACCTCAAAACATAATTTATTAATGACCAAATGTATACCATGCATCCAAATGAAAATTAACAATAAAAGTATCCCGAAATATACGTCATTTGAATATTACATATGTACCAAACATAGATATGTATCGCTGATGATAGAATAAATATGCTTCTTCAATTGTGATATTAAATAATATTACAAACAAATTTCAATTGGACAATAATTTTGTAATTATTAAATATCATCATTAAATGAATGATATTTAATAATTGATGGTCAACTTTATCTTAGTAGTGCTTATAAATGTACAAATGTCTTTGTTTTCTTATCAGGTGCTAGAGCAATTAAATTTTATGGTTTTCCTACTCGTGACATACAACGTACAGCTGTCCATGTGAGAAGCATGGATTTATCAAATTTAATCCACATACTTGTAATAATTGTCTCTGTGCTTTGTTAATAGTCATTGCAAAGGCTAGTCGAACAGGAAACTATAGACATTTGAATTCAAAAGGAGTATCCGTTGGTATAATAAATATATGTGATAGTATTACGTGTTCCCATTGGTGTTTTTCATTTAAAATGGTTGCCTAAATTATGTTTTTCATTAAGTTTTTATTGATAACCTACTCCTATTGCATAATAACGGTGGATTTATATTTCGTAAAAGGATGATTAGAGGACCAATTTTCAAGGATAAAATATTCGGTGGCATTCCTGGTAGATCCAATGAATTTAAAAAGTCTATTGGATAATTGACTGATTCATCGTAACTGACAACAGTATCTATGGATTTATATGTTGTTTCTTCATCAGGTATTTCACATTTTAAACTGAGCAGTTTATTAAATTCATATCAATGGTTTTGTCTGCCAATATAGCAAGCTCATTAACTCATTATTTTTATAATCTTGCGATAAATTTGAAAAGAACTTTGGAAATCAATTCATCAATGGATTTTAGAATGCGACAAAAGTTCTACAGTGTATGGATTCGTCCAGTTACATTTTACTATTCCCAGTACCTAACAATATTTTTTCAAATCGATCAGAAGTTTCATCTTGTTGCAATTGAACACACATATTGGTGTTTAAAGATATTATCTTCACATACCGCCGTAACACTGATGATTTAAGATATGTATTCAACTAATTTGCATGTGTTGAACGTGGTAGTACTGCTAGAGTTTGTCCAAAACCACCAACTAGCAAAAGGATTGCACCACCAAACAGCTGCTCATCTTAGGTAAAATCGTTCTGCGTTATTTTTATGTGCAGTGTACAGACGACCCAATGCATCTATAGAATATAAATTTAGGTGTCCTTGTACTGCCGTACCTTGTTTACGACGCTGAAATTTTCTTGTTGATGCATTCCACGCAAAATAAGTTGATACTTCAGAGTACGATAGTGTCCTTGCAAAGGTATCATTTCTACATAATGGGAAAAATTTAGTTAATGTGGATGGTGATGGTGACATTGCTCTTGCAAGTATGATGTAAAATACACACGCTGTCCATTTTCAAGGTGTACTGCTAAATGAACAACCATTGGATATCGCTCATGAATGGAAAATGATAAAATACGCCACACCAACTCTTATGTAGCGTCCCAGCTGATATTGGATGACTTCATAAATAGATGCAGTTGTATTTTCTATTCCAAATACTGCCATATCACTTTCTTTGTTCACAAAATTTCAAATATATTTTATAGCTTTTGCTGAATAGCGGTACTCAACATTTATATGTACGTTATACCTTTTTAGTAGTAATGGAGAATATGATACTACCCAACGATTATTAGCTTCAATAGTATTGTTGAGTACTTTTAGTCTAATTTCCTCCATCTTCGGTAGATCGTCGTTAGTTGTAGGATTCCCCATTTTAATATTAAAATGATATCCAGCCTTTCCTTGCCAGAAAAAAGTCGGATATTATAATGCATCATATGAACAATGCGTTTCTGATACTTGCTAGACGTCACCCTTTCTACGATGAAGAATTATATAGCAAATAGAAATATATAGAATTAGAAGTATGCATGCTTGATATGAAGTACAAAAGCATAATTTTTTTGTCTTTGAGAAGAAAACCAAATGAAACAGATTTATTATTTGTTTTTAAGAAGAAATTTAGTTTTAAATTTTGTTTAAAGTAATCTTTTTAAAACACAAATGCTTTTGTAAATATAGTGAGTTATTCAAATAATAACAATACTTCATTATTTTCTTGAAGGAATTTGTTTTAAATAGATGAATAATGACTTGTTCTAATGGTTTGAAATTGTGTGAATAAAACCAGCTTAATTAAAAATACCAAAGCCTTTTGCTTTTGTACTACGTCTACAGAGTTCAGTATGAAATATATGAAGACTACCATAACATTTAATATTTATCACATTAATTGAAAATTGAAAAACTATTATTACAATTTCATGATGGTTATTCCATCTCAACAAGGGTAGGACAAGGAGAGATGGAGGTTTTGCATTTATTTTCTTCGCGCACGCCTTTGTATTGGGTATTTGGGGTTTCTTTCCGATCGAATCGTGAATACGGCTCACGCTCTATGAAAAGATTTTTAGAGAAGACAATTATTTATAGAGCATCAAAATGCTTTACAATCTCAGGCCATAGACATTACGGCGCAGGTACCGTATATTTCAGCTTGCTAAATTCTGAATTTTTTGGTGACGAAGAAGTCTTATCAATACTATTTTGAATTTACTATTGTTATATGTTTCCATCTGTATAACGTAATAAAAACAAGGCTACCAGATAAACCAAAATATCCGTGAAAAAAATCACAAACTCAGAATTTGGCATGCTCAATTATACGGCACATCTACACTGATATTATTCTATAGGACAACAAAACTCAAGTTAATTATTATTATTTGAAGTAATTCAATAAATATTTCATGTGACAAAATTGTTTTTGTCTTAACTCACAGTATTATTTAATTTACCTCTATAATAAAAAAATTACCTCTATAATAATTAAAAACTTTAGTTTTTTTATTTCTTGCAAGATTTATATTTTGATAAAAATGTCAGCAGGACATTTTATAAAAACTTATTATATTATTTGTTTTAAAATGGTAACTGAATAAGAAATTATTCGTTAATTATATATAAGAAATACTTATTCATTGGATATAAATATGCATGTGCTTTTGCTATGAGTATTAACATTAATAATTATGCATTACTTGCCATAGTTGCATAATCATTCAACTTTTTTAATCTTTTTAAAACAAGCACTTTATTTTCTGTTATTAGTTTATAAATCAAAATAAAATTTCTTCAGTCACATATTATAATATTTTGATTTATATTTCAGTGAGTTTATGCCTATTTATTTAGTTTATACAAATATTCAATTCAGCGCTCTTATCAGCTATTCTGGAACAGAATACAAGTGTTTAAATATATTACTGTGCAAAAATAATAATAAATTTATTTGTAAAACATTTATTTTCGAACTAGCTTATTCTATTTTTCTATAAATGTAGATTTATGCTCTACTCTCGTAAAACATCTTTTACCTTACCGAAGTATTTATGATTTTATTCAAGAGATGAAGTGGATAATTGTCAGTTTTATACTCCAACAGGGCTAGAACCTTGTCATCAGAATCAATGCCATTGCGGTTGAGAATATCTTTCACTAAGCTCCAAGAGTTTTCATGAGGTTCTTCAAACATATTATTTCTTAATTTAAGGCTCATGCTGAATAAAAATTGCAAATAAATTAATTTTACATTAAATTTGTTTGTAAATAAAGTTTCTGATAAATTCTTATAAGCTAGCAAGGTATTTGATGGTTTGGTAAGTAAGCTTATTATAAATAAAACTTGATAAATTATAATTAATAAGTTTTCCTTATTCAATGTTTTTAGGTCAGTTTTATATACGACCTACAATATAGAAAATAGTCAGTCTTTCATTCTTTCAGTGGATCGATAAAACAGAGTACCAAGCATGCTTGGGAATTAAAGACTGGGCGTTTTGTATTAGGCTGACCACATGACTGGGACACATGCTTCCAATCCATGGGCTCTCCGTCAAGAAAACAGATTTGGGAACTATACGCCTTGGGTCCATATAAGCTGTCATGCTACTGAGTTATTTTTAAGTTTATAATGTAGTAAATGATTCATAAATTATTCAAATTTGTCTAAATTAAAATAATTTAAAACAAATTATTGTAGTTAAAAATTTTGGCAAACTCTATAATTTAACTGTAAAGTAAACTATTTGTGCATATTTTTTCTGAAACTTAAATTTTGAGAGTCAAGATAATATGATACTTGCTGTTGAATGAACAGTTTCAGAATATGATTAAATTATGCTTACAATGATTTTAAGTCTTGAAATTAAATAACGTGGTTTAATCTTTATAAGGAAATTTGTAAAAACCTTCGTTTGAACATTGTGTATGATTGAATAGAGTTAATCATAATATGTGGGAAGTAAAAATTGGTATACATAATAAAAATTATTATTTATAAAATAGATTTTAATAATTATTAAATTTAAAAACAAATTGCCTATGAATTAAATTATCTAAGAATGTTGCTCTCATTAATACTCATTGAAATTTCATCCTAGAAATACAGGGTTCAACAACTTTAAAAAATTTAAGAATTTTCCAATATTTGATGAGTATCAGTTCTTAATTAATTGTTTTTCATTTATGAAAAATAAACAGTAATTTTAACTTCTCATTACTCAATGAGTATTTCATGATTTAAAGTTCCGAATGTATTCAGCTTCGTAACAATAAACAATCAGGTTATGAACACATATACCGATACGAAAAGTTTTTAAACATTAAAAAAACAAATGCTTGTGTTCTATGTGTGTGAAAATTTATTGTTTTGGTTATCATAAAATATTCCAAATATAATATCAGAATTTTCATAGAATGTAATTCTAAATATATATTTTGACAATTAATGAATCCTTACCTTCAAATTTTTTCAAAAATGTAATAGAAAGCAATAAAAAGGATGTAACGATCACAAAAAATTTGCTCATTTTTCTTTTCAATTGTGTTTTGTATTGTATGCTTCATTTTAAGTCTGGTATATTACTCTGATAAAAAAAAAGTAACTAAATAAGCTCTATTTTTCTTAATTTATCGAAACTTAGAAAAATAATTTATTAAAAGAGATACGAGAATTAGGCAAATTTTTCTTTACAATCGCCTATTATTTGAAAGCTGTAAAAATTTTATTAATTTTTCTTTTAATATTTTCAAGGCATAGATTATAAAGTGATAAAAATTTTTACTTTAACTTTTTTTATCATCTTTTGCGTTTGATTCCTTGTTTAATATAAGACATTTTACACACACAGCTATTTTATTAGCAACAAAACTAAAATTATTCTAACAATTTTATAATTGTACAATGTATCATCATTCTTTTGACATAATACATACTTTTAGTATCGATCAGAGAATTGTTAATGTATGTTTAATGAACAGAATGTTAAAAGAGAATATTTGATAAAATATTCCATGTTAACCTTATATTTTTCAATTCGATGTGTATTGGTTGGCTTTGCATACGTATAAATTATTTCAGATTGTGTTGCTAGTCTTTCTCTCCAGAATGTTAATGGATCATTTCGCTGATTTACTTTGGTATTCCGGATAAAATGTAAATAATTTATTCTCCAAGATATATTATAATATCAAATATAATACTATACACTTTAAAGTTTCTCATATAAAGATAAATTTGGTTTTAGTTTCATTTTGTATAGATAATTATGAATGTAAAGTCACACAACTCAAAAACCATATTAAGTATAATTGGTTATGTCTTTGTGGTAATATTTCGCAAAATTCTGTATACATAAGTTGTTATAACATGCTTTAATATGGTTACATAAGACTTTAATTTCTTACCTGTATCCTAGTTCTTCTGCTTTTTCAATCGACCAGTTCAAGAAGACTGTTTTTCCCATTCCAAGTACACCAGTGATAAGAATCAGAGGATACGAAAAAACGTTTTGATATATGTCTTTTTTCAATGATGCTAGAATTTCAGTAATTCTGCATTTCTCTCCCTCTCTATCAACACATACTGTAGTAGGCCCGGTCCTTTAACGTCAAATATATAAACATTAAATCAATTTCAACTTTTATTTATGAATACAATTTAATTTTATCATTTTACCTTGGTATATCTAAAAACACATAACAATACATTCAGTCCTAATGTACTACATATTTTGGTTGAAAAGAGAAAATCTGGACACTTTTAATCTGATCATTGTATGATAACAAAATGTACGTTTGATACATACTTTATATCAATTAATGTACTGTCATTACATTTAATAGAAAGTTAATATTATGAAGAGAAAATTGTAATACAAAAACAAATGAAATTGCATCATTTTCTTTTTAATTTTTCGTTTATAATATTACATCCTCCATTTAGATCCAAACATCATTCTAAAACAACTATTTTACAGGTATCAAATATTTTTAAAATGTATTATGCATTCAAATTTAATTTAACTAGACTCTTTCTCAAGGCACATCTAATATAAAAAGTAAAAAAAAGGGAACTATAATTAAGGTCCAAAATTCTTAATTTGCATTTACCTTTCTGGTTCTGTTTTAACCTCAAAGAGTACCAAAGTGGTCATACTTTTCACACTTTTCATTTTTCGCTTAAGTGTTTTAAAAATATCTCCAAGAACTCTTCGTGTCAAGAAAAAGAGATTTATTCCACATACTATTTCCACTTCTGAATAAAATACAACCATTTTCATTGTCATGTGAACTGGTATTCCAAGTACTGTAAAAAAGAAAGCACATTTGAAACATTCATGTGTTAATTTATCAGTATTTTTCTGGAAAAAATTTCGTAAAAGTTTACTTACGGATACTCTGATTTTTTGATACCAAGACAGGCGCCAAAATGTGAATATCAAAATGACAACCCCCAAAACTACGTTAGCTAAAGCGTTGAAAATATCAGGGTTACCAGAAATTAAACCTTATCACCAATATTTATTGCCTAATTTTTTGCGTAACCAATGGATACCAACTTCTACACCAAACCCAAATATTTAAATTGGAAAAAGTTATCTTTTTTCCAATTTAGTTCTAATTACAATAAAGTAAATCATCTAATTAATTCTAAAAAAGCGAAAAGATTTCTGAGCTTTTAAAAATATGAAAATACCAAAAGTATTAAAACTGCAAATAAGATAAATTTAACTAAAAATAAATTAAATTACATTATTATTTCTATTAAAAAGAAATTTAGAAAATGTTCTAACTTGCAAATAATTAAGAGCTTTTAGAAAATAAATTAGCAAAATTGAAGATAAAAGTTAAATTTTTTTTACAAAGTAAGATTTTTATGAAAGAAATTATGAATGGAAGAACACTAATGAAAATAAGAATTTCTTGTTTTTATTATTGAAACTTTAATTATTCATTATTTTCATACGAGAATTTAATAAGCTTCCAAAAACAAGTTAAAATTCTTTTTAAATATGTAAAAAAAATTCATATGCGCACTTAATAAATGCGCACTTATAGTCATTACTTTATTTAGAAACAAAAATACTCTATCTTTTTCTCATTATATTACTTTGTGTTTTCAATAGTTTCTCTTCTGTGTACTAATTCTCTTCAGGTAATATTCACACATCACGTATTTAAGTTCAAAATAACATTGCACGACCAAGTTCTAACCATTAAAAATGAAATAAATAAATTTATAAATGCATTTATTTTAACCTTAAATATAATTTGGATACTTAACAAAGGCAAAATTAATCATAAAACACTTCAATAAAAGCTTTTCATCTTATCATCAAAAAAAAAAAATTACCTAAAATATATATTTATAATAAATAACCTCATAAGGATTTTAATCAAAGCAATATTACCAACACATTCTTGTCTATGCAAAGGTCCAAGAACACCACAAAATGCAACTCCAGAAAATACAGCAACAGTTACTTTTCTAAAAATATGTTAAAGAAAACAATATGATGAAAGAATGCCGCTATTGTAAAATTTGTTTTATGTTGAAAGTCGAATAGACAAAAATGTTACATTTTTTGTTTAAACTTTGTGAGCAGTCTAAGTATTAATATTTTTAATGATATTATAATTGTAACAAACAATTGAACATAAACTTAGAAATTATAACATTATACATGTTTTTCATTAAACACATATATTTTTTTATGTATTTATATAAGAATTATTAAATTTTAAAGTACATTTTATTTTAAAATTTTGATGAAGTGTGTTAGATGTAGTAAATTTGCAAATTCAATAATTATCATATAAAATTGGAGTAAAATATGTCAGTTTTATACATATGAACATAAAATTATGTATCTTTATAATTTGATTTGTATTTCATAGGATGAAATGGCAACATAAAATAAATATGTTCTGGATTATATTTGCTAACATTTTCTTTTCAAGGGAAATGTAAAAACGTACTTCTACTCTTTTGATATTTTGCCAAAGTTTTCACTTATTTAAAACAATATACAATTAACATTATACTCGTATTTTTATTAAAATATTTATATTTAGTGAAGCTGCTGATGTAAATTTCGATGAAAATACATTACTTTGATTAATAATCTTTTAAAATTTATTACGGCTCTAGTGTCTACATGTGAACCTTTTTAGTCAGTCGAAATTATTTCAGTAAAAACCTATATAAATAAAGAAATAGCGTGAAACTTAGATGTGGGTATCATGCAAACTTAAAATGAACACTGTGTTTCACTTCGAAATATCGTTACAGTGTTTGTAATTATTTCAAAGCATAATTAATCTTGATTTGAACTTGTAAAACTGCTAAACATATGGTGCTATTAACTTTTTTCGTTTGAAAAAGAAAATCTTCTCTAATTTAAGTTTTTCATCATTGGATAGCTAGCTGCTGGAAGTAGGGAAAAGTAATACTCGATGCCTTTCAGAATATTTAACAATTTTCCCAAACTAAATCTTACTTAAACGTCTTGCCTATCCTTTTTCAATTTTTGTAAAAATATTACACTTGTCTTCTGATTTAGAAAGTGATTTAACCTTTCTCAAAACAACAAAGAATGCTGATTTAAAAGTCTCCATAATTCAGTATGTAACAACTAACTGAAAGGTGTGCATTCGATACATTTCTCGATTTTTTAGGTAATTTTTGTATTTAACTAATGATTAAAATATCATCTCGCAATGCTAAAAATAATTTTGAGATATTATCATATCAGCAGCATCAATTGAAATGTTTGTTAACTATATTATCTCGAGAAGTGCACAGTTTTATGTTTTAATATATATTTCATGTTTAAGTTGAAATTTCAGATATTAATAATTTTTAAATGCTTTTATGTGGGTTTTTGGTTATTACTGTATGTAGTATAATGGAAAGTAGTAACTTCTGTGCTTTTGTTTTTAATGATTAATTTAACTTTAATATTTTTATTTTATAGTTAGGCTGAAAGTTAAAATATAATTTTAATGTGCAGACTTTTATGTGTCAATATGTAGAACTTACATTTTCATTTTAAAAACCAAAATTTTACGTAGGAAAAGTCTTTTCAATCTTTTTTGTTGGTGTAATGTATGAAAAAATTCTATTATAATTTATTTTTTAAAGCAATGTATACCCTCCCCAAAAAGGCATGAACTCAAAAATATAAGTACGCGTTTTCGTTGGCTACATCTGAAATAATTAATACGATAAATCAAAAGTCAAGCAAAAATATTCCTTCAGATGTAAAATTTAAATAAAACACGATTCCATTCAGAGAATTCAGCTAATTAATTGCTGAACAACATTCCTGCCCTTATAGCTTGAAATACACAACCTGAAGTGTAAAATATGCTAACTAAAATAAAGGGAAATTGCTTAAAGCTAGATGATATGTAATTATGATAAAATTCTACATTAAATATATCAAAGAGAATTTAAATCAGATTGTATTTTTATTTGCAATTTTTATTTTGCGAAAAACAGTTTCTTTGCATACTTTGAAATAGCAGATCTTTATGTGTTTGGTTCTAAATCTTTAAGCAGTTTCTCAGTCAAAAGCTCAGCCCATCGGTAATCCCATCCCGAATGTGCAGTTGAATAAAATGATTTCATGCATTCTGTATTTCTCATGGATCAATTCCATTCCAACGTATAATATGAATATTTGCAACAGTGGAAATCATTTCAAACTTAAGTCAAATATAACTGAAAATACAACCGTAGAATAAGCAATGGAAAATAAATAGTGGATTGATTATGAATTTGCATATATTGTATCTTAAACAATACTGTAAAAAATATGGCAAATACTTGTGTTTATAAAGTTTTCCTTCGAGAATTACTATTTTTTACCATGAATTACTATTCATTTACTATTTTTTTTTTTTGAATTTGCATTTGCATTAGGAACATCTCTGAAATGCATAAAAACTGATAATTTACTTACAATTTTAATTGTTTCAAGGATTTTACAATATTTTGCGCACAGATCATACTTCTTACATGGTCATCCCAATGTTTCATTCCTGGATAACCGAAGCATATACTTACAATAATGGCCTAAAAAAAAAAGAATCATTATTTTTTACCAATAAATGTTTTAAAGATTTGAAAGTAATGAGAAATCATTTTTATGTTACGTGATTTAAATGCAATAAAATTAGAAAGAGAATTTTATTTTCGCAATTATGGGATTATCTAAGCAAATTGTCTATTCCCATATTATTCTTGAGAATTAGATTAATTACAATAAAACTTAATTCAAGTATACTTTTATATATTAAGGTACCCGAACACGTTCAGAGTACTTTTTTATAAATACACTGTGTGTGTGGATACATACATTGTAACGATTTTTTTCTTATTTCACTTTATAAAGCATAAATATTGAGCTACTAAAATTTGATAAATTTCAATATTATTCTTCAGAAATATTAAAAATATATACAATTTTAAGCATTTTTTTTAAAAATTTAAAAAAATGCTACATCAAAATCTACTGAACATATTTGAAAAAAATTAATACCAAATAATTTATCTGCTGTTATCTAGAGCATGTACTAAAATTGTAAGTTTTTTGTTAAAAAATAAAAAATTACGGCCAGTTGAATATTTATACTGAAATTTTAGCCAAAATTTCTATGCCATTATTCGAATAACATAAATATTTGGGAAATATTTCAGTGATTAAAATTCTTTTAGTACATTTCCTAGAAAACAATATACAGATCACGCTCATGAAATTCCATAGTGATATTATAAAAATATTTCGAGTTATCGTTTTTGAAACGTGCAAATTATAGGTAAAAATATAGCCAGTTCTGTGAAAATCTCATTTAAAATGTTGTGTCTTTATAAGAAATTCTCATATTTGCTGATTAATTTTTTTATTTGATTATCTCATTGATTTCCGGAACAGTAATTATATTATGTATCTATTAAAAGCTTACTAAATTTATATTTCAAAATTAAACACTGTTTAAACTAATTTTTAACATCATTCTGGCCCTTTAAACGTCCACTCCCGGTCCTTTAAATATGTCCACTTTTGGTTTCCTAATCTTTACGAAATCCTTTATATCTCGGAATTTAATTAACGTAGAGACAAAAACAAACCTGTTTTAGAAAGCTATTTAAATTTATTATTTAATGAAAGAATAAAATAAATTTATCTTTTTTGGTTGAAATTGACGTTTACAACGTGTACGGTTGTAACTTAACAGTAAAATGTGTATTTTAACAGCTGTATAAAAATAATATATATTTAAGCGAAATGTAAGCCGTTAAAAATAGTTAAAGAGAAATATAAAAATTTTGGAAGCTTCAGAATTTTATACTATATCATATTCATACCTATCAATTTAAAGAGAAAAAAATAAGAAGATTGTACTGATTTTGAAGTAAAAAAACAGGAGAAACTACTAGTGATTACTTGAAGCAGATTGCTTAAAACGATAGAAAAAGAAATTTTAAAAAAATTCCCAAAAAAGACAATTTTATTCTTAAGAATACACATTCTGAAAATGATTTATGTTAAAAATATTTTGTGTTAATCTGAATTTTTTATTAAAATATTTTGCAGCCTCATACGTGAACTACGAAAAATTAAAAAAATGCAATAGATGCATGAAAATAAACATCAAGAATTAAGTCCCAACATTTTTATAGGGTATCGTTTACTACATTTATATATAAAACATTTGTGCGCAATTTATATGTTAAATATATGAAATTATATAAAAACATAGAATACATTACCAAATAATATTAATTTAATGTCAAATACTTCTAACAATATAGAAATTATAAAATACTTTTCGATAAAAACATAATGCAGTTCAAATTCGAATAACTCCTGGCGATTCCTTCTTTTCATATGTTGCTGATTTAGCATTTTTTAGAAATGAATCAGTGAATTGCTGTTCAAAATATTTTTTTTAATTTTAAGAATATTTGAATATTTAAGGTATTTTGAGAACTGTTTAAGCTACTAAAACAACTCAATAAACTTTTATTCTGGTAAAATTTCGTTTTTTTTTTAAAGTTTTTCACTGAAATTACCAGAAATCAGCAGATTTTCATACAATTTTGGAAAATCAAGAGAAAAGATGAAAAATCAGGAGTTCCTGGATAAAATCAGTAGAGTTGGCAGCTATGCATATTGTAAATTGTTCTATTATTTTAGCTGAAAAAAAATATTGTCTAAAATTATACGGATATGTATTCCAGTTAAAGGAACATTTATTTCATAAATTTTACAAAAACTAAAATTTAAAATATCCTTTAAATTTAACCTTTTTTTAATTTAGAAAATATGAAAGAAAATTTCAAAAAGTGAAAAATTGATTCCTAACACAAAAGTATCAATGATTTCTAAGAATTATGATTCAGCCAAACGGCATTACTTTCGATTTAAATTTCACAGCTAAACTTTCGCCAATTTTTGTTTCCCTTTTTAGATACATATGTCAGAAAATATTAATTTTTAAAAGTTTTTCAACTGCTCGAAAATAATTTCTTTTCTTCCAAAGTTACGCATTATATTTGAGGTAAACTTGCATTTGACAACTTTCACTGCACTTGCTTTTATTACTTTTGACTCTGACAACTTTACCAAGGCTAAATTTTATTGGGCCGCCAGAGGTCTAATGGCAGATAATGCCAATGGCTGACGTAGGAAAAAATATTTGAGGTAAAAGCTCAAATATAATGCGTAACCTCAATCATCTCCCGTCATTACATAAATTTCAAAGGAACTCTTCAGTTTCTCTAACTTTTTTCTAAAAAAATTAAAAGTATATTTTCAGTGATGCTGTAAATATTCACACAAGCAAAAGAAACAGAAACTTAAAATATAGTAAATATTGTAATGTGTAATATATATATATATATATATATATATATATATATATATATATATATATATATATATATATATATATATATATATATATATATATATATATATATATATATATATATATACATCAAAAAATTAAATTAAATAAAAAGCACTCACTTTATTATATATTATGTTTTGTACAGCACCTGTACAAATAAAGAAAGTCAAATACATTAACAGTTATTCTGAGAAAAAATATTTGGTTGAAGCAATGCAACATAAAAGATAAAATTTGAATTTTTGAAGGACTTTATTTTTATTATGAAGATTAAATTATTCCTGCTTTACATTTACATTTAAATTGCAAAATATACTAATTTCTTTAATTTGAACACTTAACTCTTTCAAACATACATACATACATACATATATATATATATGTATATATATATAAAGTATATATATATATGTATATATATATATATATATATATATATATATATATATATATATATATATATATATATATATATATATATATATATATATATACATATATATATATAAATTGTACAGCAATCTATTACTAAGAAATAATAACGTTTTCCTAAGATTTTTGATTGCAGGATATTCAGTAAAATTATTAATATTTTGAATTAATTACAAAAAAATTATTGAAATGATTTTAAAAAATAAGGTAATTTAGAAAACATGTAAAAAAAAAAAAAAAAAAAAAAAAAAAAAAAAAAAATTAATGACAATAAAATGTAAATTTGAAAAAACTAAAAGAGTAAAATTAGATTTTTATAAATTCTTAAAATATTAATTTCATTCTGTAAGAACATAAAATTTTTCAATAAAATGTTTCAGCTTCTATTTCTTCTCTAAATATGGCTCTTGTATACTTCTATCCATGCATATATGAGTGTTTTATTTAAGCAACAATATTACTACCAGAAGAAATAAGCAAAGTTCGAATTCAATCTTCAGAAAACTTTTGCATTGATATGATTAGTTATTTATATATATATAGATAGCAGCAAGAATAATTTTCTGCAATATAAAATACGTAATAGAAGGAGACAGAACTAATAAGTTCTTTGAAAACAAAAAAAAGATTGAGTTTTCCACTGATGTGTAATTTCTTCATTGTTAATATCCTCTTAAATATAACGGTTTGCAGCCCCTGGAATTAATATACTAAGTTCAAAAATCTTTCCCAGTTGTTGTTGTTGCTTATCTCCAAGGATCTGACGGAGTCAGACCAAATCTAGGAATACGTTGACTGAGAGGAAATCGATGACAAGGAGGGGAGAAGTGTAGATTTAGTTCCATGGTATATTCATACAATTCAGTATATTCTCAGGAGAAGCTTGGTGTGCATAACATTTAGGACAGAGGGGGAAGGTCTTGTAACCTGCAACACAAGTGAGGCATTTCATGTGGCCAGAGGCGAGACGTGCAAGGCAAGTGCTGGATTTCCTATCGCAGAAAAGAGCCAGAGAAAGTCCCGGCTTTCTACCCTTGTAGAAGTGGTGAGTCAAAGGTACCTGCCAACTGGTTTTAATCTGGGCTTTTCTCAGGGAAAAGAGTTCAAAGTAGGTATATGCAGAAGAAGAAGGAGCAGGATGACCTTAGTCCTCCTTTGCTAAAGTGTCTGCTATTTCATTGCCTACAATATCTACATGAGACGGGATCCATTGAAAATAGATGTTATAGCCGAAGGGAGAGAATTTTAAGCTAGTGTAGAATAGAAGGTCCTGTTTGGTCTCCCAAGCACGTCCAATTTTGCAGATGTTGAATTAAACTACGGCTATCAGTTAATATCCAGACATCATTATAATTAGCTTCACTCATGATGGATTCCAATCCGATGTTGATGGCTAATAGTTCGCTACGAAAGACCGAACAGAAGTCGGGATTACGTTGACTAAGAGAGAGTTTGTCATGAGGATGATGAAAATTCCGCTGCCAGTGCGGTGATTTATTTTGCTGCAATCAGTGTAGATCTTTATGTTATTTGAAGGTATATTATTAATTATTTTTAAGTCTAGTCGTTTTAGCAATTCAGGTGAGCACTCCCTCTTGATGACTGCCGTAGAAAGTTCATAATTGAAGTGAACATTGGAAAGAGCCTCAGCAGGGTTCAAACGGCATTGAAAGGCATTTGATTCAAAATTGTTCTCAATTAAGAGTAGTGAGTTAACCAGACTGAAAGGACTGTGCTTTTTTAATCTTTGGAGCTTAGTCCAGTTGCTTAGGTAACTTGACGTGAGATTGCCTTGGCCATAACTGTTGAGTTTATTGTAATATTTGACTAGGCAGGATTGTCTTCTGATAATGGAGAGGTTGTAAGTCTGCTTCGAAGAGTAATATTTCTGAAGGACAGCTGTGTTTCAAGCCAATAATGATGCGTGCAGCACTCAATTGGACTTTTTCTACGTTTTCCAAATTGGAATTAGAAGCACAACAGTAGATTGGGGTGCCATATTCTAAAATGGGTCTAATGAGTGCTAGTTAGGTAGTTCTAATGGTAGTTGCATCCACTCCCGAGTCTCTACCAGCAATGTATTTCAGGATGCGTAGTCGTTTCCTAGCTTTCAAGGTAATGTATTCGATATTTTTGCTGCATGTAAATTCCAGGTCTAGAATGAATCCCAAGTATTTTGGATGTTTCTCGTAAGTAAGCTTTTGATGATTAAATGACAAAGAAAGTTGGTAGCTATATAAGTGCTTATCTGTAGAAAAGAAAGTGGTAACAGATTTGATTGGATTAAAACTCAACCTGAACTCCACCGCAAACTCGGAAAGGGCCTCCAAAGAACTTTTAAACCGAGACTCTCAGGAATGGAGATTCAAGAGCTCCAAAGAACTATGTCATCAGCAAACATTCCAATGCGTGTGTCAGGAGAGATAGTCCTTTCAGTACCAGTCAAATATAAGGAAAAAAGAGTTGGACTGAGAACAGTTCCCTGGGGAACACCTTGACCAACTTGAGAAGTCTTTGAGAAGGATTTGTTATATTTAACCCTTATACACCTTTGTTGGAGATAATCTGAAATACAAGCCAATGTATTACCTCGGATATTAAAAGTATTATTCAGTTTAATGATGAGTTTATGCTTCCAAACTCTGTCGAAAGCCTTTGGCAAGCCCAATAAGCCCAAGCCAATAGAGCTGAAACGCTGTGAACGCTGTGATTAGTAGGTTTAAGATTCTGGGAATCCCTGATAATTTGAGCAAAAAAAAAAAAAAAAAATTGAACAATGGTGCTATGACCCTTACGAAACCCACACTGTTGTCAAATTTTTGTTTAGCTTTATAACTGGAATAATGATGGTCTTTTTCATGCCTGGGGAAGTCTGCCTTTAGTCCACGAAGAGTTAAAAATGTCAAGGAGTCTTATTTTCCCCAGGCATCCCAGGTTTTCAGTTTCCCAGTTGAAATTGAAACATATATATGAAAATAACTGCTTATTCTGTAGAAATTCTTTGGCCAAAGATAACTCCAACTTTTTGAATCACTACGTTAAAAACTTAAATTTTTTTCACAAATTCCTGAACTTATTTTACTTACAATTTTTATAGGAGGTCGTTATAAGACTTTAATTCAATTTCTTCTATTAGTTCGCGCTCTCTCTCTATATATATCTTTTTTTAATTTTCAGTTATTAAGAGAATAATTTCTCTTCATCCACTGAAGTGCAAATACATTTTTCGAATTTGTAGAGGGTAACGCTTAATGTTAATACAACTTTTTCAAATATCAATTCATTAAAAATTTAATTAATTAATTTTAATTTAGTTTGGAAAAAAATGTTTTTCTTTGTTTGTCTAATTAGAAACTGACTTACTTATATTTTTAAATTACTTGTTTTCACTTGCCATCTTATATAACTTCTCAAATTTCCCATCTCCAATTAACTTTTTATGAAAATTAATATTGTTTGAAATTTTATCAAATCTGACATAAATGTTTTTTGACCCCCCCCAAAAAAAAAAAAAAAATTGAAATTCACACTGCAATAATAATTAATAAACCAGATAATATCATTATACACCTATAACATAGAGTACTGATTCTACTGATATAGTTAACCTCACACCTTCTCACATTCTGTGTCTCTCTCAAAAGTTAGAATTTAATATACTTCGTAAGAGAATAATATAATTTTTAATTATATATTAATATAATCCCTCTTATTCTTACTCTAATGGATACAAAAATGTTTTTGAATTAGAAAAGCCTTAGTTTTATAATTTTTGATAATTCACAAAATATTTATTTTAATAAACGTTTAAATGATATGTCTATAAAAAGTATTTATTATCTGTATATTACAAGTATCCTGATTTCCAGTTCGTCAAACTGAAAGTGTAAAATTAGTAAAAAGTTGTATTCCTGAGTATTAAACGTGTTCTACGATACATTCACTAGCAGTTTATGTAAAACAAAAAAATGTAACAAAAGTACTTTCTAAGACTTGGGAAAATAAGATACAACATTAAAGTTAGCAATGAAATTGTAATAACTTAAAATCCTTTAACACTGCTTATGGAGAGAGATGCTCGCGGTCATCTGAAACATATTTTTGTTAGATATTTGTGGTCATTTGACTCTAAAGTATGATACTGATAAAGAATTATAGGACACTTTTAATCTATATAGTTTAAGTGTGCAACTTATCTTTGCTTTAAAAAATATATTTTATGTGATTTTCATTAACTTAGCTCAGTTCAGCGAAATTTATGATTTATGTATATGGTATGATATAATTAGAATATACAGTGATATTTATCGATTGTTCATGCTTTATTTAAAAAATCCTCATAGTTAATATCAGTGATCAATAATGCTTAGATAACAGATCAAAGTTTGAATCACCAAGAAAACTGATGTTAAACAATCTGAAATACTGACTACTAGATGGAGTACAGCATCGCATGATATGCATGAAAATTGATTTATGAATTCAATTTTACGAAAAAGAATGCAGCACATTTTCAAGTGTCACATTGATCACTGAAGTTATTTTGCCTCAAAGTTAAGTGCAGCAGAAGTGAGGAGAGAAAAGGTTTTCAAACTCACTTAAGTGTAAAATTTTTTCTTGTCTTTTATGATAAATGGTGAAACAAGAGAGATTAATTCTAGTAGCGTTTCACATCCAGCAATTTTGGAGATTGTAAAAGGCACAATGATAAAAAAATTGAGTGATCTTCAGTATTCCTTGAGAGCCAAATTATTTAAACTCCTTTGAACTTTATTTTAAAACTTAAGAATAATAGGTTTGATATTAGTTACGGAAAAATATTTTATTTAGATAAATTACACAGCGATATTTTTAAGAGTTAATTTCAGTCTCATAAGATTGAGTTTTAGGTAATATAATAATGGAAATTCACTCCTTTCGACAGGAATTCAATTCCTTGTCTTTAAGAGTAAATTGGGAAAATTTTATGAACATAATGTAGACGTCCTAAGAAACTTCTTTGGTGCATATTTTGAGACGTTTCTGAAATATGCTCTGTATTTCTGGTACAAATTGGTACAAAAAACCCATATATTATCTTCTTTAATCAAAGATGATGATTTTCAAATAGTCTAATCACTGAATTGTACTTGAGAGCTATATAATACAGTGTTGATTATGTAACTTATCCTCATTTTGATAAATAAAGCTGATAACATTTTTTAACATTTTCAGCTTTATGATGATCTCTCTCTCCTCTCTCTCTGTCTCTCTCACTCTCTCTATATATATATATATATATAAAAACAGTTTTTAATTACTTTCTGTGTATTTTTACCGGAGTCTTCTTATCAAGAATGCTTATTTCAAATTAAATAAAATATAAAAATAGGGCAATTAATTTTCTAAAATAAAGATATTACACATTCTTAATGCATATAATCACAATGATAGAAATAATATTATTTTTTCCATGTTTATTATGTATTAGGAATGAGCTCAAGTTTATACCATACCTTCGTAACTATGTACAATTTCTTCCAGAACAACCATAGCTTTTTGCAAAACAGATGGACCAGATAAATCCAAGTCATGAAAGCGAACTGCTAGGGATATAATTTGAGTCACTGTTGATAGTATATGAACTTGCTGTTGAGTTCGGGCCTGATAACAGAAAATAATACTATTATCTCATCTACTGCAAGTTTTTAACAATGCAACCACGGTTAAAAAACAGCCTTCTTTTTGGAATCTCTAATTTTAAAAGTTTATTAACGATATGCATAAACATTTGGCACCTAATTTTTTACTCACGTTTTTAAAGAAAAGGTATTTTTAATAATTCTATAAACTTATCTGTGCAATATATTACTAAGTTTTGAAATCAATACAAACATTTAATTTTATTTTTATTTATTATTTTAATTTTTTATTTTAATTTATATATAATTTATACATTATTATTTTAATTTATTGAAAACACGATTTTATAAATTTAAATTTCATTATTTCTGATCAAAACGTCAACAATTAATAATTTTAAATCTGAGTAAGGAAAATAAAAAAAAATTAACAGTTATGTCTTATATTTTCCATTACATGAAAATTTGGATTTTTACATATTTCTTTAATAAGAAAACATTTTTGTGCTTGTTTGTATTTTTCTAATCAATATTTATACACCAAATTGCTTGCTTCAATTTTCTTGTGGTAAATATACTTAAAAATTAGTACTCAGAAGAAAATGTTTATTGAAAAATGCAATATGAATGGCAGTGAATGCAATTCAGGACAGATGGAAGTATTCAAATATGTTACTTAACTGCTTACCACGATCTTGTATAAATTAATGCAGTCAATAATGGCAATCAAATAAGAAATTAATAATGTGCTGGGTAACTGGGGTAACATATTAATACATATAAACGCTGTTCAGGACTTCAACATGCGTTTTGAGTTAAATACAAACATTTAATTATTGATTATAAAAAGATATAATGGAATAGATGAAAACTGTCAGAGCTCAATATATTTTGAATTAATAATTGAATACGAATGACAGAAGCATTGAAAGAGAGAATCAATTTCAAAATGTCCCTCGAATTTTCAGGGTTTTCATCAGCGTTTCACCATTCTATCACTTCATGCTATGGAAACGCTTTCATACCAGCCAAACCTTTCTATGAAGACTTCTATTTATTATCTAGAAAGCTATGACTCTCTTGGAAGATGGATATTGCTATTACAATGAAGATGATTTATAAAACAATTACCACATGTGTGAAAATATGGTTAAAGCAATAATTGGTTCGAGAGTATGTCTTTATTTTTCATCTTTCTATAATTTCATGATTATGATAAGAACTCTTAACAAGGTATTTACGAAATAATAAATGATATATCTGAGAAAAATTGGTATATAATTCTGTTGCAATGTACGCGATAAATATCATGTTCCTGTTTATTTTTTGTTTAAATACAAATATATGTTCACTATAGTTAAAGGGGAAAAAGCTATAATTTAAAAAATCTGAAGGAAAAAAATAATGAGAATATTAACGCTCATTTCAATGCCAAAAATATTTAAAAATTTTATATCGTCAAATTTAATATAATATCTGTTTTTATAATATTGTCATATTATTTATTTATGGAAATATTATTTTTGACAACAACTGTTGACATACATTGGCATATTATTTATTTATACTCAAATTATAGACATAATAAAATTACTGTAGATTGAAATTTTTAAGAAAATATCTCAAAAATTAGGAAAATGAAATTTTAAACAAAATAATTAATTGTTTTTAATAAAATATTTGAAAAATAGGATAATCGAGGAAACATATTAAAAATCTTAATCATGTTAATCATCTTTAAATATGTTATATGTTATATTATTATGTTATATCATTTTTAAATTTTGTAGTAAGTACACCAATAAGTGTATATATATATATATATAATTTTTAAGAATAATCTCTCTCAAGAATTTTAAATTTTTTACTCCATATAAATGAGTTTTTTAAATTGTAAAAATGAAGAAATGAATGTGTATGAAAAATCATAAGAGACGTACTTGGTTAAGAGGCGCCGGTAAAAATTTCCATAAGCAATGTCCTATTTCAGATTCAATTTCTTGAAATAATTTTTCTCTTTCGTGTTCTAAACTCAAGAAATATTATGTTTCAATGCTTTTAGCACAGTAAGTAATTCGTTTCAGTAAAAATAAATCAAACCAATTTAAAAGAGTTATAATTGAACATAAAATGTTTCAGTATAATGTCTTTCTTTTTACAGAGAATTTAATTTATATTGCTTCATAAAAGTGATAGCATACCGTTTAAAAATTTTTCCCATTTATAATAGACGAAAGAGACGTGTGCAAAAACCTTTTAAAGAATATTCAAGATAGTGTTAAACAGGAATTCCAACATTGTTTAATGAAAATTTAGATACAAGAAAATATATTCAACGACAAATTCAGAAAAATATATATTTTACAATTTAATTATATTACTGATTAAATATAATTAAAATAAAGATTTTTAAGGGAGCTATTAACAAGAAAAACGAGTAGATCAATGATTTTTATTTATATATGTCGCTTTATGTACTTAAATTTTCAGTTAAACTGTTGAATACATTTCTTATATTTATTAACATTAAGAATTGACGCAATAACTCTGTTATAATGTATCGCAGAGAATAAAGAAATTAACAATAACGATACTAAAATATTTAATATAAAGATCATTGAGTACGTATTTTTAATCCCATGCGAAAGAATTCAAGTGAAAATCATTCCTTTTAAAATAAATTCGATTCTTTACAAACTGAATAATATAATATTTTATTTTGCATTATAAATCAAAACAAATTGTGAATTTCAATGTTGTATGCAAATAAATTGAAAAACATTATTTCTTGAATAAAAGATAATTAAATAGGCCAAAAAATATTAGGGTGTGGAATCCAGTATACCTGCTTTGTTGTTGTATGCTTCTAAAATGCTATGAAGATCATATTTTGGTCATAACATTTAGCTTCAGAATAGTTCATTTGTTGAAAGAATGGAATTAAAAGGTTTTGAGATAAATTTACTTTTACCTCGGATTATTAATAAATCATTTCCCTTGCTATAGGCTGCAATCAAAACAATACTTGATATGTGAAGGCTGTTAAATAACATGGACGTAAAATCGGAATAAGCTGCTACATTTGAATTACGTATTAGAGTTGTTTTTTGAATGTAAAAATTGTTTTCAGACTGTTGTATTCAAATGCTTGATTATTTTATTTACGATAGAAAGTATTTCTTGATGATCCCATACATTCTGTCCTGCATGTCGTCCGAGCCATGAATATGAGAGAAAATATTTTCCACAATTATAAAAATAATTCTTGAATATAAATATTTTACAATTTAACATGAAATAATTAATACAATTTTTTGCTTTGCCTATTATTGCTTATTCAAATTTCATGATAAATGCACTACGGTTTTCACATTTGTTGCTCCTTTTTCCACTATTGCACATTTTAAAATAATGTTCATAGAAGCAACTTTTAAGCAAAGAACTGCAGACAAAAATGTTGATATACTCTAGTAGACACCAAAACTATAGGAA
Source organism: Latrodectus elegans (assembly GCA_030067965.1). Taxonomy (NCBI): domain Eukaryota; kingdom Metazoa; phylum Arthropoda; class Arachnida; order Araneae; family Theridiidae; genus Latrodectus; species Latrodectus elegans. The sequence continues at coordinate 38,724,409 of CM057813.1, read as the reverse complement.
CTTAAGAGCAAAACAAAGGCACTTCGGAGAAGATTTAAAGCATCTACTTCAGAAACATAAAAGTTTCATGGTTACAAAAATTTAAACACCAACAAGCATCTTATAAATGAACAATTTTGGAACCAAAATTAACTAATTGGGCAAAAGATTTTACAAACAATAGCAAAGAATTTGGCATATAGCAACAAATAGCAACTGGTAAAGTATTTTCTCCGATTCAATTTGTTGCACTCCAAAACTCAACAAATGAAGATATAAAATCAATTTAAAAAAAGAACTCATGGCAGCTAATTTTCCAAGAGATAACCAAGAAGAGGACACTCAATACCATGCAACAGTAAGGTCAAATTCACTAATACTTTCAAGTTCAAATGATCCTCCCTTCACACAAGGAAAAGTTAGTTTAATAATTAAAAACCTTAAAAATTCTAAAGCTCTAAGTATTGAGGGATTAGTCAACATAATAGTTAAGCTGGTCCATAGAGCCAATAGCAAATTTTTACTAAACTATTTTAATAAATGCCTGCATATAAAATACTTCCCAAAAGCATTTCAGAAAGGTTAAGTGATCTTCTTCAGCAAAAAGCAAAAAGACCCACAGTTGGCCAGTTCCTACCACCCAATTTGTATTCTGCCTTCATTTGGGAAGATTCTGGAAAGAATCAAAATAAACCGCCTAAGGCATGCCTTACTCAAAAACGACTACGTAACAACCAATATGATTTCAGAGCAAAAAGATTAATATATTATGCTGTAACTGAACAACAGATACAGATTAAAACAACAGATACACATGAAAACAACTCTTATTAGCTCTTGACACAGCTCTTATTAGCCTGAACATCCAGAGAGCATTTGACTCTCTGTGGTGGTCGGGTCTAAAATTAGCACTTACAAAATGTAATGCCCCGAAAAATATCTCCCAGTAAATTTTTAGCTTCTTAAAAGATAAGGAACTAATATCCATAGGAGACTCTCTAGCTTAGTACAAATGGAACATAACAGAGGCTGTCCCCAGTGCACAGTAGGAGGGCCTATATTATGGAACATCTATTTCAATTCAATCTTATCTGTTCCTTGGCCAGAACACACAGAGATTATAAAATTTGCAGATGATACAATATTAATAGTTGGAGATGCAACAAAAGCAGAACTGAAATAGAATTGTAACAATTCTTTATTCCTATTCTCAAATTTCTGAAAATACCTAATAGCAATTTTAACAGCAAAATCAAAGTAAAAATTCTTGGTACGAAAAGTAAAATAATGAAATTCAATCCAAAAATTACTTTAAATAATAAGATTCTAATGCATGCAAAATACTTGTATATTTAGACATACATCAAGATTCACAGCTTTCTTTCCTATCACATCTCTCCTCTACATCAAAACAAAAATAATACTAATAGCCCAAAAACTACGTAGAATGATCAGCCAGAACTGGGGTATAAAAGGAAAAATTTATAAAACAATATATTAACCATTATTAAAAAAATAGTCTTATATGGATGCTCAACTTGGGTAAATCAAATGACAGCTAGAAAAGAAAAATTATTAAACAATATTCAAAGATTTTCCCTACTGCTGATAACAAGAACATTTAAAACAACTTCTATTATAGCTCAAAATGCTGCATCATTCATTCCACCCTTACCGTTAACAATTGAAGCTGCCACCCTAAGAATAAAAATCTTAAAAAATCAATACAAATAGATGGTACTCACTACAATCCGAAAGATTTTAAAGACCCCGCCTGTAAAGATTATATCCATCCTTTTCATAAATTCAGAAACCTAGCAGTTATATAATCTTTCTGAAAAATTCTTAAAATTATGCAAACCTCCAAAGTTTATACCAACAGCAATAAATCCCTATACAGATGGATATCAAGACATTACGATGAAACAAGAGCAGCATTTGTGATTACACAAAAACCAAAATATTTTCCCCAACAGCTTAAATTAAATAATTATAATGTGTTTCAGCTGAGGTATTAAGAAGCAGAGAATCGATGAAACACGTAATTACCAATAAACTAGCCCCAACAACAATATAGACTGACAGGCAGTCTGTTCTCTTATCATTGCTCACACCCAGTGCATAAATCACTAGTCGTTCGTGACATTAAGGAGTGTCTATACACAAACACAGCATGCAGAATCTAACTAAGCTAGATTAAAGCACACGTGGGAAACTGGGAGAACCAACTGCCGGATAAAAAAGCAAAAGAAGTAGTTACCAATGAGGAAGTGTCAGTCACAAATATGCCGAAGCAAAACTAATATGACATAATTGTAAAGTCTATTTATTAAGCAAAATGTAAAGAGCAAAAAAAAATGCTATATGTTTGACATCATTTTTACTCGCTGCAGCAAATTTTAGAAAATAACCTATTTACAAAAACCAACATAACATGATTGGTATTATGGTTATTACATTGAATGACCCCCAAACGAAGTAATACAGGCCGTACAACGGTTAGACAAGCTGAGTATCAAATTATCGAACTAATCTAGGGGAATATTACACCATTTATCAAGCAATGCACTTCGAAGTTCCAATAGACGTGTGGGAGGGGGTTTAAGGGCTGCAATTCGTATACTAAGCATGTTCCACACATGATCCATCGGATTGAAATCCATCCGGGTAACATAATCCAATTGAAGGTCTTCGTCTACAATGTTTACACGGTGAGGACGGGCGTTGTCATTCATAAAGAGAAATTCTGCACCCATGGCACCCCGAAAAAAACGTACATGGTGTTTCAGAATGATATTCCGATAAATGTGACATGTTATGGTTTTATTGTGAACATGCAGATTAGTTCTAGAACCTAGAATAATTCCTCTCGAAATGAGCAATCCTGCACCATCGTAAAAGTGTCGTTCAACGGTGTTCTCTTGATGGCAACGGGTACTTGGCCCTCTCCGTATGAAAGTCCGGCGAGAATCGGATTAAAAGCTAAACCTGGACTCGTTGCAGTACATCACACAAGACCAGTGTTGCAGTGTCCACAATGCATGCTCTCTACTCCAGTATAGTTGCAGGTGACAGTGAGTTGCGGTACATCTGACTGGCCTATGAGCATATAGACCAATGTGCTCTAAGCGTTTGTACATGGTCTGCCTTGAAAATGTACTGGTAGGTGAAGAGAGCTGACGAGACAGGCCTGATGCTGCACTCTGTTTGTTTCTTTTGCCAGTAACTGCCCTCATTCGGCGTTGTCACTCGGGGGCAACCTATGCTATAGCGTCTACTCACATTACCATCATCTTGGAACCGTTGCCAAAGCCTGGAGATGACACTCTGGGTGATTCCAAGTTCCTCGTTTACTTCGAGCTGGGTACGTCCACATTCCGGACAGCCGATAATTCTATCACGTGAAACATCATTTAAATGCTTCCTTTGTCCCATAACTATGCGGTTATTGCACTGAAAGGCTTTTAAAGCTCTTGTAAACCATTTTACTTCTTTGCAATCATTCCATAATTAATACTCCTCTCTAACACTCTCGTCATTGTGACGCACTATCGGCGCCATCTAGTGGTTTCTTGTAATTTGCATATTATTCTTCAAGATATGTGTGATAATTCTAAATCTGAAATTTTTATTTTAGAGTCTAATTTCTGTGTGATTCTGAATAATCTTTAATATATAGATATGATAGATAGATTGTATAACTCCTTATTTACTTTTCCTGTAATTACTTACTCTTTATCTTCTATATTTCTATATATTCTTCTATACTTTCACTAAAATTTATAATATTTAGTTTATAATTATTGTTAAACATACGAGACAATCAAGTAACTGAACTGTGATGCAGACACCTACTCTGTGCTAGATTTCAGGTCACACCAGGGTATGTAAGTGGGCCTCTGTAAATGTTAAAGACTGTTCTCGGAAATGGTGGGGTATAACCCAATAACCAGTCAATAAAATCCGGGATCCTGACATTTCACTACGTTAACACACTGACCTGACCCTGTTCTCGCTCTGTATAATGTATATTATTCCAAAATACGGATCACTTATTGTTGGTTGCTATTTCTCTGTGTTTGCCGAGTTTCATCACTTTCTGGCAACTATTTCTTCTCATTGCATTTCAGTGTCAGTCAGTTTATAGATTTTTAGAAAAGTTTAACCACTCCTTGATAGTTTTAAAAATTTTGAATTATCAGTAAGTTTTGTATATTCTAAGCAATAAATATCAAGAGTCAAATGTCTTTTGCATAGGCTTAGGAGCAGTCAGAATTAATCTTCTCGGTAAAATTGCTTTTTTTTAATAAAAATATTTAAGTTCACCAAAATTTTGAAATACTTTTTTTATTATACATTTAAATTTACTGTTTTGTTATCTTAATTTTGTTGAATGTGAAGTATTTGTTATTGTTAATGAAAATAAAATGGGAACACAACTGCTATTCAAAATATACTACGTCATTACTTGAAAGTAGTGTTCACACACACTCATTTTAAATTAAAACAAAAATAATTATTTCTTGTATAATGAAATGATTTGCAGCAAACAGTTCTAGTTGGAAAAATTTGAAAGTTTGATATATAATGGTTTGAGATAAAAAAAATATAAAATTTCAGCATTGCACAAATTTTGAGTTATATTAAATAAAATTTAAAAAAAAAAATAAAAAAAAATAAAAAAAGTAAAATAAGAAAAAAAAAACCTTTGAGATCATTGGAATAAAATTAAGAATTCAATAGTTTATCTCATTTTTCGACCACGGTTTAAAATTATATGGTAGATAAAAATTATTGAATATTTGGTTGATTTAAGTAAATTACCAACTATAATGCAGAAAGAAAAATGCTCAACAATACATTTTAAATTAGTTTTGACATTTTACGCAGGGAATAAATGATAAGTGAATGCATTAATCCCCTGTCCTACTTTCAATTCTTTTAATCAATACTAATTTATGCCACTAAATGAAGTTATATTTTGCGACAGTTACACAATCATTTAGAAGTGTTAAAAGATTGGTATTATTCAGCTTTCTCGGTGCATATCCCTCTATGTTCATTTTTGGAGACAACTCACGGGAAGGAGAAAAAGAAATAGTAATTGTTAAATTAAAAAATAATATTTTTAAAGCTTAGTTATTTTTTTTCATAATTTAAAGTACTTGAGTCGAAAGTGAAAAAAATAATAGAAAATCATCATTTTGTAAAATGTTGTGTTTCACTTAGTAATAACATTTTATGACATAATCTCTGCGACGCTGAAATGATAAGGTATCAAAAGGTTTACTATGATGTATATGATATTTAACAAATCATTTATTCTGAGACTCACGCAGCTAAAATTTCAATCACTTGTGAACAAGTAAATATTTATTTAAAATGGAAAAAAGTCTAAAAGACAATATTTTCTTAAACAACGGGTGAAAAAGGCATGTATTTGGGTGTGACTAACCTTTCGCCACAACAATAACAACGGAAGCTTCCTAATACCCAACACTTCCACAAATTCTGCATGCAAATCTGTTGTTTGCAGTTTTATTTTTTGATGAACTTGAGAACAATTGGTTTTAAGTAATACTTTACTAAAACCGTAAGTAAAACCAATATTCTAAAAGAAAATATTAGGAAAATATTTTTACTACATAAATAGTGGTTCTTATTAATGAAGATTCAAAATATTTGAATATAATTATACTAAAATTAAATTCGTTATCAAACGCACTAAATTCAAAAGGAAATTAATAAAGTTTTACACAGATTTGAAATCAAAAGTGAGTGAATGTTTTTGTAAAATCTTTTCAGCATTATTAAACATTTTGAAAAGCTGATATTCATACTAACATAAATAGATAATTTTATCACATTTTTTTGTAGCATTACATTAATGATTTAAAACATTTTTGTGGTTTAGATTAGTATTGAACATTATATATTTTTAAATTTTTTATGATATTTTTTCATTTGTAAAGATAAAAAAAATTAAGAACAGAGTTTTTTTTTATGTTTCTTTTATAAAAAAGTTCGAAAATGTTTTGCAAGGAAATTTATAAAAAGTAATAAGTAAGAAGAATTTCAAGAAAATGTTATCTAACGCTTACACCAGCATTGTAAGGATAACTCGTTATAAATTTGATTTTTATGTTTGAAAAATATTAAAAATTTTGTGATTAATATTTTCAGTAAATTATTGTGCGATGTTGATATATTTCACATTGAGAGCATATTTTAACTATTCAATTTATTACTTAAATGTCAATTATGTAATTTGATCACGTTTCGTCTTGGTATTTATTTAAACAAGTTAATAATTTAACTTAAAATTTCTGCGTAAAAACATGAATAACTTACAACATGGTACCTAATATACATATACGAATAGTTGCTTAAAATTTGTATTAAAAGTTCTGTAGTTCTGATCATTAAAAGGCAAAAGAAATAAACAAATGTAAGATTTATTCACTATCATATATCTTTTATATATGTAATTAAATCTGAGTCATATTTTATCAAACTATTTGCAATCTCAGACGACAACAAAATGAAGTCTCTAAATTCTCGATGAATTGCGTAAGTTGATTTGTTATAATCTATATTATCACACTTGTTATTAATGTTTTTATAGAATTTTACTAAACCATGGAACACATACACACACACATCACACAAATCAGACTAGCCAGTCACTTTTAAGGATTATGAAGTATTACTGGAAAAATAAGGCTTTTTTCTCCTTACAAGCTGAAGATTTTGGTGGTTGACGAAATCATCCTATCAGAAGTGCCCGTCATATTTTTATACCTGAAACCAATGTTAATCACCTGTTATATGTTGTTGATCATCTTCAATATTTTTCCATCAGAATCTTACCAAAGAGATTGTCTTAGTTGAATTTTGTAAGAGGGACTTCCAAAATCTTCACAGGATGTTCTTGTGGTTGCACTCGAATCCTAAATTTTTGAATCATTGACTTTTTGTAACGTGGTTGTAAGCCAGAACACTTTCGAATGAAAGAGTCATTGTCGAACACATCAGTATGGATATCTGTCGGAGTTGGTGTTGGGCGTTTCTCCAAATATAATCCACTACAATAAGTTTATTCAGCTCTCTATCTATGAAAATTCCGACGTCTTATAAAAAAAAATAACTTGCAACTAACTTAGGATATTGCACTACTCCTTACGGGGTTTCAAATTATCAAGAACAGTGTCGAGATAACGTTGATGACTCCTAATCTATTCTTGTTCTGGCAGCAACAATGTTTTCCAGACATGACAGTTAATAAGATATAAGTTGAATTTGGCCTACTTATTAAGACAGTATAACATTTCCTGACCATGGAATTAAAATATTTTGATCGAGAAATGCTGCCTTCAGTTGGATACTAGTTTATACTGGTGAAAGCATAATGTGCAAATATTTTGTTTATAAATAAAATTTGTTATCAAATTTTATATGGATAATTGCCCATGATGTAAAAAATTCATGTCTACAGCTAACACTTGATAGTTACAGGTATCTAACCTCACATGTGAATATATACATTTCATAAATATAGTATTATTCTACAATTGAATTTTGTTTCATTACATCTGAAATAAATGAATTCTTAAGCAATTTCTTTAAAAGTTAACTGAATGTTTTCATTTTTATTGAAATAAAAACAAAGCTGAGAGTAAAATTAATAGATGAATTTAACAAATTTATTGATTTTGTGATTATTATTTATTGATTATGTCATATTTTACTGACTGTTTGTAACTCATTTAAATTAATTTTCCAGACATTAATATACTTTAAAATCATTATTGTTATTAAATTTATTATATAAAGAGGGATGTTCATGGCATGATACTTACCGAATAGTTCAGGATCAGTAATTGAAAAGTGTTTCTTTTCCGAATAAATCTATAAAAATGTTATTGTTTTCAGAAATTGAAACGTTTAAATTTATAAAATTACAGTTCTATACATATGAAGAAAAATGGCATTTATGAGTTTAATTCCATGAAGAAATACTTATTCAATTTTTTGGTGCAATTCCATTATACGGAATGTGTAAACAATGATCCCTTACGATATCGTTTGATTATCATCTTAACGAGAAAGAAAAAAAATTGCAATTACTGTGGTAAATATTTGCGTTGTGCATTGTCTAAGATTAACATTTTTAGATTCTACTAAAAATACAATATAAACATTTGATTTAGATTTTACAAACTGTGTTTAGTTATTATTCATCCAGAAAATTTCCTCAAATGCCAAAATTTGTTTCTGAAAGAAACTGCTTAGCAATCTTTTCGATGGTCAATAGTTATAATGGAATAGCACAAATTTTCATTTATAACATAGAATGTTATGATGAAGTATTTCTGATGTTTTAAAGAAAACGTTAATCCTGACATGAAATCTAAAAATTATGTATAAATTATGAAATAAAAATTACTTTTGATTTCAGTTTCATTACAATTAAATAATAACATTGAATTGCTAAGAGTTTGAGTTACAGAAAATTTTTATTCATTTTCTAGATATCACTGGTTATATGAAATATTAACACAAATAAATATATCATATCTAGAAATGTAGTTTAAGTCAATCATAAAAGGCAAGAAATATAGTAGAACTTCAATTATCCGAACTCAATGTTTCGGAATCGCTTTTAGAATTTAAGACAAAATAAGATTAGATTGGAAAAGGAAAATAAGTCATTTTAGAAAAGGGAAGAAAAATGAGAAAAAGGAAAAAAACTCAAGAAAAGGACTCAAGTAAGAGAAGATTAGAATTAGACATATCACTAGAGGGATTCAGAAACATTCTTTTGAAAATTTCTGGGTGTTCAGAAGTGAGTTGAAAATATGGATTATGGGGAAGACCCTGGATTTCGAATTACAAATGATGGTAAACTAATTGAATATGTCAAGGAAGATGACCTTCATGTCGAAATTGAAGCAGGCGAGAGATCATCGGTTAGTGAAACATTTGCCAATTTTGTAACTGGTTCGAAGTGGATGGAGCGTCAGCCAGAATGTGATTACATGCAAACTCTCATTGTGCACTGTATGAATGACTTGGTTGCCCGAAAACAGGAAAGGCAGGGAAACCCCTTACTCTGACCGAAATGTTCAACAAGCAATGACTTAAATTTATTGTATTGTGCATACATAGTGTGTTAATGTACAACACTTGTGTAAATACTTTAATATGTGAGCGTGCTGCTTTATCATTAAATTCTTTTTCTTTAAAAATATGTAGTTTTTTACCATTTCTTACGTAAAATAATTAATTAAAATAAACCCTTTTTCGAAAAAAATCCAACTATTCGAAAGTGTTCCGTCTCTATTGATTCAGATAGTTGGAGATTTACTGTAAATATAAGTATTACGAATAAAGTTATTCAATTTCAATCTGAAATTACCAAGTCAATTTTATTTCAGGAAAGCTTATACGTCAACCTTATTCGATATGAAAGGAAAATACGATTTTTATGACCATAAATTATCATTTACTAAGAAAGGTACTTATTATTAGGAATTTATGTTATAAGTATATGAAGAAAAAATTGCACTTTTCTTATTTCTAAATATTTATGCAGGTTGTTGAACCGAAATATGAATTATTTAAATGGTAATGCAGTTAAGTCCAAATTTTGCTTTCGAAATTTTATAAACTTTAATGGAAAAAAATTTCTGCTGTTTAGGATGCTTTGCTTTCACTTTATTCCTTAATAATTTCTCTGTTCATCGTTATTGGATCAGTAATTGATATAATGCACGTATCGCTTATTAGGTCGTTATTCAATAATACAAATTAATTTTAACATTTGTAAGATATAATCTTACGAGGGTTACTCTGAAATTTTTGAGATACGCGCAGACGAGAATTTACAAAATAAAAATAACGGTTTAATTTCAAAATACAAGGTATTTTAACACAGAAAATGATTTTTTACTGACTTACTTCAATTTGTGTAGCGTAGAATAAATTTTAAACAGAAGAGAAAATGGAGTTGACGGGAGAACAATTTCGTGCTATGATTTTCTACGATTTTAAAGCAGGATTAAATCAAGAAGAATCCGTTCACGGTTGCAATTAGCATTTAGTGATGAATCCAAGCTCGTGCTACTGTATTCAGATGGTTTAGAGAATTTAGAAGAGGTCGCAATATTCTTCAGGATGAAGAACACACAGGAAGGCCACATTCAGCAGTAATCCCGGATAATGTGTCTGTCATACGAAAAATGTTAATGGAGGATAATCGCTGTACCTATCAAATGATACAGAAGGAACTTAACATTGGATCCGTAGCTTATAATTACATATGAAAAAAGTAGTTTGCCGTTGGGTTCACCATAATCTAAATTAGAACCAAAAAGAGGAGCATGCCAGAATAAGTATGGAAACTCTTAAATTGCTATATGAGGGTGGCCACCGCATCATTTTTAAAATTGTAACAGGTAATGAAACGTCCATATCGTTTTTGACGTTCCAACATGCCAAGAAAGCAAAGTATGGGTCTTTGAAGATTATCCCATGCTGACAGTGGTGAAAAAACAACCCACACTGAAAAAAGCGATGTATGCCGTTTTCTTCAGAAGTACGGGATTGGTCAAGGCCATCAAGTTGGAAGGGCAGAAGACAGTAACAGAAAACTGGTATACCACTAAATATCTTCCAGCAATTTTACAAGAATTGAATGTTAGGGGACTAATGCTTCACAATTACTACGCATCTTCACATACAGCCGGATTAAGAGTTAAGTTTCTTAAACAAAAACAAATTAAAGTGATCGATCATCCACCGTATTTACCTGATCTAGCTATGTGTGACTTTTGGTTATTCTTTAATCTAAAGAAGAACTTAAGTGGACGTCGTTTTCATTCAGAAGAGATGGCTGTGGCTATAAATGCATTTTTTCCATCTATTCCAAGAAATGAATGGCTTGAGGCATTTAATCTGTGGAAAATTCGTCTACAAAAGTGCATTAATGCTGGAGGAGACTACTTTGAACACACCTAAAATTTTGTAAGTATAACTTTAAAAACCTAGTTGAATCTCAAAAATTTCCGAGTGACCCTCGTATTGTTTCAATTTCAGAATAAGTTAGAAAGAGCAAGTGATGTAATATCAGTAACGTACCGTAATAAAATCATCAGCCATTGTTTGAAACTTGTAATCCTTTGACAAACCTAATTTCTCCCAGAAAATGGGAGATACAACAACTACTCGCTTCCCACACACAGAGCTTGCATAGCGTGACTCCTGGACAACATCGCCAACAATGACGTAAAATAGTCCATATGATCCAATAAAAAACATTTTCAGATTTCCAGTAGAAATGCCTGAGTTAAAAATGAAAACATTATCAATTATTAAGTACTAATAAGAAAAAAAATCAATTTTTCATAACTTAATGTCTACTACAATGGATATCTAAGATAATGTTTTCATAGAATTATATCCAGGATACATTCACAGAGCTTACATATAACTCATTATGTATATTTAAACAAATATAAAAACATTTTATTATTTTTATATTTCCAAGAGTATACCTGGTAATGAGATGGTATTTTGATATTAAATCAAATATATATGTTGAATAATATAAAAATAATATATACTCTAACTATTAAAAGCTGTGGTAGCCTAATGGTTAAGGTATCAGCCTTCCATCCGGAAGGGTGGGGTTCGATTCCCAATGACACAGAAGACCCACCGAGTACATGCGATATTCGTGCTCGTTAAATCTGTGGTCAGTCACTGAGTATTTATGATGGGTGATATGATCTGGAGAAAATTTCCTATTCTTCAGATCAATGTCAAAATTTACGGAGTGGATCTTTTGGTGGTGCCATCTATTTAAGAAAAAAGAGCAAAGACGTGTACTTCCACTTTCGCCATAAGTAACAACAACAGTGTCATAAGTAACAACAACAAATGTTATTTTGATATTCAGACTGTGAGAATCAAGTTATTATGTATGATTAAAAAAATGGAGAAAATGTAAAGAAATTATATGTTTTGGGTGAAAATTAAATGTTTTTTGAAACTATATCAGTATATTTTGGAGTGAAAATGTGAAATTGTTTTTGTAAAATTTAAAATTTTATACAAAATTAATGAAAGATGAAAATATTTAATCGTAATTATCATTGATGAAAGAAAATAAGAACGAACTTATTTCAGTTTGATTTAAAAGAAAATAGTTTCACAGAAATCTGCTCAGTTTTACAATATATATATAATGCACTATATAATACACTTATATATGTAATACATATATATTATTATCGTAACATCAAGAAGATAGTTCACCATACGGTTAAATTTTCTGGAAGACCTAAATGAAGCATATGATTATCGTTCCAATACATGTACGCAAAATATGTAAAAGAGTCATACACATATTATGCACTTAGAATAAAGTTGGAGATAATTGATTAAGCATTTCAAAAGTGTATTTAAACGTCAATTATTTGCATAAAAATTCCTGAAAAGATTCATTCCTACTATTTTATTATGAAATTTCATTATGAAAGAATTATGACCTGCCAGTACTATGAATTATTTTGCATTGTTATAAGTCTCTTAGATAAAAATATGAATCAAAATAAAACATGAAATTAAAATACACTTCTCAAAACAATTAAAAGGTATAAGATAAAAGGTATAAGCAAATTTCTTTACGTAAAAGGAAGAAGACAGCTACAAATGCAAATTTTTCTCATCTTCAAACACTACTGTACGCATATTTTGATGTCAAAAATGTCGTTTTAAATTTCGCGAATAAAATTTGGTTTTCAACTTAATGCAAGACAAAGCGGGAAAAAATGATCGACATTTAGTAAGCATGTTGTTTCTATGAGTGCAACAAAATCAATTGACCGAATCAAAAGTTGCCAATCAGTTATTGGGGCAAACCCAATAGGAAGTAAGTGAAGCCATTAGAGTTTCACAACGTATGATTTTCAAGGATCTGGAACCAATGTTTGGAAACTGGAAATGCATTCTAAAGATCAAAACAAAGTCGTAGGCAGGCAATAATGCCCAATGAAAACTGTTTTTTTAACTATAATGGATCAGAAGCAATAAAAATGAATGCCACTCTTCTTTAACATCTTCAGTCAAATACTGGTACAACAGTTTCGACAGGAAGTGTAAAAATTTGTTTTCACTCTGTAAGGCTGTATTTTTGCAAATGAAAGGGAGTGTGTCAAGTAAGCAGCAAAAAAACATCAGGCCAGCAGGGAGTTTGCAACACAACATATGAACTGAAAACAAATGAATGATAAAATGTTGTTTTTTTTCATCTTTTTTTTCTTCATTTTGATAATAGACGTATTTTATTGTGCAGAAATAAGTGACATCAGAAACAGTCCTGATTTCGTTCACGAAAATGTCAGATTTCGACCGGCGGATAGCTTACTCACGAAGCGAGTGTAAGTCCAAATGGAATCTTTGCCATTGGGGGTGATGGTCTATGCTCCCCATCAATAAGAGCAGCAATAACCATATCATTTGAAATGGAGCTCTAAATCAATCGTCAACATAGGGATGAGGTCTTGAGAAATATTGTAGCCAACTGCGCTTCACCAATAGGATATGACTTAATCTTAATGGACGACAACTGTAGGCCACCTCGTACAAATTCAGTGAGTGATTTTTTATGGAGGAAGGAATCATACAAATGGAATAAACAGCGTGTTTTCTAATCATAAACCCAATCGAATACGTTAAGAGATATTCTAGTCAGTCGAGGTTTTGGATGTCTATCAACCGTATATACTCTCCAAGAACTGAAATAAGTTATTCTTGAGGAGTGAGGCAGATTATCCCGTCACTTCATTAATAATTGCATTGGCTCGAAGCCTCAAATATGTTCAACATTGCTGATCCTTCAAGGAAACCGCAACCCCTACTAAAAACGATTTTCTTTCTTTTGAGGGAACACCATTTCTTATTTGTTTTTCTTATATGCACAAATTGAATTTTCAATTTGCATCTAAATGCTCAATAAGAAACATTTTTTCTGCCAAACAAATATATTTTTGTTTAATATAGCCTGCTACATCTATCAAAAGTGTATCAATTAATTCAACAGGGAAAATTTCACTCCATAACTTCATTATCTTTTAATCGTTTTAAACAGTGCCTCTGAAAAGTTCGTAATGAACTCAACATCTTTAAAACATTGAAGTATGAAAGGACAAACATGTTATTTTCTCATTCTTACATAATCATAAAATCACGTCTTATTGATTGAGTTCCAAAATTTACAGCTTGGAGGATAATATTTGAAAGATTATTGGTATTTCATTTTTTATTGAATCAGAGACACATTGGTACAATAAAGGACAACACTTCAAAAGGAATACCTTTTTAGAATTCATATCCTGAGTGCAGTTTTATGAGAGAAATATCCAAGCATTGCTAAGCAAGCATTGAAACTATAAATAAAACATTAACTTATATACATCATCATCATTTATATTCAAGATCACGAGTGATAGTATTGATAACACACACTTTTTGCTGTATTCCCTAGCTCTTAAATTTCATAATGTTGTTGGCCATTTTCTCAATTTTATTGCAAAAAGGACGTTGAATATCTTACTTTTATTAAGGCTCTTGAATATTATATATATATATATATATATATATATACAAATCTCTAAAAACTGATATGGTCTCCAAGTTTTACAGCATCATAACGCATTGACAACATTCGGTCATAAATTATAAAACAATCACTAACAAAAATCATAATTGATAATTTTTTCGTGGAGCTAAAGATTCATTAATTAATATAAACTTTGATTTTAATTATAAGATCAGCTATTTGATTTTATTACCAGATGTGCAACAGTCATTGTTGATGTAAAAATTAGAAGTTATGTCCCCTGAAGTAAGACTTTGCATTTTATTTTCAATGAATGTAAATATTTAATCTTTCCACTTGACTCTGTGCTTAGAATAGAAAATAAAACTGTACAATTTATCCCTTGGTTTGTTTTACAATTGTTAGTGATATATTTATAAAGTTAATTAGAAAGCATAAATTTCTCAGTTTATTGTATTTTATAAATTTAAATTTGTCATTATAGTATTTTTATCATACATAAATCTTTAAATTACTTAAAAAGATACTTCATTATTTGCAAATTTTCCTTTAAATAAATATTGCATTGAAAACAATATTTTTAAATAAGATATTCTGTCATAAAAGGAAAAAAATTCAATTACATACCTATTGAATTTCTAAAATTTTTTCCGAATTTTGTTTCAGTGTTGTCATATTGTCTCTGAATATAAAGAGCCACACTCAAAGCTTTTTTGGATAACTCATTCCAGTTTTGGGGATTGGTGATCCACATGCACTGCAGCAATCCATCTAAGAGCCATGTCAGAATTTCAAATTTTTATTTTTATGATACAATGGGTTTCATTTGCAACGAGCATGTTTAAGGAAAGTAGTAACACAAGCAAACAATTCACACAAACAATTGCAACAATAGCAATTTCAATTAAAAATAAATTTTACATAATATAATAGAAATCTATTTTATGTATAAAGAATTTAAATGAATGTGAACGCCATTAATATTAAAATCTTGGATCATAAAGTGATACCAAGTTTTATAGTTTTGGGACTTAAATAATTTTGAAGTCGTGTTAATATCTCTCGTGTTCATAAGTAATTTTGGGACAGGAATGAAAAAAAAAGGTAAATTTTACTGTTCATTAAAGCTCTAATAATAATTATATAGATAAATTTTTTATATTGTTAAAATTATATAGAAATACTTTTTTTAATATTGTTAGTTGTATTGAAAGCAAATATAATTCGACTGCTAACATGAACAGAATAATCAAATCAATGCTCAAATTCTCTAACAGAAAGAAGTATATATTTTAAATGTACAATATTGTAGAGCAAAGTGACAGCTATTGAGGTATAATCGAAATCAGTTTCTCGTTTTTAGTTGTCCGTAACTGATTTCTAGATAAGAAAATTAGTTTAATTATGTTATCTAGGGTTTTAATAATTCAGTTTAATATTAAGAGTTTATTAAATACATTTAACAAATTAGAGGATATTTTTGATGTTTATGAATTGGTAGAATTATATTCTCAAATATTATTATATTTATAATGTTTTTGGAAACAATAATAGAAAGCTGTGTTATAAAAAGATTTTATTTTAATCCAAATTTCAGTGATATAACCTCCTGGCATGATGCATTTTATTTGCAGAAATGAATAATAATAGGTTATTGTAATGCTACGATGTCAACGGTTGAATTCCAAATAGTCTGAATTCAAATCAAAGGTTGATAGTTTATCGCTCAATGGTCATCTTTTGCACTGGAAGGCTATTCAGATCGGAACCAATGAGTTTTTTGTGGACTCGGAACCATCACAAACTTCCAAATCTGATATAAGATATAAACTAACGAACAAATGAATCATTGGCTAAACAATTTGGTTAACCATTAACCATTCGACAGCAGCTTGGTTACAATCAAAAGAAATTTTTTTCATTAAAGAATACTGAATACAATAGTCAAAGTTTATTGCTATATAGAGTTACCTTGATTATTCTGTTTCAAATATTTTCGTTTATCATTTTATACAAGTTTTGTATGACACAAAAAATGCATAAACGAAAAATATTTTTTCATTGTGAATATTCACAAAACTTGTTAAAAAAGCGACAAGTGTCTATCGTTTTTCATATTGGAATATATGCAGCATTAAAAGTTAATATTAATGAAAAATTATATAGTTTATTTAAAAACTGAACCTAAATCTTAGTTCATTTTAATTTTCATAATGAGGTTTGCTTTTTGATCAATATGTTGTAAAATATATGTTTAGGTTAAAATATTTATGAAGTCACAATAAAACTAGCATTAAAATAAAGAATAAGAGTTGTAAACTTGAATCGAATATGTGATCTGAATTAACTTAATCAAACGCTTATCGCTTAGAAACAAAGATATTAACAAGGAAATTTCATTCCTAAATACTCACAATATTAACAACATTATTAGTGATTTTATGATTTCTTGAATTAATCTGTAAAGGACTGTTTCCTCATCATGAATGGATTGATGGGCTATAAAATAAGTTTAATAAGTTAAAAGAGTTATTTTTAATTCAACCAAGCAATTTTAGGAGAAATTTACATTCTCAATTGTAATTTTTCTTAATAATTCCCGATAAGATTTATCTTGTATTTAATTTTATTTCATTCTCATTTATGCAAAATGAGAATCAATGTAAAATATTGCCATGTTTTATTTTTTTTAAATTTATAAGACTATATTTTTTAACTTGATAATTCTTTAAATATTGACAGTTTTTTAAACGAAGAAAAATGAACTAATAGGTGTCGAAATAGTAAAATAACTGATCGAGATTCCAATGCCAAAATCATCGGGCCAGAGAGATATAACGGTTTTGGGTTTATTATTTTTTGAAAATTTTATGATCCTTGTCTATTACTTTGGCATCAATTCATCCAATGTAGACATTTTGGTTCCCATTTGATGATCAGTGACGGATAGCAAATAAAATTGAAGAGTACCAATTAGCAATCAGATTATTTTCAACAGGAAGAGATCAAAAGTGAAAAAAAATCGATCATTAACGAAACAAATGTAGAAATGAATAGTTAAAAGTTTGATTAATTTTTACACAAAATTGAGTTATGTATTTCTGTCAAATTAGTATCTATTTTAAAAAACACTAACATTAAAAATTTGTGATTGTGATGATTTTGATGATAAACTACTATTCCCTACCTTCGAATGTCATGATATCTCCTTCTTCTGACTTAATACCTAGAAAAATAAAAAGAATTTAAAAATTCAATTTCAAATAAAAATTCAAAAATAGTAAAATTTTAAACATGTATTCATTGTAAATTTCTTTAGGGTGTTCCTATTGAACTTTCGAAGTTTCATATGAAAAGTAAGCATGGATATCAATTACGAAAATATTATAAATTTCTCAAAAAAAAAAAAAAAAATGTGAATAACTCAACTAAAATGGTCGGAAATATTGATTTTTCAAATTTTTATTTATTCAAAACTTACTTTTAAAAAATAAAAAAGGATATTTTGCAAAAAAAAAAAAAAAAAAAAAAAAAAAAAAAAAAATTGAATTTTTCGAAATACTGATTAATTTATATGCAATATTTCAAAATTTGATGAGTGGATTCTCAGAAAAAACACTTTCATTTTATGAATGAGAAATGAAATTTATTTTTCATTGTGACTACCGAAGGTTTCGAAGAAATATGTAAAACCAGAAACTTATAAATTAAGAACTACTAGCTAAAAAGGTAACAAAATTAGTACCATCATTATCGGAACGCTTTTCACAAGTAATTGTTTAATTTGGGCAAAAAATCTTAAGACGATTGAGCTGTATATTTGGACGGTTAGATGTATGTCCACGGTACATGAAATATTCCAATTAGAATTCAGTTATGTTGAAAAATCATGTATTATTAGTGTTTTTATCATAGATGTCTAGCGTTTTGTATCGCCCAGGGTAAAATCTAATCACAAAAAACTTAATTTTAGCCAAATCATTTGGTGAATTTAAAATTTTCTTAGATTTAATGTGTTTATTGGAGGATGGTTTTGGTAAAATGATAGGAATTGTAAACGAACTTTTGAAAAAATATTCCATTAATTCAGATGATATTCCAATGCATGCAAATGTCAATGAAAGAGGTTTTTGAACATTTCTAGAAAAATAGATTTCTTCAGTTAATCTAGATAAATCAAGGAGATTGTGCCTCTGAGTAGGAATTAATTATTCATACTCTTCGAAATATAAGGTATTAATTGGTTCTTGTTTTATATTATGCTATAGGATATTAACAATTATCAAAAATGTCTATATCAATTTGAGAGTACCCTTTAACATTAACGACATAATTTAAAAAATGAATCCTTTCAATAAAATAAAATGTGAGATCTATGTAAATTTTATTTAAAGGGATTTTTTTTATCGTGATGCAGAGTTTTCTATTTTTTAAAATTGACATTTCTTACATAATTATTTCAACAATTCATGACAAGTTAGAAAAAAATATTAGAAAATTCATATAAAACCAGAATAATTTTTATTTATGGGTCTAGTAATCAGTGTCATGATACTTATAGTTATTCTTTTCCTCAATTTAAAATTCTATGATGTATATTTAATATTTTGTATTTTGGCATATTTACTGAATATTTTATTTTCCTAGATATTGTAGAGATATAATTTTAAGTAGGATTATTATTTTACTAGAATGTCCTAAGAATTTGTTCTAATTAAAATTGAAAGCTATTGGAATTATCTCACTCAATACTTTAAAATCATATTCTTAATATATCAGATTCATGAACTTTTCTTTTTAAAATACATTCTTCTCTGCAATAGAATAAATACTGATATGGTCATAATGTTCTTAATCATACACTAATCCTCTATAAATATTCTTATAATAATAAATATATCTATAAATATTTCTTATAAATTTTGAATGCAATTAATAACTAATAATTAATAATTATGAAGTTAAATTAGCCTATTGAACACATTATACAACAAAACACTATGGATTATTATAATAATATAAATTGGAAAGCTTTAGGAAAAGAGAATATAAATAAACGTAAATTAAATTTTATTCTTGATAAGTCCACATTGCGCAGCAATTTTATGAGTAACATGAAAATGCATTTAACTTTTATAAAATAATATCGCTGATTATAAGATTATATTAGCTGAATATATATTCATCCTGCTGCGTTTAATTTAAACCATTTTAAATCTGATTCAATGAATACATTGGTAAAACTTGATTTAGTGCAACCTTACTTCAAATTTTAGCAGGGAAAAAATATACCAAAAATTTCATATTCTCAATTTCTTGGGAAGTGTTTTTATAATTTTAGAAAGAAAACTCACATTAGATCTCATTGAAACAGAGGATATGAAATAAATAAAATCTAATTTCTAAGCAAATATTACTTGAAAAAAATCAGAACTTGATCACCAATTATGGAAAATAAATTATTATACTTACATTTCATTAAGTTGGTTACATGTTTATTTAATTCATCAGCCACGTCTTGAGTAGAATACGTAATACTCGCAGAATAATAGTCAATTATTTCGGCGATAGCTGCAAAAGTAATGAGAAATACGATTAGATAGAAAATATTTATTTAATATATTAATATGAAATTAATATTGTGATATAACCGGTCATAAGATAAGTAATAATGTATAATATAAAATTATAAATTTTACAACAAATAAATAATGAAAGAGTTGCAATAAATTAGCAAAATATAGAAAACCGGGTAAAGGGGATAATGACTGGGATCCAGAAGTTTCGATTAGATCAATGCAATTATCTGCAAAAAACATAACAAACTAATTAAAAGCTTTCTCTATGCCTCAATGAAAGATTTTGTGAAACACAAATAGGTTTTTTTTTTAATCTTCATCAATGTTTTGATATAATTTAAAAAAGAAAATATTATTTTTTTACACAAATGATTTAATTTCGTAATTTTAATTGCTAAAAAAATAAGGTCTGCTTATCATAATGCGGATTTCTCACATTATTTTGAAATTTTACACACCAGATGTTTGTTACTCATTCGAAAAATGATAACATTTATTTTGCGACCAATGGATAAAATCGGAACTTAAGAATTCGGACAAAACTAAGTAAAACCTGGTTTGGGACACTTTTTTTTAAATGTGAAAGAAAATTACATAAAATTTTATGATGTTTTTTTTTTCCAAGATTATTTGCCTCTTACAATAAATTAGAATATCACAAAATATATGCTTACGATTTGCTTTTGAAAGTGTTTTTACAGTCTTGCATATTTTAAAACTGAATTAATTTCTTTCGATTTTCGAAGACTGTTCCTCACTTATTAAAATTGTTGAGCAAGTTAATGCTGGACATAAAACCATGTGATCTGTTGTGTTTTTCCCCCTCACTGACCTTTTGGTTTTCTCGTGATAATTATCTAAACTTATATCCTTTCTTAGTTGAACTTTTAAAAGTCAACAATTCCTCAGGCTGTTGTTAGGCGTTTCTGAAAACTGGAATCAATTCAACAATGATATATTAATCAATTATTTATTTGCATTATCTGATAAAATGATTAGCCAATAGACATTGGAGATAAACATTTAGTTAAAAGACAAAGGATGAAGATTTACACCAGCCATTCCTTTGCAGAACAAAACTCTAGGATAAGTGTGTACAGAAACAACAAATTTTTCAAATAAAAATTCGTAGAAAAATGGAGATGTTAAAAATCTATGACCATTAACTTTTTTCTTTTCAATAAGAGATCAAAATAATTATATCATGTTTTATTTTTTCATATTTTTGAGAGAAATAATGCTTCCTGCATTGATAAATTGTCCAAGGATTGTTGAAATTCAGCAAGTTGCCAGATATGGCAATTTGATATTTTTTCACCTTAAAGTTAAAATTGGTATTCGAAGACCAAGTTAAAAAAAAACTGAAATACAAAAAAGACTTAAGGCACCTAAATTAAATTAATTACAACGGAAGAAAAATAAATATAACGCCAAAATAATATCATTGACATTAGATGAAGAGAGAAAGTAGAAAGTAATGAATTGGGTTCCAGTTCAAAATCTTTGAAAAGGTTGTTTGAGTATCTGATTTTAAAGGGATATGTACACGGCATTGTAAGAATGCAAAGAAGCATGGGATCAACGTCTTACTTGATGATCAATATTCTGTCGTTGACTGTTGACTTCTTGAAGGTCAGGTACATTAGAATGAAGTTCCGAGACACATTCAAAAAAATTAAACTGAGTCAGGGTATCCTACAGGGATTTGTTCTCAGTCCTACTTTGTTTTCTCTATTTACAGCTGGAATTAAGGCTGAGACTAATTCTGAAGCAATGCAAGCCCTATTACTGCTCAGAATAATATTAATTATTTCCTCCTTCGGATAGAAGACTTTGCTGCGCATCTTTAAACCATTTTTAATTCCTCAAATTCAGTTTTAAGTATTTTTATCATCAGAAGATACCTTTATAACCATAAGCCTGAAATTTATTTACTGCATCAACGCTTGAATTGTAAAAAACATTCCACGTATCTGGGATTCATCCTAGATTAGGAGATTCTCGGTCATTCCGGTATCAGTAACTTAGTTCTTGGGGGAAAAAGCGACTGAAAATTTTGAAATACATTTCTAGTAAAAACTGGTGAGTGGATGCTTGGACCCTTCAAAATACTTACATTGCTCTTATTCACTACATTATTGAATCTAGTATACATGCGTATTGGGTTGCTTCTTCTAGCCACCTTGGTAGACTAGAAAGAGTCTACTCTTTGCTGCCAAAATCCTTATTGGTCTTCTTAATAACTGCCCTGGGGATATTGTATTGTATGAAATTGACTTACAATCTCTCAGACTTCGTAGCAAATACCTCTTGGTTAAAAACATAAACCCATCAGTTACGGTGACCAGTACTAAAACGTCTAGTTGTGTGCACAGTTAGAGCAATAATCACAGCCTCAAGAAAGTGCACTTAACTGTGGTGAAAGTGAGGGTTGGCTACAAAATAAAGTAGAATACATCTCTCCAGCTTGTGGTTGTTACTAATACATTTTATGATTTATTGCGCCTATTTCAAGACCTATTTAATTTTAT
Source organism: Latrodectus elegans (assembly GCA_030067965.1). NCBI lineage: Eukaryota > Metazoa > Arthropoda > Arachnida > Araneae > Theridiidae > Latrodectus > Latrodectus elegans. The sequence goes on along the minus strand of CM057813.1, from coordinate 38,701,697 downwards.
GCACTAACAAGAACATACATCGCCCAGAATACCTTAGACAGCTTGCTTTGGACACTTGTGATGCATTACAGAGCTATATTGACAGCAAAAGAATAAAGGCTCTATTTTGGGAGGTGGAATTTTTGTTAAAAAGGAAGGGCTCTGTGTAAAGAACCCCGACAATAGATCAGTGTTCCTTGCAGAACTGAATGCTAATGAGGAGGCTTTGAAATTTTGCATAACTGAGAGTGTTTGCACTGATAATTGTATTTGATTGTCATAACTCCATTCAGATTTATCTGAATGGCGATCGAACGACTAGGAACATTGTCCGGTTTTGAATAGCTTGATTACCAATGTTAAGATCTATTTTCAGTTGGTTCGAACGCATGTGGATGAGTACGGTAATGAAATTGTTGATGGTCTAGGCCGAGAGATCAGCCGTAAGGATACTGGTCATGTTGACTGCCTTACTTTTTCAGAGATTGCCACCCGGGTCAGGCAACATATCTATTCTTTTTGGAGAAAAGTCCCCGTGTATGAATGGTATGCGAAAAATCATCCTAGACTCATAGTGATTTTTGATAAATAGGAAGAGTTAAAATAATTTATTGTAAATTTCAAATACATTAAATTCAAAATAAGTTGTCTCCTGATTTTTAACTCATATTGGTATCGCAGCGAGGATCTTTATAAATCAACAGTAAAAATAACACTATTTTTTCCTATAACGTGGTTTAATTTGACTAGATTAGATAAAATCGGGTGTTTACATACCTGCAGAAAGCAAATAATTTTTTCTCTAAGCCAATATTTTTATATTACAAAATGTATATATTTTAATTTAGAACTCATCATTTATTCAAATGTCAATGTCATAATATATTTGACATTGATATTTGAATAAAATATAAGTTCCAAATGATAATAATGAGTTCAACGCGATATATCATATATATATATATATATCCGGGTTTATGTCTTTATTTATATATTAAATAAATAAGTGCAATAACATATAAAAGATTGCTATTTAAGAACATGGCACATATGGCTATTTTCTTTATTATTAGTAATAAAAAAGTGATAATGTTAAAATATCTGTATGGTTAATTTTCATTTAAAGTTATTATATGAGATCCTAAAACTAGAATCAGTGTTTTTCGTATATATACTAACAAAATACTTCTAAATGTGTAATTAACACAAAAATTTTGAGAACTGTTGCATGTTATGCTTTCGAAATTTATCCTTCAAATTTAACTGACAAATAAATTTGAGAGAATTGTATAATATATTACTATTTATCTTAGTTTATTATATGAGTAATTAATTTTTTATAACTTTTGGTGGAATTAATTGCGGTTCGATATATCAATAATTTTTATATTTATATGTAACAGCTTATTTATAACAGCAAATCCCTTTACTAATAAGATTTAAGAAATTCAAATGTTTGTTACATTCAAATATTTATCCATTGCATATTTTTTTTTCTTTCAACATATCTCACTGCTACTCTAAATTGAATCACTACATTTGTCAAAAATTATGCTGTTTTATACTATCAAACTTTTTCTTCAAAACAAAATAATAAATCTGAAAGCAATATTTGTCAGCAAAATAAAAGTAGTGAATTCTTTAGAGAAAAAATTGTATCCTAATGCTAAATTATTTTTTATTTACATAAAATAAAACAATTTTGACGCTTAACTGAATCTTCCAAAGTACTTGAACTTATATAATTTGAACTAAATGAATCCCCCATAGTCGACTAAAAATTTATGAGTTCATAAGGATACCTTTATGTTTAACAAATTTATACATTTTTTTGTAATATTTTTTGGGTAAGTCATTGTAAATAATTATTAAAACCCAACAATATTTGAACGGTTTTCGTATTCTCACCCAATTTGCGACATAATTTGTTCTAGAAATTATGACATGGAAATTTCCCTGGAAACACATATTCTGATAACTATATTTAATAAAATACTTGAAATTCATTTAAATTCTTCACCCGGGATTTTTTTCTAAAATTAAAAATGACATAAAGGAAGATATGAAATAAATCTTTTCAGTCGTATGATTTCCAAGAAGAGAGATTTCAGCATTTATTTCAATGCTCAGTACTCTAAAATTGTAAACAAATTCTAAGCATTTTATTAGGCTTTTTGAAAAGTCTTATTATTTTAATTGATTAATAGACTATTAATGTTTCATATAAATGTACTCTGCATTAGGAAAGAATACATGATTCACAACCTGTTTAATGTTTTTCATGTTAAAAGATAAATTAAATTTATTTAGCTTCAATACCTTCAAATATTCGATTTTTGAATATTTTAGATCGCTACAAGTACAGGCATTTGGTAAATTATATCTCGTTAAACATTAACTCACATGATATTTCACATGTCAGGACAATAGCTGAGAAGTTGAAGGAATGAGGATCTCTGACTGCTTCTAAATTTCCCAGTTTTCCTTCTTTAACCATAACTCTAACATTATCTGGAATGAAGCTGGCAGCGCTGAAGCTATATCTTCGAATGAAATCTGAAGCGAAAATTTCCTTAAATGGTTTTACAGATTATAAATGTTGTATTTTTAACTTAAAAAAATACCGTTTCAAGTGATTGGTATTTTTATAGAGGTAAAATTAAGTAATATATACACATGAATTAAAAAATCGTTGGTTTATTGATTTCATGTTAAATTTTTGATTTTTTTAAAGATTCTGATTTTTAAAACTTAAAAGTTTGAGAATAAAAATATTATTTTCAAATTTTAATAAATTATGATGTAAAAGCTTTTGCATGAAAAAATAAACTATTATATAGCCTTAAATTTAAAAATAAGTTTTCAAAAGAATTTAATGATATTTGCGTACTAATGAAAGAGAGAGAGAGAGAAAATGTTTCTTTAGTTCCCAACCTCTGTATTAATATTTCTTTAAATTTTAATAAAATTTACATAAAATAGCATAAACTCTAGGTATATCATAAAACTTTAAAATGACCAAAATATAAGTGCATATGAATGCTCTTTTTTTAAAAAATGAATCAGATATAAGCATACTTTTCAACCCTGCTTTATGACTGATTTCTTAGTCATATATAGGTAATTTAATTTTTAACAAAAATAAGATTGCAGTAGTTTGAAAAGTGAGACAAGAAAAATGTATAATGAAATATGAAATCATATAATTAAAGCACATTAACTTTGAAAATGAGACATGATAGTTTAAGACCGTCGGATAAGAATGACGGTGCCTTTGTTTCAATATATTACATTAGGTTATAACGAAAAAGAGGACATTTTCTGAGACTGAAACTTGAAGATAAGAAAAATGCATAGAAATTCAATAAGGTTTTTTTACTGATTCCCAAATCAAAACATCAAAACCGCAATGAATCGAAAAGATAGGATATTAGTAAGTTGTGTGATCCACAGATTCTTTCACATACAACACATAATTAATTATATTGTGATGTTACAGCCTCATATATCAGAACATGTAACATTACTTAATAACCATTTCAAAAATAAATATATAAATAAATAAAAAATAACTTATTTTATTTAATAATCTTCTGAATTTCCTGAAGTATCAATTGCCTGCATTTGAGTAGAGAAAAAACTTTTAATATTTTCTTTAGTTAAATTGTGTATATATATATATATATATATATATATATATATATATATATATATATATATATATATATATATATATATATATATATATATATATATATATATATATATATAATTCTGATTTTAACATTTTTGAACTTTTTCAATATCGGCATTATGCAATGTTTTCTTATTTTGAATACCTGAATAAGATTTTTCTTGGTTTATTACAGATGCACTGGCTTCAGTCGCTCCACAGCACTGTCCACAAACTTTTCTCCATCCAAGGAAACCTGGACATACAATTTCCACTTAAATCAATTAAAGCGATATTACTAAAAAAATTGAAATAAAAAGCTGTTAATATGTAATTTTTTCCTGAGTCATAAAAATAAGTTTTAACTATAGATTTGCATCAGTGGAATTCCTAAATAGATAAAAGAATTTAAGCATAAATCTTGTTATAAAAACTTTCAAAATATTAGCATTTTAATATAATAATTGTATTTGAAATTAATATATTATTTCAGAATTTATTGCAGAAAATGTATTTAAAAATAAATGAATCAAGTTTTTATTATTTTAATACATACAAAAACAATAATAATAAAATAATAATACATTTCTAACATTTTATGTAAATATAAGGTGTTTCATTCATCAGCTAAAATAAATTATAGAAGTAAACATTAATATTCTATGTCATTTAAATATTTTTTAAAATAATTTATTTTTTGTATTATAATAATTTTATATATAGATAATTTCAAAAACTAATAATTTTGATTACACTAGCATGCCTCTAAAATTTCAACTCAGGGAAATTCCATTAATCTAAAATTTCGAAAACTAAAATTGAATTTCACTGAAAATAAATTGATCAAACAAAATTGGCAAATCCTAAAATAGTTTTACACGGTAACAATATTAGTTGCACTATATATATGAATAACTGGGACAAAAATATTCGAAGCAAAATGCATTTTGTACAAAAATATATGAGAATGCAGGTTTAAAGTTATAAGCTATAATATATGACAAACGAACTACAAGTGTTTGAAGAAAAAATTAAGTGTCCATTTTCTTGTAAGAGGAAGATGACTTTGTCTTTTAATACTGTTGCCTTGTCAATATGAATATCTGTATTTAATTTCCTGAAAAATAATCAAATAAATTTCTATACTATTCTTCAACTATAATTAGGTTTTCTTTTTAATGTAATCACATGTAAAATATTTGAAAGGTCGTAAGGTATTGGTCGTATTTTTCTGGACAAGAAAAAATTATAAATTAAGGCCTTGAGTTACCTTTTACATAAGATCATTATTTACGATTTAATTCATAGGAAAATAGCTTTGCAGTTTTCTCTCTTTTTAGAAGCATAATTAGTTAACTCAATAAATGGAATATGTCCTTTATTTCGACACACAAAAAGCAAATGAAAACCGACACTCTGTATTTTCTGTATTCTGAATTTTATGTTATAATTGAGCTCATTGTAAATTAAAAAATAATTAAGATAATACGAATTTGTTAATTTATTAATCTAGTTCTGTTTTGCATATAGTTCTATTTTGTATCGCTATACAGAAAGAAACTCGAACTTGATACTTTTCTGCTGACATACTAGAAAAGATTGAATAAGTATTTGTAATACTAAATAATACTCCTACTGTATAACTAAAATTACTTTTTCATTTAATTAAGGGCTTTTATGCAAACTTGCAAAATATTACTCTCTTTAACACGCTACTTAATAAACTGTGGTTCTCACTAAGCAAAGTTTGGTACCACTTCTAGAATCGATATAGATAACTCTTTTAAAATACTGATTATCAATATTAACAAAAATCTATTTTTAAGCTCCTAATATAAAGAATGCCTTATCTTTATATTAGAAGCTGAAAAGATTATTTATTACAACTTGAGTGCATTGATTGTATTCTTATTTTCTATAAAATTAAGAACATCACTTTTTTGAAAACTGTTGATTATTTTTAAATTGAGACTAATTTATATGATATATTAGATTCATATTGCAGTAATTTCCCTGATATTAAATATTATTTTAATCATTAAATTGTTTGGTGACAATTACCTAATTATAATATGTATTATAAAATGAGTTATGCATCCATACGCATAAAATAACAGACATTTTCGTAAATTTCATTGAAACTTGCAACATCCAAAAAATAAAATTTTGCTATTGAGTGAAATTTAGCATTTTCCTTCAATTTCACAAGTTAAAATGTGTTACAGTGAAATAAGACAAAACGGATCGTAAATATAATCACTTAAAACTAGGTAAAAGTGCCCATACCTCTCCAGTTTACGATATAGCATAATCATGTGTAAATACTAGGCCTACTAGAAGCTCCATAGTCGAAGTTCATTATCGTGTCATATTCGTAACAATATACAAGATAAACAAGAATTATTTTTGCCCGTTTCACTTTGCTATTGAATGAGTCGTTACAAAAGTAAGTGAACCGTGCGCATTCACCAATTGTTATTCATACATTAGCAAAAAGAAATGGACGTGTTGAAGGAATTCGTTCAATGTTGTTTGCTTTACGAATTCAGAGTGGGCTATCAGCTTCTGCATCAAGTCACATAATATGTCAAACGTTTGAGGATAGTGCTGTGAATAAACGTACGACGACAAGGTATTGGTTCCACAATTCTGGTCAGGAGATTTCTTCCCTTAAGCTCGCAATAAAGGGTCATAAGCTTTGGATGACGATGGGCATTGAGAAGGACAGTAGTCAAAGGTATTATGAATTTGCCAAACATTTTTAACGCTTCTAATGACACATTTAGACATTCATTGGCATTACTTAGTTAAGATGCACAGACTAAGTAAGTAAGTTCCTCGCATGTGGTTGGAAGTCCATAAGCAACAATGAATGGCAGCCTGTTTATCGTTACATTCTTGCCACCTGATACCATATTCAAACGAGTGCAGACTATTGATGGAAGTGAGTATTGTATGACACTCTCAAGGGTTCCAAATTTTACTTGTCACCACAGGATACTGTCCTCCACAGAGCAAGATAACTTATGCACCAACACGAGATCTTATGTTTTGTGTCTACTTAACTAGCATTCAAGTGGCTCACTATAAACTACTACCAATGGTCTAAACGGTCATGGTGGACCTATACTGGAAGCAACTGGAGCATGTGCAACAGAAGAAGCCAATATTGTTTAATTTTATAGGAATACTGTATTCGGTCGATAACAAAAGGCCGTATTTCACGCTGATGACCTGAATATCTACAGCTACTTGGTTGGGAGAATTTGTGCTATCCATCTTTCTCACTTTATCATGCACCTCTTCCATTCCTTTGACAATCATCTTCATGTAAAATCTTTCAACAATGAAGCAGAATTGTATCAAGAACTCATAAACTTTTTTACTTCCACCCCCCCCCCCGATTTTTATCACAAGGGGATTACATGTTGGCAGAAGGTGCTAGATGCCGATAGAGATTGTTTTGGCGATTCACAAACAATAGGCCACATTTTCTGTAGATTATGTTCTTTTGGGTCATTAAAAATTGTAAAAACTTTCTAGTTTACTTTGTATAAATGATGATTGGTTTTACTCTTTGAACCTCTGCTGTTCAAATGTAACTTTCACAAGATTTTCAAAAAATATCTTGCATGATGTTTTTTTAATACTTAGATTACTCTGAAGAGAAAACTGATAAAAACACAATGTGAAAGAGTATACATTTATAAAGACTTATATCTACAAAAAAATCATTAAGAATGTTAATGATTAAATAATTGTATGCATTGGTAAATATACCTAATATAAACATCGAAATAACATACCTAGGACAATATAAGTATTTTAATTTGATGATTTTATCAGTGCCTTATACAAAGTTCCAAGAAGATTATTTTTATATTTTAGCTTCAAATAACTTTCCGTTTCGAACTTACTCATATCAGAATATTTATAACAGTAAACATTATAGTAAAAAGCTTTTTATGTTTAAAATGGCATCACACTTGTAATACAACGCTGTCGGCGAGATTTTAAATTTGGGTTAATGTTGATGGCGTTAATAGCTTTCCATGTAATCCGGACTTTAAGCTGTCTTGAAATTACCGAAAGTATTAAGAATATGTGTAAATTCTTTTCATAATAAAATGTTATTATAATGTAAATTCAATCCATTAGCGATTTTTGCATTAATCGCATTTCATTAACAGATATGATCATATTTTATTGTTTTTGAAAAATGTTTACAAAATATCTTAAAATTCCCATACAATGTATTATTTGCAATGTGTCTTCTAATTTAAACGAATTCCAGTAAAGGGAACTCAAAGTATTGGCTAACAGACCCATGATGTTGTTTACTATTTAACATTTCTTCACATGTATTATATATATATATACAATAATTAATACTCATCTAGCAAAGCTCTTGTATCGCATTAATTTGTATTCTTTGATTTTTTTACAATAAACCGACACGAATATCTCTTTTTCTACTGTGGTAATGCTACAGTTGCAGTGCTGCCTTATATAGCACTTTCAAACCATTTTGTTGGTCATTTTTAATTATTTGTGTCAAAGCTTGGTTGATCTCAGTTCTGCACAACTCCAATACAAGAAAGATGAAACTACCGTAAATATTACTAGAATTCTTTCCAACTATTTTTTAACATTCATTTTAATAGTTTTTACATTTTACAGGTGTCATACTTCCAAAAAATACAATTATCTTTATAATATCAATCAGCATAAAATACATAAGTCTGTATTCTCGATTTCGTGATAGTACTCCATAAATATCAAAATTGCGAATACAGAATTTCCTTGGCGTAATGATAATTGTCTAATAAAGAGTTGTCTAATTGAATCCCGTGCAAACTTGTAAATTTTTGAAATATAATTGTTTACCATAAGCCTTATAGTGTTTGGCGATTAAACATTGCTGGCCAGTTTATATTAAATTGATTTGTAATATTTAAAATACTTGAATATTAGGAAAACATTTAAATTTTGTAATTTTTATTTAACTTTTTGCTAATAAAAGATCTTTAATCCTAGTAATTATTGTAAAATATATATTGCGTTTTAAAATATGCTTTGGTTTACATTTATTTTCACGGATCCATTAAAGTTTCATTTTTTATACATTTATTTTATTTCAAAATTCCAATGATTTACCCATTTTCTTGTTGTTTTATTATTAACCAGAATTTCGTTTGCTTATTTAAATGTTTGCAGTTTTTTTTTTAAAAAAACAATTATTTATTATTTGCACAATAATGTATGTTTATATTTTCATGTGTTTATTTTTCCGAGTCCATTCGAATTTGATTTTTTTATAATTTTCTTGGTAAAAAATTTACATATAGTATAGGTACCAATAGAATTTTCGGGTGATATTTAAAGGTGCCAAGATGTAACAAAAGGGTAAGTCTAAAATTACGTTAATTAAAGTGTAGTTGAATATACCAGAAATTAAATTTTATCGCCTATATTTATCATAAATTTTTAGCCAAACAATGGGATACTTCTATCTACATTAAACCCATTTTTTACTCAAAAGTTTTTTTCATAATTAATTGACATCAATTAACTTATTTAATCATTTACAGATTTTTTTAAAATTATTTATTCCTGACAGTTACAAAAGCATGGTGATAATCTTTTGGGTCATCCACAAAAACAGGCAAAAAGTGTTATGAGAGCCAAGTGGAAATAAAACAATTTTTACATTTTACGTTTACTTCTATAGTGTTGATCATAGCATTATTTTATCAGGGTACTAGTGGCGTATAATCCAGGATTCCAAACCCAGAATTTTTTTGGCGATGAAGATATGTTATCGAGATGACATATCGTGGCGTGCTCTATGACGTAAATACTAGGGTTACCAAAATAGAATTTTCTGCATAATTCTCATAGATCTCCATATCCATGACGTAATAAAAACAAAGTTTCCAGATACATTAGAAAATCCGTCAAAAAATCAAACTCAGAATTTGGCATCCTGAATAATACAGCATGTTTGCCTTTCTCAAAGTAACATATTATTTACTGTGCTATTCATTTTCGGATATTGAAATATTTGACAGAAAATAAACTTTTTAACATACTGATCAGCACTTTATAAAATGTAATAAATAATAAATACCTGACATTTTGGAGAAAAATTCTCTAGATGTTGATATTTTTATACAAGATACTATAAATCCAGCTCTAGTTAATGTGTAATTTGAAAACAAAATTTTACTGACAACTTATTTTATTTTTGAGGGCTATCAGTTAAAGAGATGAAGATGTGAGATCACATATGCTAATTTTACAAATAGCATAATGATATGATGGGAATTATAGATCTTTAGCTGAATTACAGTAAAAAAAAATTAGACTTTGGACATTATTTGAGAGAGTGATAGCATATACTTTAGTGTACAACTTATAGTTAGTATTTTATGAATTCCTCAGTTTATTAATTGAAAAAAATTAGTATTATTTTCCATAGCATAAATAAACGGAATAAAAAAGTATACACATTATTTATTTGTTAGAACTAAATTTATTTCCCCTGAAGTGGTGTGACAGTTTTAAGGTCATCATTATTAAGCATTGATTGAGGTTTAACATGTATTTGACTGCTTTTGTCAGGTTTTGTAGTCAAAAAATGCAGTTAAAATCTTCGCAATAAAACATTAAATTGTAACAAGTTAATATTTTTTGGCCATGACACTATAATTTGTACACTTCCAAAATCAAATCAATCACTGATGATAATGCGGCATTTACAACGCTTATAAATACAAAATTTTTATGTAAAAATAATAGCATATAACAGCAAAGCTCATCAATTGTTGTATAACAGATTACTTAGAAATCAACATGAATTAAAAATTGATTTTAATTTCTATCACCAATGGTGATGACACATCTCAGTCACATTAATATGACCACCGCGTACTTTCGAGGTCATTATTAAATAACCAATCACAGTGGACAGCTGCTCAGTAGAGTTGGAGTATAAAGGATAGTCGAAAGCTTCGGAAAACATTGCAGTCATTTGTGTAATGTGGAAATGGAGTGATTTATCTGACGTCCAAAAAGGTATGATCATTGGCTTTTTGGGCAAGAGTGAAAGTATTTCTGAAACAGCTAAGTTTGTGAACAGTTCTAGTGTCACTGGGGTAAAGGCATACGTGGTAAAGTAAAGGAATGTGTGGCAAAAGGGTACTGCCCAAAATCAGCAAAGTGACAAATGGGATGCACCACGTTCCATAGATGACACAGTTGAGCGACTCTGCAGAGATACATTTGAGTGAATAGACGTACTGCTGTTGAACAACTGACCAGCACGTGAGCTAAGGGGCTGTAAATAGCTTTTTCCAAACTACTGTTTAGCTAACGTTGCTGCGTCTGTACCGTAGATGCCTAGTTCATGCACCTGTGCTAACTGCTGTTCATCTGCTACGAAGATTGGAATTTGCAGCCAACTACTTCAACTTAACGTCTATTACGTGGCAATAGGAAGCGTTATACCATGAAGGACGTTTTATGATTCATCGGACTGATGAATGTTAGTGTATACAACGGGAAATCTCTGAAAGTAAACTAAATATGCAACCACTGCCGGAATGGTTCAGGCTGTAGGCGGGAGTATTATAGTCAGGGGAATGTCTTTCTGGATACCTCTGGGTTTCACTTATCATTGTGAAAGGTACGATGGATCCATGTGTCCTTGTGGACCACGTGTGCTTCTATATGCGCATTGTATTTCCTCAGAATGATCCCATCTACCAGCAGGAAAAAGATAGGTGTCATGTAGCTGGAAGTATACGTTGGTAATTCGATGAACTGCAGGATGTGTTTACCGTTTTCTCCTGTCTAGCAAACTCATCTGACTTAAGCTTTATCAAGAATTTGTGAGACCCCATTCACGATCGGGTTCTTCATGGCTTGGATACTTACTCGTGTATTCTAGCTCAGCTGGTTATGATATTGTTGTCGCCATGTCTGAACATCCTAGTGAACATTTTCAAGAACCTAATTGACTCTCTCTTTAACTGCTGTTCGTCTCGCATCAGTCTCCTTTGCGAAAGGTGGTTACTCTGGGTTTTGATAGCTGGTCACACTAATGAGACTGAACTGTGAAATATCGAAATTGTACGATATATTGGATATAAATTCCTCTTAATCTCTGTTCAGTTTTTCTATTAGATGAAAATTTACATAATACACGAAAATATTTTAAAGTGCATTACACTAAATGTGAAAAACATCCTATATAGATGGAAATGCATATATGAAAAAGAGCTGAGTGATTAACATTATGTCATGTAACAGGAAAATATAAAAACAATTCATGTGATTTCAAGGACCTAATTTGATCAAAACTGCATATGATTAATTCGAGACCTATAATGAGTACAATTCTGCAGTTAAAAATATTATGAATATACAATATAATGTGATGTTATAAGTACCAAATTCTTTTTCAGTTTATATATGTTGGAATATTTAAATTTTAATGTAAAATTATTTTGATTTAAATTTAATTTATTTTCAGTATATATTTTGATATATTCCAAAATACGATTGTATATTTTGGAATATTTTTAAAATTTTAGCAAGAATTTTTCAATATCATAAGAAGTGACAAATTTACTATTTTAACAGAGGGTTCCGGATAATTAATTGAAAATCAGCCTGAATTCCAGTTAGGGCAACTGGTTTGTTCAGAAGCATCTGAAAAAATAAAACTATTCGAAAAAATAAAACTAGCCTTAAATGACGCTTAACGTTATTTTTCTGCATGCATGGGCTAATTTGTTATTGAATCTTAGAGTTTAAAGTTATTTCCGAATAATTATAAAGATCCAAATCCAAGGTGGAAACCAAACGAACGTATTGTTGAGCTGAAACGCCAAACATTCAGCTGACATTCCAGAGCTGTTATGCTGTTAACCGCTAAGGGAGATGAATTAGTAAATATTTTTAGCAGTTTAATCTTTATCGCAGGAAGATATGAGAAATTAAATGTCATTATATATATATAGTGATCTGAAATTTAATTTTATGACAATAATTTGGCTACATGAATTAGTTTTCACTTAAGAAATAGATACAGGTACTAGTTAGGTATAAATGCTGCGATTTTGAAAGGTAGAAAATTTTTTTCCAGATTTTCAGTTTCCTACTTAAAACTGTCACATTTAAAAAATGGTTAATTAAATTTATTTTATTTATTTAGATCGAGCTTGGCAATAATATCAAACAAAATAATTGAGAAATCAGCAAATATGAGTTATTAGTGATTGAGAAAAAAGAATATAGCTTATCAGTTTGAAAAAAAAAATAAAATAAAATAAAAAAATCAAAAATAATTGGGATTTTTTTTAAATAGTTTTTTATTTGTTTGTAATAAAAAGCTTACTCTGCTTTGAGTATGCGCTTATTTAAGCATTCATTTATAAAATCATTTACTTAATTTTGTTAAAAATAAAAATATACATCAAGTAAGTACGGCAACAGTGATTATGAAGTTGAGAATTATCTATTGGGGATTCGACAGTTTTCATGAAATTATTTCTGTGGTTAACGAAGATTGATGCATTAATAAAGCAAATATGTACGTAAACACGTAATGAATCAAAAATACTATTCAAAATAGGAGTATAGATATCATATTAACATTTTTCTATTTAAGAAATATAATGTCACTATAGTAAAGAAAACTATAAAGAAAGTTAATAAAAATTTAAGACTGGGCACTGGTTAAATTCTTATTTAGATTTTTAGTTTCTTTGTAAATATATATGGCAATAATTTTTAAGACGTGAAACAAAAATTTGTCATTGGGCTTGAATTATTTTGAAAGATTACCATTTATTAATCTTAGGAAAGTAATATCTTGAATAATAATTTCGTTTGGTTTTTTTTATCAAATTGTACAAATGCCTATTTCAGATCATTTGCTTCCTTTTTTTTTTCATAATTTTTTGGATTTACGCGAATTTGATTTATTCTCGGAAGCTAAGCCATTCAGTTTTATGATAATTAGTTCGTGAGTTGCGAGTAATAAGTTCGCAAGAATTTTCCTATAAAATAAATGGTTTAATTTAAAGCCTTTATTATACTGCTGCCACCTATTGTCCGAATTAAGAACTAAAAGTGTACCCATCCCTCTTAAACTGAATTGCAGAATAGGGTAGCATGAAAATATAAAACCTGCTATCTCTAAATGATTAACCTCCAGAAAAAATTAAACATTTTATTTTGAAACAAACAGTAATAATTTTTGAATATTTATATTTTTACAAACTTTAGTTTTGATTTAAAAATATTGTATATTTGTTTAATGAAACAGAACAATTAAACTATGTATACTGATGTTCACTAAATTATAAAAAAGTAAAATCTTATGTACTGATAAAAGTAGACTTAAGAAATAAATTGTGTTACCGTGAAATATTTCAAACCACCTTCCTTCATTTTCTCAATCGTTAAACTAGAAAAAATCACAATGTTTTCGTTAATTAATTCAAATACCTTAAATTTTGAATTAAGTAAAATATATATAGTATTTAATACTAAAAAAAATATTTAAAAGATATAAATTAAATAACCAATATATATATATATATATATATATATATATATATATATATATATATATATATATATATATATATATATATATATATATATATATATATATATATATATATATATATATATATATATATATATATATATATATATATATATATATATATATATATATATATATATATATATATATATATATATATATATATATATATATATATATATATATATATATATATATATATATATATATATATATATATATATATATATGTATATATATATATATATATACATACATACACTTACATATATATATATAAATACATACATACATATATATATCAAAATTTTATTTCTATTTATAAAGCATTGCCTCGAAAATGTTTGGAACGTGGACGTGGTCCTTTATCGTCAAGCTTTATGCTGTTTCAACTTCTTGCATTGCTCATTTATATTTTGGGTTAATTTACATAACAGGTGCATTTGAAATAAAAGTTTATCTTGGTATACATACTTCATATTAACATATTAATTTCCATAGGAATTTAAAAATTGACAATAGAAAAACCTATATTGCTTTTTTAAGTATTGTTGATGATAAGCTTTTATGCGATAAATTATATTAGCATAATGAATTCTATCAATTCATTATGAATGAATGAATGAATTGATAAAATTCATAATATTTATCCTTCTTATTCACTGAATTGTTATAAAATTCAAACATATATAGTTAGGATTTGAATATAATTAAGCCTCTGGTAGTTTGTAATAATTTTTCTATGCTGTTATATGGTAGGTTTGAACGAACATAGATAGTTATACGATTAAATTATACTCGTGTAGATAAAGAGGTGAATCTTACCAAGCTCCTTTTAAATACCATGAGCGTAGTGTATTGTGCTACGAATCAGATAGGGTTACTCCAGTGGGTCGTTACTTTCCATCTATATCTAACCAATTTTATATTTTAATAAAAAATTAATTGATTAATTGCCTTCAAAGGGAAAATAATTGTAGATTTTACTCTATCTTTTAAAAACTGATTTTTGTCTCTTAAACAAACTCCATAGAGGAAAATGACGAAATTTCGAAATATATTTGTCTGTCATTTAGTTTTTTCTACGAAGCATACTGAAACAACATTTAGAAAATACCGAAGAAGATAACCATGCAGTTTCAAAATAGTAATCTTTTATCGACTCTCATACTTCTGAAATGCACTGAAATTTTTCATCATTAAATGTTACATCGAAACTTTAGTTACTCGCTAATCTACCCTTTGTAAGTATAAAGCAAATTTCTTTTATTTTGGATGTTTTTTTTTCTTGAAAAGTTGTTTTAATTTTTTAATAATATAGAATGATGCGTTCTATGGATAGATGAAATTTAAATTATAGTGGTAAAATAGTTCACATACTTTGAAATTTGACAATCTGAAATAGGAATTTTATTTTCTCGCGGTCAAATTTTGAAATTAGCTATATTTTCTCCATATTCATATTTTTAAGTTTATGTTTAATTGATGTAGTTCAAATCAGAAAAACATAATTTATATATATTCTAAATATATTATTTTATATTGTAGACTTTGTTATAATTTTGCCTTTAAATTAACATCGCATTATAAGTATTATTTGAAATAATATAGTTAAAAATATTATAACTTCAAATTTATTTTATTTAAAAAGAAACCAGCAAAAGTTTACATAAAAGTTACTGCTTATTATACAAATTTATTTAATTTTATTGTCTTATTTGTTTTCTTTTTAAGTCTTACTTTTAGAGATATGGAAAAAAGAAGCTAAAATTTCTTTGATTAATATATATCATAATGGAATTTTTATTATCCTTTG
The DNA here is from genome assembly GCA_030067965.1 of Latrodectus elegans. Classification (NCBI taxonomy): domain Eukaryota; kingdom Metazoa; phylum Arthropoda; class Arachnida; order Araneae; family Theridiidae; genus Latrodectus; species Latrodectus elegans. The sequence continues at coordinate 38,685,608 of CM057813.1, read as the reverse complement.
GAATATATATTACAATAACTGTACTCTTTTGGATTACATTCATATTTTGTTGTTTCAAGTTCACATATAAATTACTAACCATATATTTAGAATAAATAAAAATAAAAGTTTTCTAACAAAGCTTAACAATTATGTTCTTGTAAAATGAGTTTTATACTACAAAGTTGTGCTGACAGGTTTTTAAAGTTTATTTGACCAGTGATATTTTTTTCATTTTTTTTAAAGGCAAATATAGAATAATAGTAAGTGTGTTTATGCTTATAAATTGTACATGTAAGCAAATTTAAAGTTTTTTTAAATTTTTTTTATAGAGATTTCTTAACTTCAAGTAACAAGTGAAATATTTTTAAAGAAAAAATACAAATACAAATAGGAAATTAATAAATAAATAAAAGGAAAATATTATTGTCACTGCAAGCTTATAAACTAATGCACTCCCGTTTAACTGTATTATCTTTTCTTTTATACTTTAATTTCGGTCAAAAGAATATAAAATATTAATTTTGACCAAAATTATTTGAAATACATCGTATTTTTGATCATAGTTATATTCCTCCATTTGCTATAAGTTTTCTTATTGTTTCGCTCTTATATCGTTTTTATAAAAATACTTTTCAATATTTAGAAGTTATATAATATTAATAAGGTATTATAATTGAGTATAATATAATAAAAATTTCCGGTTGAATGATGTACACCTTCGGTATTCTTTTGATTTCTTATCGGTAATTCAATTTTAGTTGATAGATTTATACGTGTTGAAAGAACCTACGGCTTTGTAGTTCTAAAGCAACATATTTCTAAACATACAAAATTTTAAATTTCTAAGAGAATTTTTTAAAAATATAAAGCATCCGAACTTAGAAATCATATTTTACATTGTTTAAATTATATTATTCGAATTGGTTTTTTAAGCACTTCAGGTTTTATATAACCTTAATAATTTTTTGCACACTTCAACAACCTTAATAACAGTTTGCTTTCACTTTGAATCGAACCCGGGGATAGGGCGAACTTTAATTCTCAATATAAGAAGGCATCCACAGAATATAAGAAAGGTATTATCAATGATAAATTACTTTGTTGTAAAATATACTGCACCGAATCAACTACTGCATAGGGCCCTCTTATATGATTAACAGCAGCAAAATTTTCAAACCGCTCCAAATTTCTAAAATTAATTACCCTAATCAAAGCACAAGTGATTCTGACACTTTGGGCATAGTTTGGACGGTGACCGATCAAGTGTTCCCTACTGATGACCCGTCCAGTGATACCACCGAACAGGCAGTCATTAGACATTTCGAAAACCCTCCATCTGGATTCTTTGTCTTACCTTTCACCAACAAAGAAATCAATTTCAGAATTAGAAGACTTTCCAGGAAAAAAGCCACTGGACCAGATTTCACACACACACACAGACACACACACACACACACACACACACACACACACACACACACACACACACACACACACACACACACACACACACACACACACACACACACACACACACACACACACACACACACAGACACACACACACACAGATTGATAATATAGTTATTAAACTAATTCATAAAGCCATCCCAACATTTCTTTTCACTCTCTACAATAGGTGCTTGCAACTACAACTTTTCCCAACCTACTTCAAATCGGCAAAAGCTATCCTACTCCATAAGAAAAACAAAGATCCCACCTTAGTCAATTCTTACAGACCCATTTGTCTTTTGTCAAACATGGGAAAAGGTCCTGAAAAAATTAGTTATCGGTAGACCTTCATCAAAACAACATATTTAGTCCCAACCAATTTGGTTTTCGAAGACCTCTTTCCACTGATCACGCAGTTAATAACCTTCTCCAAAATATCCATGAAAATAAAGCTCGAAACCACTAAATGGCGGTTATCAGTATTGATCTTCAGAGTGCATTTGGCACCATCTTACAAGACATCAGATGCCCGGATAATATTTTTTACTTAATTCAAAGCTATCTGCACAATAGAGCAGTCGAAATCCATCACAACAGTTCTTAAAAAGAAGATCTTAAAACAGTATCTTAAAAAGAAATATAAACAGAGACTATCCACAGGGATCTAGGGTAGGTCCGGCTTTATGGAACTTCTTCTTTAACAAGTTCCTTACCTTCCCATGGCCTACTCACACAAAAATACAAGTCTGTGCAGATGATGTAATTCTCATAGTCAACGTCCCAACCAAATATAAGAATTAAAGAACAACACCCAAGACTCCCTCAGCAGATTCTATAACCTTTGTACTGAACATAAGCTCAAATCTCCATTTCTAAGACTAGTGTCATGTTTTTGAACAAACTCAAGAAAATTCTATGATCCTACCCAAGACTCTGCTTCAATGGTAATAGTATCCCTAAAACCACCGAAATACAACATCTAGGAATTACAATTGACAACAAACTATCTTTCTTACCACATCTTCAACAGATCAAGAATAAGATTATCCCTATTACAACCAAGTATAAGTGCATGACTGGCCATAATTGGGGACCTAAGCCAAAATGTTAAAAATCTTTTACAGCACAGTCATTGAAAAAGTAATAAACTGCGGTACTTCTGCCTGGATTCTGCCTATGACTGCTTGAAAGATAAGGCAACTCTTGAGCATTTAGCGACAATTCACTCTCCCTATCACTAGAGCCTTCTGAACTACCTCGTCGCAAACCCTCTACCTTATTTTCGGCATTCTACCATTACACATCGATGCGGAAATGAAAGCAGCCAAAATATGCAGCGCATCTTAAGACTACCAGGATTGTATATTTAATCACCAACATATACAACAGATGGATTACAAAATGGAGAATACCACCATCTTTCATTCTAGCAATGTTTGCAAAACCCTCTACTTTATTTCCAACAAACGAACTACTCCAGTAAATAATGATGAAATTAAGTACTTCACAGATGGGTCCAAACTAAATGTAAATGTTACCAGTGCCTTCATCTGCTTCAAGGGTGAAGAAGTGGTGGTGAACTGGTCTCAAAGACTCCATCCCAACAATAGCGTCTTCCAAGCAAAGTCACTTGCGATTCCTCAGGCCATCGACCACGCACTTAATAATCAATTCAGCAGCTTTACGATTTTCACAGACAGCGAATTATCAATAGCGGCATTCTTCGACCATGAACATCGAAGTCCCAAAATCCAACAGATTCAAACCAGCCTCTCTGACACTTAAGCTAAATGCTTCATGAAATGGATTTCCATAACAATAGCCATGGAAATGATATGGCCGACAAGCTTGCCAAAGCTGCAAACTCGCAAACGGAGTATTCCAGCAAGATTAAATAGCCAAAATCCCGCCTTACACAAACACTTGGCAAACTTGCTCTTGACCAGTGGACAGAATTATGGAACACCATCTCTGAAGGCAGAAGAACTTTTGACTTCTACACAGAGGTTTCAACCAATAGAATTGTCGACAACCCTCTTACAACACACTATCTTACTGGCCACACTGCAACTCCGCAATATTTTAATACATTCGGGAGATCATCTTGCGTCTGCAACAGCGAACAACAATTGCGTCTGCAAAAACTTTGGAGATCTGGATCATTACATCTTCGACTGGACATTAACTGCAAAATGGCATATCAGGAAACCAGAATCAATGATCAACACTGTCCCACTCCATCGCTGTATCATCATTTCACCACTCTTAATACATAAAATCATTTGCATTATTTTCTGGATCGCTATGGCCTGGATCTGTGGAAGGCTTCACCTCCGTATAGCATCCAAATTTCTGAGGATACTTCACACCTCGCACCTCTTAGAACTGGATGCTGTTATTTTCCTGCTTCGTCTTTAACTACGGTACTCTTCGACTCTTACAATATATTTTAATGAACTATTCAAGCTGTTATTACGTACTTTTATGGAGTTAATTTTTTAAATTTTGTGAAACGCCTCACTATTTGTACATCTATTTTGACAAGTATTTCATTTATTGTTCCTTACTTCATTTGTAAATAGCATCATTGTCTGCGCATTACTTTGTTAATTCATCTTGTTACTTTTTCTTTGTTTTTTAATTAAGTTCTCTGTGCTGCAGTGAACAAGCAAATTTTGTAAGGTGATGTCTTGGCTTTGCTGGACATATACGAATTTGCGTGATACTCGTTAAACTAGATATTGATCATGTACCTTCCTTAGTATCTCCTTGTTCTTGTTACGTAAAGAAGCTGTACAATAAATATGCACATACTTAAAAAAATATTATACACAAAATTTTACTATAAATACATATAAGTATTTAACTTGATAAGAACGTAAACTAAACAATAATGTATTTTATCTTTTTCTTATTGGAATATTTGAAGTACTTTTTTTCTTCTACTTACAAAATTACTCTTTTAGCTCTTAAAATTTTTTTTTGAAAAATTGTATCGTTATAGAATGATCGAATTATAAAATGAAAAAATTCGAACTGTAAGATATAATTGTATGGAATTTATTTGAAGTAAATATAAATTTCCACACTTTCATATTTTTGATATGAATATCATTTTAAACAATATTTATTAAAATGTCAAAATCCTAAGTTAAATTTTTATCTCAAAATTTACTTTTTAAAAATTATAAAAAATTCTTTTCCATTTGTTAAAAATTTTTTTAACCCTCAGTAGTTAATCAAATAAAAAAAATAGATGGTTATAACTGATAACATTAATTACGTGTTTCATGTATCAAAACATAGACAAATTATTATAAAGCATTTTATTTACATTAAATAATGAATTATTACAAATGTCTTATAGCATCTATTATAAAAATATTCATTAATTACAATTTTTGTGTAATCCTATTTTGTGAATAAAATCTGTTGTTTTATTCCTAAGCATACTTTTAATCATACAAATTTTAACATTAATTAAAAAAACTTATTTAAAGATATTAAATATTTACTGAAATTTATTATTTATTTAATTCAAATTATAGTTCATTTTTAGGTCATAAAACTTGAAATATTTCTTTATTACTTATACATAATGACAATTACAACATTTATTTTCAGAAATGTTTCTTAAGAAATGACAATTTAGTACTCATGAGATTATACCTGACTTTTAATTTAGGGGTAATAGTTCTTCTTGTCGTTACCAAAGTGAATTTAAGAAAATTAGTTTTACGTAAGCCTTCCCATAAAATTATATTTCCTTCTTAATTAACAGTAAAAATAAAGTTAAGGTTTTCAAGAAAGACTTTAAAAACAACCTGGAAAAATTTAATAATTATTATGCATGCTGAGATATAATCTGTAATGTCATACATCATTAAGATCCTAATAAGCCCTAACGAAAAGTATTAAAAGTTAAAAATATAAAATATGTCAACAAACTTATTTAACAAAAAAAGGTTACTTCATTATAAGGCAGAATTACTTCACATTAATGAAGCGGGCTTAGAAAAGTATCATATTAAGTGAAGATTTAATATGATATTTTTCTGATGTCGGAGAAGATACTTATTTAATTAAACTAACAAAGCAAACTTTATTTTTATATTTTGAATTAGTTCTATAATTAAAAAACTTTATTTAGTTTTTGGAAAAAGTAGGACATTTAGAAACATTCTTAACTTTTTACTATCATTTTCATATGAAAATCAGCTGTAAATATTTAAAATGTTAACTAGATAGTTGTTATAAATGGATTTTATAATCGTATTTTAGATTTCTTCATTAAAACTTAATAGTTGAATGGAATAATGGAGTACGTGTTTTATGAATTTGAGGAGGCTTTGTATTAAGGAATTATTTAAACAATTCGATAAATGTAGTGATACGTTAGTACATACACATAAAATACTGAAAAATTAATATACTGGCTGTGCACAAAGCTTTTCGGTCTTTCTCCTAGCTTTATAACCCTTTGTGAGAGTATTAACATTTTCTACAATATAGTTCCTCGCTTATTTCTTTCCAGATTTCTTTTAGTCTTCGGTTTTCTTCAGTTTGTTTTTGACCTCTGAGCTTTTGTCTTCTTTTGCTGTTGTTGTCGTGTGCCAGACAGCTAGTCTGGCATTATGGGGTGCGCGCTGCTCCACTTTTCTAATTGAACCATATTTTGACACGACTTCCTCAGTACGCACAACATGCCATAAGAACCTGCTTATAGTGTAGGCACAATCATTCACAACCAATTCATACAAAGAAATGATAAAAGTAGGATAGATAGAGAGAGAAAGTATATCCATGTCCAGACCAAGAATCGAGCCCAAGACCTTTCTATCCGCAGGCAGGCATGCTGACCACTAGACAAATTGGGCGGGTTTTTCTTCTATTCATGTTAGTATATAACTTTTCCTAAATGATTTTCTTTGACTATTTTGTTTCTCTCATTTTTTCCTTATGTTCCTATTTAACTTATTAGTTTAATTTTTAATATATTTTTATGTTAATTAATATTACTAGTTCATGATTGTATATTCTTTTGTGCACTTATTTTTATTCTATATATCAGGGTACGTGAAATAAATTATTGATTATGTATAATTGCAGGCGATTATAATCTCTACTTAACCTGGTAAATTTATTTATTATTGAATGCATATGACATTTGAAAAGTAGTTTATAAAAACCTAATTTGTAATGGGCAAAGTTATAAAAGTTTACCAAAATTAATTCCCTTTCATGCAGTAACTTCAGATCATAGTTTCTATCATATTGTACACCGTTACTAAGCAACGTAGGTTCTAAGACTCTCATTAATGCTCACTTTTCAGTTGATGACAGATGCATATAATTTCAGTAGCATTTTTTTTTGCTTAAATCTTATTTTTACCTAAATATATTACCAAATAGTAAAATTTTAGTTCACGTAATATAAGGTTATAAAAATTGCATTGTTTAGATGGATCTAAGCACATTCATCATATAGAAAGATTTTAAAAATAGTGTATTCCGCTTGAGAATGGGATTTTAAAATAATATGCTATTATTTTAATACTGTGCGTGATTAAAAATGTTTTAAATTCTTGCAAAAACTATTATTATTAGGAGTGTTATATTAATGAAAAAGACAGTAAGAATCATAATAGTCCCAATGAATTTTATGATGGAACTGACATCTTATAATAACACTGACTCATCCTATTATAGAACATAATAAGAATGGTGGTCCCATCGGATGAAGTAACTATTATAATAATATGATATAATTATTACGTGAGGGAAAAAAGTAATCAATGTGAAACATATATACATTTTATTATTTATTTACTTATATAGCAATATACATATTAATTCATAAAATTATAAATTGCATAATTTACATATATCACAAATTTTAAGAAAACATCTGTATTAATAGTGGGAAGTAGAAATAAATTTAATCTAATAAAATCTTATGCATTCTAATGAGAATTGTAAAATACAATAACATGACTGAGTTATTAAAATAATTAAAATTTTAAATTATTGTTGAATATAAAAAATATATTTCGAAGTACCTTTATGTTTAAAGTTTCAGTGGAAAGTGGAATTAAATGGTTAAATTTTTCCTCAAAATTTTTGGGAATGATGATCCTCGATTAACTTTGATTATATTAAAAAATATAATTCTGTTTCCTAGTCCGTATACCAATAAAAATTACATTATTATAATTTTAATATTGAAAATCTCTCATTGAAAGATTTAACATCAAAATTTTTCCATTGTGATTGATTAAAACTGCATTTTTCCATGCATGAACTACAGAAAAATAAATCTGTTAATGATTTCAGTCACTTGAAAGTGTATGCTGCTGCCCTCTATTGAAGATTCGTAAAAAAAAAATTCTTAAAAAATTGTTTGAGATATGAAAGCTGAAAAGTTTAGAATTAGTTATTATTATACAATCTTTTAAATTGAATTGATATATTTTACAATATTTTGAATAATAGTATAATGAAAAGAATAATAGTATTTGAATAACAGAACAATATTATGAATAGAATTAAATAGAATTATACAATATTTTGAATAATAGTATATGAATATTAGTAAACTGAAAAGTTTAGAATTAGTTATTATTATACAATCTTTTAAATTGAATTGATATATTTTACAATATTTTGAATAATAGTATAATGAAAAGAATAATAGTATTTGAATAACAGAACAATATTTTGAATTGAATTAAATAGAATTATACAATATTTTGAATAATAGTATATGAATAATAGTAAACTGAAAAGTTTAGAATTAGTTATTATTATACAATCTTTTAAATTGAATTGATATATTTTACAATATTTTGAATAATAGTATAATGAAAAGAATAATAGTATTTGAAAAATAGAACAATATTTTGAATTGAATTAAATAGAATTATACAATATTTTGAATAATAGTATATGAATAATAGTAAACTGAAAAGTTTAGAATTAGTTATTATTATACAATCTTTTAAATTGAATTGATATATTTTACAATATTTTGAATAATAGTATAATGTATAGTAATTATAGTTCAATTAATAAAAGTAATGCATAAATAATAAATATCTAATCTTTAAATGGATTTTATAAGTAATAATTTAAAGATTAGATATTTATTATTTATGATCACAGTAAGAAAATAGCTACATTTTCTTATATTGATATTTTATTATAATGTTTACTATTTATTCAGGAACTGTTAATTACTTTTAGGTATGAAATTTTCATTATTTACGATTTACAATCATTATACTTTATTTACGATCAAGGATAACATTTTCCATTCTTGATCGTCGCATTTCTTAAACAGTTTTTACTTATAAAAATTTTCTGAGACACTTAAGAAAATGCAAAATGGCATCATCTAAAATTTGATATGTTATTAACAACTTTATACTGTGTTCAATTTTATTTTATGGTTTAATGTATCTGAGGATTAAATTCAGTCATGAATACTTTTTTTAAAATTACAGATAAATTCTATTTTTATAGACATATATCCATCACTGAACAATGATTATCAGAATATGGTATTATATTTAATTACTATTACATATATTTCATTAAATCTACATGCTTGATTAATTACATTCTTTTATAAAATTATATATGTTCAAATTAACTATGCATATACTATCATTTGTGATAAAGCCAATGATTTTAATTTTAAAGTAAATAAGCTAATTTTTTCAAATTCGGATATTTAAATTAAATTTCATGAAAAATATTATTTTCAATCAACTAAATATAATTTATAATATACATAATAGTTGCATCAGTAAATAAATAAAAATACTGGAAAATTTTTAATCCAATTAATTTTATTTAACACTATTTGAATAGAAGAACATTGCTTATAAGAATTAAAAAAAGAGTAGTTTCAGGAGTTAAGAGTGCTATAGAAGGGTTACCCAATATTTGTAGCTCTTATAAGAAGCTTGAATTGCCAATAATGTTCACACTTAGTCTTTAAAATTATGTATTTGGTTTCCTCTATTTCTATATATTTGTTTGCATTTTTTGCGGGTTTGGAATCTGATCTTGACTACAAGTGATTTACAAGTGTATTTTGGCAATCTTGGATTCAATATTTTATTTTGGATAATTTAAACTTGATATTTTATCTTGACATTTACAAATTTATTTTTAAAGCGGCTTCGAAGCTGTAGTGATTTCCTTAAGACATCAGTCAGGAACCAAGGCATAAAAACCATACTTTGTGCCAATGAGGTCAACTACTTCTGATGAAGCTGAGCATGTTGATACTATGTTTCATTTTCCTTTTATTCTATGCGTCTTTTGAATTTTGAAATATTTATTGAATATATGTAACAGCTGTTTATCTTATTTCGTATTTTCACTTTATTATTATTCATTCAAAACGCATTTGATTAAGTTTAAAAATGTTACGAATAATTATATATATATATATATATATATATATATATATATATATATATATATATATATATATATATATATATATATATATATATATATATATGTGTGTGTGTGTGTGTATATATATGCATATATATATATATACAGAGTGAGATGTGAAAAAAACCATTGAGTGCATAGAAATAGGGTCATTTAATGATTCGAAAGAATGGATTTGTTACAGGTTTACAGGTTACAAATTAGTATCATTCGAACAATCACATAAAAATGCATAATATTTAAATATTCTCAGCAAATTTGGGAATGCGTTTCAAAACTTAAATCATCATTAAGTATATGAATATTCTCAGGTATTATTACATAATAAAAGCAAATAGAAGAAAAATTACTGAGACATTTTTTTTTTCTGATTTTAATTTGGAAAGCAGTCACAGTTGTCACAGTTCTACATGTGATCACTTTGAGAATTTTAAAGATTATTTAAAATGGTATGAAAAGTAAATAATTCAAAAGTAGCTTTCAGTACAAGAATTTGGAGCGATTAACTTTTAATGTTCCTCATATGAGATTGAACGGATAGGATAGAGATGTTATGATCAATACAACTATTATTTAAATGTGCAATAGCATGATATAAATATATATTATCCTGCCAATCATGGAAAAGGATTTTTATCATACTAAGAAAAAAATATTCAGATACGGAAAGAATAAGTTAGAAATCTTTTTAAAAATGAGAGGCGTGCATTTTGTTTAAAGAATGATCCTGAGGGTATTGTGATAGTTAAATATTTTCATTTAATTATTGGTAATTTTGAGAAGGTCGAAATTCCCACATTATACCACACACACATGTATGTATCCATTTACAGTGATGATGTAATGAATTCAGCGAACCACGAGATGGCACTGTGAAAGTAATGAATTTAAATTTATAAACAGAAGAGAGACAGACATTCTGTTCACCAGAATTCGAAAAACGAAGAATAACGAGACTATTGAGAATGTCAGAAAAAAGTTGTCTTTGTTAATAAAATGTTCGCGAGAATTCATTTTTGTGTTCTGTACAATTGTAGAGGTTGATAAATATTTGATTGCTAAAATGATAATAGATAAATTTGCGGCCTAATTACAGTCATTACAATTCTTACCCAAATAATTTGGCCATGAATGACATTGACAAGAAGTAATTTAATTAAAAAGCTGCTTCGCAGCTTTTTAATTAAATTCCTTCTTGTTAATGAACATGATGAATATTTGAATGCAAAAATCTTTAAATATAAATCTGATTAAAAAATGGATGACATTCTGAGGTTCTTTCTGGCATATTAGCTTTTTGCAATAACGGAGAACACTGGATGAATAACCCTTTGCCTCACGAAGGCCAGAAACTGCTACTCACTTATCATTACTCAAAGAGCCAAATCACGGAGTCGCGTAGCATTACTCACGTCACACCACTACAAACCCGTTTATAGAGTGGGCGACATTCATACATCTTCTCAGAAGAAAAGACAGAGAAACACTGAGAGAATGCAACATCAGTGCCCTAACCGAGATTCAAACCCGGGACAAACAGCTCCAGAATCAGGAATGCTGATCACTCAGCCATTGGTCGGTTAATGGTAATTTACTGGCTGGGAGCTATAATAATGCGAGGTCACTCAATCTGCCAAAGAATAAGTTTCAAGAAATTGGATCTTAGAATGAATAAATCTATTATGCTTTGAAACGTGATTATGAATGTATGATACGATAACAGGAAAATATAAACATACAAACACGAATATGCTAAAAATGTATGTTGCAAAACTTTGGAATTTTTATTAATAAGAGCCTGTGACAATGTCATCCTCTCTATTTATGTTTAAAAGAAATATACAATATAATTTCATATATATATATATTTATAACTATATCTATATCTATCTATCTATATATATATAATTATGTTGAGAAGAAATATATACAATAATTATATTGAACATTATTTTTGTATATTTCTTTTAAAATTGCATATTTGTTTATTTATATATTTCATTTCAAAGATTTTCCTTTTCTTGTACTGTTTCAAATTTTAAATTTGTCTAAGCATTTCTAAAAAAAAAAAAAAAGAAAAAAAACTTTTTATGTATAGTTTGAACATAAATTATTATACGCTATCATAACACATGGTTAGAGAAAAAATATTTTAAATCAGAAAAATTTTTTTTTGTTTGCTAATAAATTATTACTAAGTTCATAAGCTTAAGCGAAAACGTTTTTTTAAAAAAAATAAAATTTTAATTGCTTTGTGTGTTATGAAAATTATGAGAATTATGCAAAAGAGCCTATTTGTTATACGTTGTTATTAATGGTAATTATTATATAAATAGCAATTAACTAATTAAGGCTTAAATTTTAATTAATATGCAGAAATTAACATTATTTCGGTAAAGTTTTCATTAATGAACTGAAGACATAATAAAGAATTTTTCATGATTAGATTAAAATGTTCATATTTACATTTTACTTTTTAATCTACCATGAAAATATATGAAACAAAAACTGTTTCTGTAAGTCTCCTTTGCAGCTTGCTTTATTCAAAGCTTAGCTTAATTATTAGTAATGTAATTAATAAACTTAAAAAATAAAATATTCCAAAACTATTTTTTATTTTCATAGAAATATTCCTAATCTCTTAATTAAATAATTACTTAAATAAAATCTAATTAATTTCATTGAACAAATATAGTAAAAAGATGCTGTAAATAATTTTATTAAATTCATTTAAAAATGCTACTGACTCTGAGAAATATTTAATAGTTTATTAAATAAAGGTAAATTAATTTAATGAAATTCTGTGTTGAAATTTTTTCGAGAAAAGAAGTTGATGAAATATTGATTTAATGATTAAGATCAAAATATTTCATAATAAAATAATACATTCCAAAAAGCAAGAAAGTAGATCATATATATATATATATATATATATATTGTTATTTACGTTATCCCTTAAATCTTGTAAGCATTAAATACTTCAATTAAATAAATTCAAAACGTATATTTGTTAAAATTAGTTTGTTAGCTTCTGTTTTCAAGCGTTATTAGGAAATGCTTTTAGTGACTCCTTTTTTATGATTAAAAAATTTCAGCAGTAATAAAAATATTCCATAAATATTTGCTTAAAATATCATTTTTTAGTTTTATTGCTCAGTTGTTCAACTATTGAAAGCTAACTGAAATATCAGTTGTTTTTGACAGGCAATACAAGTACAATATAATAGGATAATTTTTAGTGACAAGATAATTCAGTGAATAAAAAAATAGTAAAATGTTTTTAAAAGAAGTAAGGTAAACTGCATTTATCATCTTTCTAAGAAAATGAATTTAAAGATATAACCAATCATTTCTAACATTTTTAAAAACTAAGCAGTTTTTTAATATTAATTTTCCATTTTGCAATTGTTTATTTTTTGTTCAAGTAAGTGGCAATTAAAAAGAAAAAAAATTGTTGCTACACCAGCATACTTCTTTGCACTCAGTTCAGAGCCCAACAGTTCTTGTCCTACAAGTAAAAAATAAATACAGCTTTAAAATAATTTTAAGTACAATATAAAAGCAGTTTAATTAATTAAATAATTCTAAAATGAGCAACTTCTGTTACTGCATGTACTTGCACAGAACAATGTTAAAATCCTTAACAAATACTAATTAAAGAGCTCTAAAAAATAAATATATCAATAGATGTTCCCTTACATGAAGAAACATTCGCTGTTTGTCATTGATAAAGAAATCCTAGTTACGATTGTGATACAGAAATCGAGTCTTTAAACAATTGATTTTGTTAGGTTGTGTTTCTGTGTATTGTAACATAACTGTTTTAAGTTGTTAATAAATTAGAAAAAATTTAAAAAACTAATTTTTTATTTTATTCTTTGAATATTTTATGAAATAGACTTCAAATAAAGACAGGAAGTTATGCCTCCATTATTTCCCACTTAGAGAATAATAATTTAATTAATAGAAATTAAATGTAAGAAACTAGCCTTGATAAATTAAAACACTCAAAGTTCTTTCTTAAAAATTTTTAGAAAATATATTTTCTTCATTTTAAGTGGACAAAACTTCTTTTAAATTTAAATTAAATTAGAAATCTATCTTGACTTTTTTCTATAGCAAGTCATATTTTGCATGGTAATTATAATTTTTTTATAAAAATTTTGTTAACGTATTTTTATTGGCATCAAAATATCATTTTAGAAAATTACTTATTTTACAACAACTGTAATTACTATTTTTCCTGTTTAAAAATATTTTAATCTTTACAATTGTTATTTTTACATTTTGAAAAAATGAACTTCATTTTATTTCTCGTAGAACATTAATATTTTTGGATGAAGTACTGATTGTAAAAAGAAATAAAACAGATTTAAAGACAGAAAATTACAGAAAAAATGTCCTTTACTTATTCTATTAAGATCAAAAACTTAATTTGTGAAATAGTTTTATTACCCTGATTAAGCACGTATAATTATTTTTAAGTTGGCACCATAGAATAATACATTAACTTTCATTATTAACGTATAATAATGTGCTAATATAATAAAATCTATGGTTTTATTAGATTAGCTCCTTATTGCTAATCTAATAAAACCATTGATTAGCAATAATGAGAAAATAAAGTCTTATTATTTTTAATCTATATTGTGTGTATGGGGTTCTACTAAATTCATTTGCAAAAGGGTTTGCATTATTTTACTAAATTTAATAACAAATTGATACTAAGAAATGAAATATTTTTTAAAATTATGTTACACTTTAATATTGTTTCAAAACTACATATTACCGGAAAATAAAATGAGATCGTATCACAAAACTACGCTCAAAAGTTTTATGCAGATGATAGAATTATTACCAATTAAGAAAAATGACATTTTACTGATTTTCCGCTAAAATAATATTAGCTTTATAATCATTTCTAGAAAATATACAAATTGAAACGGGCATAAAATCTATAAAATTATAATCTTCATTTTGCGCAAATTAATCATTTTTTACAGTAATATTTAAAATTTCCTGAAAATGCTTACGAAACAAATTTTACTGTAGTATAACCTAACAATTTGGTATAATTAACATTGTCATATGCTACTGATAGCAGCCATTTATATATATTATTAAAACAAAATTAGAAAGCATGTTACATATTGTGAGTTTAAATATCTGTTCAGTGTGTTTTAATTTATATTATCAAATATACGAAAGCTTTACCATTTATACATTTTAACTGCAAAATTTTTCTTCAAAATTATAGCAACCTGTTTTAGTTTAATATTATATTTACTACTCATAAATATTCTTTATTTGATATCTTTCTATACATATTACCTTCTTTTAGGATCACTCGTTCTTTAAAGAACTGTGTAAGAAACTGTGTAGTCCAGTTGAAGCTGTAGGCAATTGTAAGGATTTATTTAGTTTGAACTAAAGGTAAATGTAGTCATTATGGCAAAGCTATATTATATATCACGAAATAAAGTTTAAATTTCTGAAATATTGAATACAACAGAATCCTCCCTTTAAAAAGGCTTTCTTATTTATTTTTTGAAATAAATAACCAAAGTGGATAGATAAAAATGAACCTTGCTATTTTATGGTGTCATAATATTTTCAATACAATCCTGATAATTTTGAACCAATTGAATAATCCACTCCTGATAAGAATCCAAGACAGAATATTTACATAATTAGAGTATAAAATAAGAACATATGCACTTAATTTATTCAAACAACTGTAAATATTAATATAAAAGTTGTGCGACCTGTGACAAAGATTTTCATGTTAATGCATAGGCTAAATAAATCAGACTGTTAAATCTTATTACGAATAATGGCAGTGTGATTGTTAATCGTATACAAACCCTTTATTGTTTATTTGTTATAGAAATATTCACCTTTTAACAATTTTATTCCTTTTCATCCATTAAAGTAACCAGTTATGTTTATTGCTTTCAAAAAGTAATTTTAATGAATAAATAGGATCTCACTCAATTGATATCTGTAAGTATAATACTGACTTTTTTAAACAAAAATATTTAAAGAATAATTAGGATTTATTATGATACTTTCTTCAAAATGGAAATATTCGTAAGAATTTGTGCAAAATTCCCAATTATTTGAATTCACATTGAGTGGAAGATGTCGTCTTTATATCTATCAATCTATATCTATCTATCTATATATATATATATTAACCATGTATTATAAAAATATAAATGTATGCAATTTATAGGATATAAATAGAAAGTACATTTTAGCTTCAAAGTAAAATGACAACCTAGTTGAGTTTAATTTAAATTTGTGATTGAAGTCATTATATATATTTTGTAATACGTGATATTGATGATGTTCTCCTCTATTTGCATGAAAAATAGCGTACAACGTACATTAAAAATAATTAAGTCTCAATGAAGTTTCCTTATTATAATAAGAATTTAGGTTAAGTTCACAAGAACAAATTAAATCTTAACATAAATTTAAGCTTCTTCTAAAATAAATAAATACTACTTTTGCTGAAATTTTTGTTAAATGCTTATATTAAAGAATTTATTGAAAATAAATTTTTATAAGATACATTACATTTTTTAAAACGAAAATTAAGAAAAAATCTTTTTATTTTGAACATTTTACTGTGTTTTGATAATTGTGCTTACATTCTTTTCATATGGTAAAAAGTTTATTTACTTTCATTTATTCCTGTTTTTTTTGAAGCCAGATTTTCCAAACCAAAAGATACTCGCTTCTGCATCAAACTGAAAATGACGATATGATATAGAAAAACTAATTAGCATTGAATAGAAATTCTAAAAACTAAATTTTAAATTTGGTAATTTTTACTGTATTGCTTAATGCTTATGTGAAATTATAATTTTTTCAGTGATTACAATATACTTATCATGCATAATAAGAAATAATTGATTTGAAACTTACTAAAAAGTTGATTTTTTCTGAGTAAACAGTTTGGTAAGTAATATTTTAGAAATTTTCTTACATATGAAACAATATTTGATACACCTAAGTATAAATTTTTTATTTTATTTTCAAGCTAAAATCAGCTGGAAAACTCAATAAAAGTAAGTTTTTTCTATAGCAGCTATTTAAAAATAATTGACTGATTTCAAACTGATTGAAAACTGATTTCTGAAGAGGAGACTATTGCAAACATTTTGATGTATTAATATTTAAGATCCCATGGTTGAAATCATAACACTCCTCAATTTCCTAAAATACGATAAAAAACATAAGTTTAATAATTTTTGGAGAGGGTGGGGGTTATTAGGACAATTTAGATGCCTAGAAATGTCTTGAATCAAATTGAATCTTATAGCGGCGATTTTTCGATCATTTTCATGTATTAATATTTAAGATCCTATGGTTGGAGTGTTCGCTCTTCTCAATTTTCTAAGATCTGAACAAAAACACAAAAATTTGAAATCTTAAAAAAGAAAGGGGGCTGATTAGGACATTTTAGACGAAGAGAGATGTCTGCAACCAAATTGAATGTGGAAGAGGACACTGATGCGAACATTTTGATGTATTAATATTAAAGATCGCATTGTTGGTGTCGTAACAATCCTCAAATATCTAAAATCCAAACAAAAACACCGAAAAATTTGAATTCTTAAAACAGGGGGGGGGGAGGTGATTAGGTCATTTTAGGTGACTAGAAATTTTAACTTAATAAATATAAAATTTTTTGTCAAAAATTTATTTAAATTACGTGCAAATACTTCACTGATTTTTCCAGCATAATCTGTTCTTTAACATAAAAGTTAATAATATTTTCTAGGAAATTTTTATTTCTTTAAAATAGCTTAATCATATTTATTTCTAAAATTTAGATATGTCAAACAATGTTTGAATGCGATTATTACTATAAAATAACTAATGATGTTCCCATAAGGAAAAATAAGGTTTTATCCCAATTCTCAAAAGAGTTCTTAGAAAAAATCTTATATAATTAAAACTAGATAAATTGTACAAATTACAATTTTAATCATTTTAAAAATGAATCAAAATTCAACTTAATTTCGCTTATAACATAAACAATTGAGAGACATTTATTTTAAATAAATTATATATTTTGAATGAGATACATTTATTTAATTTTTATACGAAATTCATTAAATATCATTCAGTTTTCAAATAAAAGACATCTATATGAAAACTAGAAAGCTTAAAATTATTTATTCCTCACAAATAAAACATGAATCAAGCAAAGCTTATCATACAGGGATTTATAAGCAAAATTGAATAAAATTTAAAAAGAAATTAGTTCTGAGGTTCAATTATTTTCCTCGGTTTATAGATCCACCATTCCTATTACTCACAGAGAAGAAAGTGATTAAAATTCTACACAGAAATGCTTATTTTAATTATAGTGTTTCGTAAAATTTCAAATTCCCAATGGCTCTGAGAACTGTTTTATTTTCTCAAATTAAGACATTTTCAATCATTAACATTTCTGAAAAGAATGTGTTTCTTTCTGTAGAGAAGGAGCTGCACTAATTCTTATCTTTACATATGTTCTCAATTTATGAATCTTGAGGGAAATGTGATTTGGAAAATATGAAGTAATTTAAAGCACGTTTTTCGTATCCCTAAAGAGATTTTCATAACATTTAAAAGTTACAAGGAGCTGATTTTAATGAGAGAATAAAATACGTGAATAATTGTTTCTCATATTTTATAATTTTTATTTACTGTAAATTTATGTGCATATTAATTTTACTTCTAAACATTTATCTTATTGTTTGTGCTTCAAATAAAAGGAATTATATGTATACATATTATATATATATATATATATATATATATATAGATATATATATATATATATATATATATATATATATATATATATATATATATATATATATATATATATATATATATATATATATATATATATATATATATATATATATATATATATATATATATATAGCTTTCATATTAAATTTTAAACTTTTCCCTGGATTATAAAGTATAGACGATAAAAGATTTCTTCATTAATTAATGACATAAGGAAAATTATGAGAATTATTAGAGCAAAAATTTTCATTCGATTAATTTAATGAGTGGCATTATGACTTACGAAATTGTAATATGGGTATAGAAAAAAAGTTAAAAAATAAAGTCTTTGAAGCATTTTATTAATTTAGAAGATATGTAGCTCTGCTCTCATATAGACACTTTTCATAAGTTTTTCAAACTTATATAATTTGGTGGTTAAATGCGTTCTGTTTTTGTTACGTATTTTATTTACAATGTGAACCATGAACTAATGTAGTTTTTTCACTTAGAATTTGGAAAAATTAAAAGTAATTATTGACATTTTTTGCCTTAATATTAGATTAATTTTACTACGATACATGGATTACATAGTTGCAATGGTTTGTGAAAAAAATGTTCTACATGTTCATTTTTATAAATTTATCATTTGATTTATCTTTTGATACAGATTTATCATTTGAAGGATGATCGACTGCAAGGAATTAACTGTTTATCGTTTCAATACCATACCCAGCGTCTGAGTGTATCGATAGAGAATGTTTTATTAATTGTTAAAAGCCCCATATTACGTGAGAAAATTAAGACTTTTTTTATTCATCTAGTTGACTGCTTAATTCATCTAGTTTAACATTTCTTCTAAGGGAGAATTTGCTTTATTGTTTTAGAAAGTAAAATTGGTATGAGATAACTAATTCAGTTTATAATTAATAAACTATTTGCTATCAAAATATACTATAAAATGAAATATTTTCCTTCGTTTTAACTTAAAGTTTGATTCATAATTATATTATAAATATAAAGTGAAGATGTTAAATGTAATGTCAAGATCTCTGTATTCCGCTTATCGCATTCTTCATAGCTTAGGAGAAGTCTGCTAGGAAGAGGAAGTTCAAGGTAAATGCGGAAAAAACAAATTACATGTACTGTAGAAAAAAGAAAACTCACGTTAGTTTTTTGAAATAGGTTTTTTAAATTTGAATCAGTGAAAAATTTTCCCCAGCTGGTTTCTAAAATCAATAATCAAAATTATATAGATTTATCATTTGATATAGATTTATCATTTGAAGGATGATCTTCATTTGAAGGAAAATCTTTTTTACAAGGCATTAATATTATTTAAACTATTTTTAGATGAATTTGAATTAGATGTTATTATTTTTTATTACACAAATTTGTATGCGAGTTTTATATTCGGGTATTGAATTGTGGCATAACTAAACCAAGATTATTTACGATATTGTTTTTCAATGTGATGTTACGTCTATACAATTTATCTGTAATCTATACTGTTCTTTATTCAGGACAGTACTGATAGGATATATATTTCCACAAACTGAAAAATTGATGAATTGAAATCGAAAATGTCTTACTGTTCTCAAATAGGAATCACATATCATTTAGTTTGGAAAATAATATAGCGAAATATTATTTTCTGATTACTTAAAAATAAAAAGAATTAATGAATTGATTTGGTTTTTAAATGGAAAAAATTTAAATAATCGCTTAAATTCTATGAAAGTTTATCTTTAAACTTATTAACCCGCTTGTTGAAAATTTTATTTTTAATTATTTATTTTGATAAAGAATTAACCCCCTTTTCTACTGCTAAATAAATACATTGCACATTTTATGTAATATATTATATATTTAAGACACGCACTTCTTAAAAACATATCTAGCATAACTATGATATATAAATCAAATATTTGATATCCGTTAAAATTTAAAAATATTAGTTATAAATTTTAGTCGCAAAAATTTGCTAAAAATTGTAAGACTTCCTTTCAAAGTACGGAAGTTTAACATGTATTTCCATTAATGTAAATATTTAACAAAATATAAATTTTTTGAAAAATTTTGTTTCATCTTTAAATCATTTTTAATTTTTAGTGATAATTCTATGGTAAAATATTTAATCACGCTTTTCAAAAAAAGTCCTTTTCGTTAAATATTCTGAAGATATAAATATATAAAAATATTTCTCCGAGATATTTTCCTTCCATCTGCAATAAGAAATATATTTAAAGAGTCTCTTATTAATAGCAAACTTTTTATTTTTCTGAATAATTACAATAATTTTTGCAGTAATTAGAAACATTAAAAATTTTATTTTTGAATTCTCTTTAGTAGAAACTTTTTATAAGAATACCTAAGAAACTATTCATATTATTCACTATAATTGGGGAAAGCGTTAAACGTAGAAAAAGGAAATTATTTTCAAATGTTTTGAAGGCATTTTGTTTAAAGGAGAATAAAAATGTATTAAAATAAATTAATACATTTTTATAAAATTATTTGTGATTATCTATTTTCTTATGAGGAAAAAGCTGATTTAAATATCATAGTATTGATTCAATCCTCATTATTTATTGATAAATATTTCCAATAAAATTTCAATGAAAATATTTGTTTTTCTATAAATTTCATAAATATGATGAAGCAGGAAATCTCAAGCCATTCTATTTTAAAATAAATTATTCAAAAAATATAATAAGCTCCATAGTGTATAAAATATTACTTCATGTTTTAGAAAAAACTAAAAATGTGTGTTTGAAAATTCCTTGCCTAATCTTATTGCTTAGTTTGAGTATATTTTACTAATATTTTTAAACTACTAATAATTTAATTCTTTTTTTAATTGCTTGTACTACAAATTTACGGATTCATACTTCAAGGAATTTGATAAATTTAGAAATTTTTCTTATTAATGTATTAATTTGTATAAAGTAACTTCTAAATTCTTATTTAACTCTATCTCATTATTAACAATTTTTTTCATTAATAATATAAGTTTTAAAATTTTCTAAGTTCATAAAATGACTGAGTTTTTAATTAATATAAATGGTAGAAATATAATTTCATTCATTTGAATATTACATTAGTAATAATTGATCGATAATTTGTCTATTATTTTCAGAAACTGAATTCGTTTTTATATCCGCTCGTTATAGAATTTTCCATTAAAATGGTTTATGTAATGGACTTAATAAATGAAAAAAAAATTATGTTTCTTTTTACTTATCCCTCTTTTTACTCATCTCGAGTATTGTCACAACACTTTCTACCATGTTTTCGTTATTTATTTGCGGTAAGAATAGACAATAGCTTGTCTTTGATTTTTGGCGACTTTTTGAAAAAAAAAAAATAGTCAATACAAGGTGTGATAATAAGATGGTCGCTACACAAAAGCCAAACAAAGATTGTGTTACCAGAAATTAAATTTTATTGTCAAGTTGTATCGCCAAATGTTTTGCCAATCCAAAGGTACCCGATTTTAATTGAACTAAATTTCCTTTATGAAATAAAATATTCATTTTTTATCTCATTTTTACACTACAGATACACCAACGACTTTTTAAAACTTGGTATAGTAGTAAAAGGTCAAACTATATCTCTAAAGATACATTTTTATGGAGTTAAAGGAAAATTAATACATTTTTCAATTTTTTTCCTAGAAAAATACAATCGAAGTCAGATCGCCTAACACTACTAAAACTATTGGTAATGATATTGAGTATTACTGAAAATGAGAGAGAAAAATCTGATGAATAAAAATATCCTTCTCAGCTCTTAAATTTATGCTTATTTCTCTGAAGTAGTTTAAAAATCTTTGATTGTACTCATCAATATTAATCTATATCTTGAAATTAATTTATAACGGATTATGTTTATTAAAAATATGTTACTCCAAATAGGATCTTTGGCTAATTATTTGAGCAAACTATAACCGAAATTGAAAACATATATTTTTCACATTATAAGAGATCCTTAAGGTTGAAAACGTCAGTTTCGACGGAAAATGATAAATTTATTTTATTCTTTCGTTGAATAAAGAATTTAAATAGCTTTCTAAAACAAGTTTTTTTTCTCTATACGTTAATTAGATTCCAAGATATAAAGAATTTTGTAAAGATTAGGAAACCAAAAGTGAACATCTTTAAGGGGCCCGAAGTGGGCATTTAAAGAGCCAGAATGATGTTAAAAATTAGTTTAAACAGTGTTTAATTTTGAAATATAAATTTAGTAAGCTTTTAAAACATACATAAAATAATTACAGTTCCGGAAATAAATCAAAAATCAAATAAAAAACTAATCAGTAAATATGAGAATTACTTTTAAAGACACAACACTTTAATCTCAAAATGTGATTTTCTCAGAGCTGGCTTTTACCTATAATTTGCAGGCTTCAAAAGCGATAATTCAAAATATTTTTATAATATCACTATCGAATTTTATGAGCGTGATTTGTATATTGTTTTCTAGGAAATTTATTAAAAGAATTTTAATCACTAAAATGTTTCCCAAATTATGGCATGTTATTTGAATAATGGCATAGAAATTTTGGTTAAAATTTCAGTTTAAATATTCAATTGACCGTAATTTTTTTTTTTATTTTTTCAACAAAAACTTAAAATTTTAGTACATGTTCTAGATAATAACATATAGATTATTTGGTATTAATTTTTTCAAATATGTTTAATAGTTTGTAATGTAGCATTTTTTAAAATTTTTTTAAAAAAAGGTTAAAATTGTATACATATTTAACATTTTTGAAGAATAATATTGGAATATATCAAATTTTAGTAGCTCAATACAAATGTTTTCTAAAGTGAAATAAGAAAAATTCGTTACAATGTATATTTAAAAACGAATTATGTGTATTTACGTAACGTTATGTGTATTTAAAAAAAGTGATCTGAACGTGTTCGGGTACCTTAAAAGGTTTTAATTTTTATTTGTGTGTGCAAGAGTGTTCGCTGACTTTGTACAATTTATATTATGCACATAAGAAAACTAATTTAAATGTGCATCAAATTTTTTATATAATCACTTAGTTTAATTTTGCTTTGAAAATAATATTTCTAAGATATAAACTATTTTAAAAGGATTACATAGTTTCGATATTAAATGTTTGCTGAGTAAAAAAAAATATTTAACTTGTTAACATAATTCAAGAGTTTAAATTATCTTTGCTAATAGCTATTTAAACATTTAATCAATTTAAAATAACGTGCATAAAATATAATTTTGTATAATAGTTTGAAAATTTGTATTATCGTATGTAATGTTTTAATTTATGTATAATTGCTTAAAAATAAATTAGATGTAGTTATGTGATAACAAAGTATTTAAGTAGATATTAAAAATGTTGAAATCAATTGCACTTTTTACAATTTTACCACTTTGTGAATTATGGAAAATATTTAACATAAAATATCATAGAATGATAAGGCTATTATTTTTTAACTAATTTTCTTGAGAATTCGTTATCTTAATTATTTGAGAGTTTGCGTCGTACACTCTTTGCAATTTTTTTCTAGATACATACTTATTGAATACTTGAATTAAAATGTTACTGAAAGATAATTACTTTTTAAAGTAAATTTGCGCTTGATATTTTAGTTATTTCAGAAAGAATTCATTAAAATTGTACAAAAATTAAAAAGTTTCAACAAATTTTTTTTTAGAAAACTGTAGTTTTCAATGTTAAATCTTTGTTTATTGATCAATTTTTTCAAAATTTTATTTTTAGGAAGCTTAATATTATTAAATTTCCAAGCAGAATCTATTGAATATTTAGATAAGTTTGTCATCGGAGAATGTACAACACCCAAGTATACAATTTATTTTTTATATAAGAAAAAATTATAAAAATGTGTATTATAAATTGAAAGCAATTTTATTTGTTTATTATAGCTACTATTTTAACACTAAATTTGAAAAATTCAAGGCTTCTTTTTATAAAAATATATGAAAACAAAGTTTTTGTATGTTTCAAGTACTTCTGCTTATAATGTTATTGACTAATGCAGATTTTTTGTGCCATTCAGTAGCATTTCACTTAAAAAGTTTTAAAAGTATTTAAAAGATTTATATTAAAATTAAATGTAAATGAAATACAAGGAAAGAAAATGTCACAAATTTTATATTCTAGTATTTATAAACAGATTTTAAATTTTTGGAAAAAAATCTTTTATACGATATATGTTCAATAGAATTTAAAATTAAATTTTAAAATTTCATTTATAAATTCGAAACAAAAATATCTTGCATTTTTCTTTCAAATTTTATTGAATCCTTATTAACAACAGTGATTATGTTCTTATATATTTTATATGCATAGTTTGAATAACCTTGTACTTTTTATTTTTTAAACATGAAGTATATAAAATAAAAAATATCAACTTACGCATACGTTTTTAATTTGTAACAGGGCATAATTAATTTCTATACATTACCTGAATATTTTTTTTTGATATTATTATGCCTTAAATCACTGTGCGCTGCAGAACATATTATTGGATTTTTGAATGGTTTCTCTCTTTAATTCTTTCATCATTCTTAATTCAGATTTTCAAAATTATCAAAATTACTTCATCATTCAAATTTTTTTCATAATTAATTTTGCGCTTTTAATTTTAATATAAATTTTTAATGGTTCAAATACGTACAGTTAAATTTTCCTGGTAAAAATAAAAAAACAAATAAACAAGAAAGTACAAAATCTTTAAAATTTCTATCAGATACATCTATTCAAAATAAGCTAATAGATTTTATAAGCTTAAAAATTTTTTATTTCTGTCGTAAAGATGATTACATTGTATAAATAGAATTCTATAAATAATGTAACAGTATTATGAAGGTATATTTTTCTTGTTGTTTGCATTTCAAAAGCATTTTTATGACAATGAAAATGTATTAGTGAAATTAAAGTTTGAAAAGACAAATATGTAAATTCCGAGTTTATTGATTATTCCCCTGTTTTATACTAGCTGAGAATAGATTGGATTTGGAAAATCTAAGCTTTATTTTTTTAAATCATACTTCATTTAGAAAACAAATAAATAAATAAATATTTATCAATGAGGAATGTGTTGCTTATAATCCTTTTTGCTAATTAATAGCCCATGATGTAGTTACATGATTTTACAAGGCCAATACCATAATATCTGTGTCTTTTCGAGTGGTTGTGATGGAAGACTATTTTAATCCTGAATGCAGTACAATATGTTCCTTAGCAATACAACTTAAATTCGACGATTGTTGGCATGCATCTTTTGTTCTTATTCGAGACAAAGGACAGTGCTCAGTGAAAATGTTTCTTGGAATGATTGGAACTTTCTCAGAAGAATGTACCTTGTCTCAAATTTGAATTCTCGAATGTACAACTTTTCATTTATGCTATATTTTAAATGAAATTTGACCCTTAAGCTTTGCCCAAATACTGATCAAAATCCCAAATGTTATAATTCTGACATCGCGTTATGGATTGCCGTCTTGGAGGAATGAATGCTATAGTGTGTCATAAAGGAGGAAACCAGATAACACCTTCACTAGCAGATATGCATATAAAAAATCTGAAATGTAACTGTCAACTTCAATTGTTCAATAGTAGTAATGATTAAGCACAAGATAATTTGTGGTATTCTATCATTACAACACTTGGTGACATTGAATCCATATACACATTTTGCGGTACGGTAAACCTGTCAATCATAATATTATAGATTATTGCACTTTTTACAGTTATCTCTTTATATTCGTGCATTATGTTTTTGGCTATCGAGTCACTGTAAGATTTATTTTATTTCAGGTGACAGATAGCACTAAATTTGATTTGATTTGGAAATTCTAGAGAAGTTTTATTTACACTTTCCAGAATAGAAGATTTATTTAGGTTACTTTCATCACGATGCTTGCAACTTGCCCAGACAAGATCATGATTATTTTATGTGCATGTTGCTTTTGCCCTGAAAAATTATCTTCAAAAACTTATAGTCTTTTCGGTCATCCGAGTTTTTCATTTGAGAATTTTACTTGTAGAAATTCAAAAGGAAGAATATACGCACCAAATCCACAAACCATTCAAGAACTCAATATAAGAATCCAATATGTCAACAGCATAATAACACACTAAAATGACAAAAGTATAAATGTCTCCTCCAATGTGCTTAAATATGTGGTTAAATTTGTGGATATTTTTCACAAATACAGTGAATAGGTACAATTGTATTTAATAAATACCATTTTATTTCACGCATTCGCATTCCACCGGACAGGTATTGAATGTCACATTCTACATAGTATACATGTATATATTAATTTAAATATATGTGAGTGAAATAATTTAAAAATAGAACAGGTTATATCTGTTTATGTTTTATATAAATTTATGAATAAAAAGAAGAGAGTTTGAAATTATGAAATAAAAATTTGACAGAAAGATATGATGTTTAGTTCTCAGGAAAAAGTAATTAGTTTAAAATAATTACAAATAAAAATATTTTTATATAACAACTGAATGGAAAATTTTGAATGCCTTGTCTGAAGTATTATATAGCAATATAATAATAATAAGATATATTAACAAAAGAAACAAGGCACACAAAATTAAACTATTCATTAAACGAAAAATAATAATAAAAAGAAACTGCAGTTTGTTACATAAGTTTAGAAAAATATAGTTATATCATCGTTAATTAATTCAAGAAGGAATTTTAATTTGCATTTAGAAATTAATGTTCCCACAAGGGAAAGGGAAATATTTTGTCAACTAATAATAAGCATAAAGAAGATTAAATTCTTATAATACAAATGTTATTTTCATTATATATTTTTAATCATGCTTTATGTTGTTTAAAAATATGAAATGAAATGAAAAATTAACGACAGAAAAGATATAGTATAAAAATGTTTAGATGAATGCAATAGTGACTGGGAAAAGGTGCATTTAATTATAATTATATATTTAAATTATTTCCTCATTTTTGTTACTCCTTTTTAATGAAGTTGCATCAAATGCAATTTTAGATTCAATGTTATACATTTTAAAAATAGTAATAAGTATTTTAAATTATTTAAAAATTGTTTGTGTTCCTAACAAGGTGTTAAAAAGAAATAAAATATCATGAAATAAGTTTTATTTTTAACTTATTTTCAAAAGTATTTCAAAATATGTGTTATACAAAATCAGTTTAAATTATTTTTTTCAAAATTTCTGAAAAATAAATTTCTGATTCTAATGATATTTAAATTTAAGAAGAAATAAATTTATAAGTATGACTGCCTAACATTGTAAATTAAATTCTACATTGTGCTCGTAATTGACTGCATTTAAAAGCATATTTTTTTGCTTAAAAAATGCTTATTTATAGCTAAAGTGGAATAATTAAAGACATAAAATCATCATGCTCTTAGCAAGTTTGATAACAAACTTAAAATAATCTAAATAAATCTATGTCTTTCTACTCTATAAAAAAAAAGATTTTAATAAAAATATTATATTGACAAATTTACATTTAGAAAATGTTTGTCTATTTACACATTTACTAATCAATGTAGTATGAGATTTAACTATGCATATTAAGATGTTTTTCATTTTGTGCTGTTTTCCTAATACTCGACAAATTATAAGATACAAAGTTTAGCTTTCATTTTTAATAGCAAAAGATTTTGAAAATATTGCTTGGAAAAATATAACTGGAGTAATGTAATAATATATTAAAATAGTAGTTAAGGACTTTTTATTAAATAATTAAACATTATAATATCTCATATATTATAAATTTTGTTTCGTTGCAAAAATGTTATTACGATATTATCGCAGAAAGTTTTTAAATTGCTTGTTTTGGTTAATTAAGTTACACAAATCAAAATTATACAGAATTAAATTAAATAAAATTTAAAAATTTAAATTTTATTTACATTTAAAAGTTAAAATTTAAATTTTAGAGTAATTTTTTTATGCATATAATTTCAGGAGAGAAAGGTAAAATAAAGTGCACTAATATCATATTTGCTTTATTTTCACATTTCTTTATAATTTTTTATATCCTGATGCAATGAAATATAAGAATTACAGAAACAGGAACATTTAAAATGCTTGGTTATCAAATCTACTAAAATTTTATTTATACCTTAAAATGAATTTTGTTCTTTTAAAGAATAAATTATAAAAAATGTGATTATGTATGATTTTAATTTTAATTTCATTATGTTATTATTTAAGAATAAATGCTTTAATGCTTTTGATCACCTGTGTCAGAAAAATTAAAATTAAGTTTTCCATGCTATTAAAACACATGAATTTACAATTGCACAGGTGGTACAAATGAATTTAGTTGTATAAATTAAAATCTAGAAAAATCATTCGATAAGAAATATGAAATTCTATTTGATTATGTTGTATTTTGCATGTAAAAATTATTTTGCTTTAAGAAATGTTTGACACAATTCATAAATTAATTTTACTTTTTTCTTGTTACAAAAAGTAACTTTATTCAATGAAAAATCTGACAAAAAATTAATAGTATTATTTTTGATGTCCTCTATAAACTTAATTTTTGCGTTATATTATTCAAAAACAATTATAAATTTCACATACTTGGAAAATTAATAAATATATATATATATAAAAAAAATCATTGAAATTTTTGCTATCCTCATTATTTTAAGTTTTACAAATAAAATCTAGTATTCTATATTTAATATCTTTTTAATTACGACACAAATCATAATTTCAGTACAATATTCTAAGAAATATATTGTGAGGTAATTTTTCTATATAACATTATATAAATAAATAATGTTAGTAAATATAAAAACTATTTTGAGAGTTTTTTAGAGTAAAATTAGCTTAGATTTTTGATGGGAAATTTTAAATAAATTTTAATCTAAAGATAATTTTTTTTTCTTTTCTTGCTAAGAGGAGATAAGGAGAGAGCTCAGTAAAATATAATAAATGATGTATCATAAGTGAATAAAAACAAAAAAGGAACATTTTTATTTACTTCTAATCAAAGTAAGCTAGTTTTATGCAGTTATTAAATTGAAAATGCAGTGTTTTTCTGCGAGATAAAATTACAAAGTTTTAAAATTTATGGGGAAACTCACTACAAAAAGTCTTAATATTTTGTGTAAGCAAAAAGTTTGTTATGCCAGCAGTGTAAAACGTCCTTCAAGATCTTTGATATTTTACAAAATAATGCTGCTCAGTAATATTTATGTGAAAACTTAAAAAAAAAAATATTAATTTCATAAAAGGTTATATTTGTTAACAAAATAATAATATTTACATTATTATAATATATTTATATATAATAATATTTATATATAATAATATATATATATATAATAATATTTATATCATAATAAATTAATGTCTTTTATTTGTCTTTGATTTATCTGCAATATAATATAGTTAACAAGAATATTTATCATAAATATGTAGTTTTGTAGTATTATCTTTTGGAACAATTGGCGTTTGAATTATATTGGAGATAGAAAAGTTTGTGTTCTCTCTAGATTTGCTTGATAAACACTCATTATGAGGTGTATTTATATATTCTAAGGTTACTCTGAAGATGATACAAAAATAATAATGGTAATTCAGAAGGTTTAATGAAGTTAGAGGAATTTTCAATAATGGATTAAAATACTATAACAAAAGCTGTAAGATGAAGAGAGTACATTGTTTACTTTAACGTACAACTTTATGTTTCGAATTTATTATTAAGTAACTTAGTAGATCTGAGGATTTTGAAAACCCCATTGGAAAAATATATTGAAATAATGAATTTTACTTTATTATAATTTCTGCATGTAGGTCTCTATAATTAAAGAAGTAATCCCGTGTCTAACTAAAGATATATTATACAATAGTTTCAGTGTGTTAAATAAACCGATTTCAGATTAATTAAGAAAACAAGTTTAAGAATTATGAGAATTGTTTTATGTAACTCTGAAGCAAAGAAAATATTTCTACTCCTCAAAAGTTTTTCACTGTTTTTAAATCATTTCATTTCTTTCAACATGTTTTAAAATTTCCTCTCTTCTTGACATTTTGTTTTGAATACTTTATGTTTTTGATAATGTTTTTTATGTTTATTTTATTTAACATATTTTAACAGGAAATTTATTTCTACATAGTTCCATTTTACAAGCCTACAAATAATAGTGGTAAAAGTATCAAACATTTATTAATTTCATATTATAAATATATATTAAATAGAAAATAACTAATTATTTACTTTAAAATATAATGCGATCCCAATAATATGAAAGGAACAATTTTCTTTAAAAAATTAGAAATTCTATGAATTTACATATTGGGAATAAATTATATAAAACAACATTTTATTATTTGCAAAAAGTGTTTTTTAGAATTAAAATTTCTCATAAATTAAAATAAAATTTATTTCAGGCAATAAAACATTAAAGTTGAATGCTTGGTGAAATATTACTTTTAAATCAAGAGCTTGTGTAGTTTTGTCGGAATAAGAAATTTACTTTGTTTTCCCACCTATAACGATTTCGATATCGAATATTGTCTTTTTTAAATGCAGTATGAATGTAAAATCAGAGTTGAAATAATATTCGATTCATATCTTAACTAACAATACCGTACAAATACATTTTATAAAAATATTTCTAAAAAAAAAAAAAAAAAAAAAAAAAAAAAAACGGAATTTTTACTTAAAAATATTTGAAACTCTTTACCTTTTATATTACTACATATTCTGCTTTTAGAATTTATTCAATCATATTTGTGTTTGAGTGCTCACCTGAAACACCTTGCAAGTTTTTAGTTTAATATTTCTTCTACAAGATAGATAGAGACTGTTTGAATATTATTAGAGGATTTTCAAAGAGGGTACAGTAGTCTTCGGTGTAAGCTGTCACTCTACATCATATTTCCCATAATGATAATGTGTTTTTGCTGTAAATATTGACGTATTTGGTTTCACCCCTCTTAAACAGCTTTTCCAAAGCCTGCAAAAGTTTGCAGTTTGACATTTAGATAATGCAGATTTTAAGATCTAAAAGCTCAAAAATAGTTTTAAAAGAATATCAGTAAAGAGTTTTTAATTCTTCTTTCTTGTTCAATATTACCTAGAAAATAATCATGAGCAGCTGTACAGCTGCTTGTTTTATTTTGATGCAACTCAACGGATTGGTTGTGGGTGTTGATCTGAAATTTTATATTTAAAGATTGTGGAATTAAGTATAAACTTGGTGGTATATAAGTTAATTTAAACTTCTATGTTATTTTTTATTTTTATAATTGTGTGAAAAAAGCAATAATTATAAATCCATTTGAAAAACATTTTTTTTTTGGATTCTTCGAACCTAAAGCACAATTTTTCTCCTCTTTCATGATATAAAAGTAAAATTTTTGCAATCTCTTGAATGCACCAAATCTTCATAAACAGCTACTATATATTTATGCTTATTATAAAATAAATTATTGCCACAAAAATAGGGGAAATGTTCAACGCTCCCAAATGATGCTGAGAACGAAAAAGAACCTTATAGTTTTTAGTCTTGTTCAAATTTAAATTAGAATTAACAACTCTATTTACAGTTGAAGCTGAGTATTTTAATCTCTATGCGATACAATGTTTAGTTAAGAGATTTTGTTTCAACACTAGCATCTCATATTTCCAATGTCAGAAAATTTGCGCGCTTTTTTCTTTGGATAATATTTCGAAACATTTTTCCTTTCAATGATAGATTGTGTCAATTGTTTATTTATAATATTTTATATTATGTCTTTCGATATAAGAAATGCGAGGGTTTTTTTTATAGCATTTCTGAATTTGTTCTAAATTAGAATAAACATCTTTGAATTGAATTTGAACATATCCTTCCACCATTGACTTTTAAATGTACAATTTTGCATGTGAACGAAAATTGTAAATATCAAATGAAAAATGAAATTTTAAGGAATATAACCGTTCTAAAATTTTCTATGCAAACGTTGTTTCTTACAAATAAATAAAATGATCAGAAAAATGCGTGAACACCCTCAATAATCATCTATTTTTTCAAAACATAAATACCCATACTTTAGTATAAATACATAAGTTTAAAAATCACAAACAAAAAAATATGCGTATTGAATACCATGAAAAATAATGTAATAAATTTGAAGATTTTTGAAAAAAGATTATACAGTTATGCTTAAAACAGTTTATTCACATTATAGTTTATTTTGATTAAATTTAAAATAATTTATAAGCAATCATTCTTATGGTATAAATTATCATTTCTTATCTGAGAACTAAGAATTGTAATTGAAAAGATAAAGTGCTTCATTTTGCAATGTACATGGGTGGTCATAAAATCTGGAATATCAGGAAAAAGTGATTTTATAAAAGTTAAAAATTACAAGAAATATGTCCACAAATTAGAGAATTCAAATGCTGATCTTACTTCAGTGCGTTTGAATGATGGATTTCGAAGAAACATCTAAAACGCTGTGTAAAAAGAATGTATTTCAGTAAACTTCTCTATTAAAAATCATTTTGTAATGTCGGAGTTTTTCAGAATATCTAGTTACTTGAAAATGTATAAGGATAAAAAAATATTCATCAGCAAGAGTTTTAATTTGATAGAGGCAAAATCAGCAATCATCGTGAACTTCATTTTTTATAGGAAATGATTGAAATCCATTCAGTGTTATTCTAATATGCAATCTTTGGTTTTTCTAAAGTTCAAACTCAATGATATGTAGGATCTTAACACTTCTAATGGTTAAGTCATATTGAACCTTGAAAAATCGTGAAACCTCATTGACCATTAATCAGACTTGTTTGCAGCATACTCAGAATCTGTTCGTTCAATGTGATTACTTTTGGAGAAGCACGGATTATTAAAACAGTGATAATTATTTTGCGTTTTTTTTAATGGAGACAGAGTTAGAAGGTGAGTACAAAGATAAAAATAGATGCAGGAGTGTCACAATGTATCTTATCAGACAAATATTCGATGCATATAGTATTCTAAAGGCCATAAATGTAACCGAAGGCATTGATGAGAAGACTTCTCCCCTGGTTGCAATTCATATTGTCAAAGTAGCCCTGTACATGATGTGATGATATGGAAAAGTTTTGCACACAGAATACTTATATTTCTACTTTAAATCTAAAGTAACTTTAAGGATGGATTGCAAATTTCTGACATCTTAGATCGAGATGTTGTATCTTGATTAAAATCTATGAAACACTGACTTTCAATAATATATTGCAAGGGAACATATTGCATGTCACTTTCTGACCTTCCTACATACATTGGTTAATTGATGGTTTCCATAACTTGCACAATATTCAGATCTTTCATCAGTTGAAACGCCTGATAATGAGATCATGATGACTTCTATGTGAAATGACACCTACTGGTTTGGCAGGAAAAGTAATTGATGGCCTTCTCCCTGAGATTTGCTTTTAAATTGCGATGGCACCCACCCAAATGAGCCAATTCAAGTTTGGGTACAGCAAACTATGCTGCATCTGATAGTTGGTGGTTGAACTCCTTGCCTTTAAAACCTTTAAGGTAGTTAAAGATTGATGAAGTGTGACGTAGAAAGCAGTATGGAATAAATTGTCCATTTTTATCATTCACAAGTTTTATTTGACTCTGCACCCATGTAGACAGGTAAGTGCAATTTCAACTGGTTGTGATGGAAACTGCTTCTAATATTTTTGCACAAGTGTTTGTAAATCTTCTCATTTTATCTACCTTATCAATTAATGTAAATTTATTATATATATATATATATATATATATATATATTATTTAAGGCGGGAAAATTTTCAAATCTTATGTAAATAAAAACATATATCTTTATCTACAATATATAATCTTAATATATTTGCAAGTTACGTCTTTAGATTTCTTCCCATACTAAATATTGCAAATAAAGTTTAGACATAATGGATTTCAGAGCACATTTGAGCATTCATCTAAAAGCTATTGCAATTAAAAAAATATTTCGTAAAATTCCGATGTAACTTCACAAAATCTGACATCTTAAATTTTAAATCTCAGAAAATGTAAATTAAGTCATCAATATAAAAAATTAATAGTACAAAAATAAATAGAAGTCTTTGTTTTATAAATTCTATGACTATTAATGGTAAAAAAATGTAACGAAATTAAAAACACTGCATGAAATATTCTTTGAAGACATATTTATAAAATATATATAAAAATATAATTTAAACTAAAAATATAGTAAATAATATTAAGAGATATTATGTAGAGGTATTTAGAGTAGTATATTATTTTTAGAAATAAATTTCAAGTATTTTTTTTAAATGTGATTGAGAAATTAATTAATTCCTTAAATTGTATTTCAGTATGTGTGTGTGTTATATTATTATAATAATGTGAATAAACTGAAGTAAGGTGTTTGTAACAAACTTTTAAAGTTTTTCATCATAAACATTTTATTTTTATATCATGATAGAAAAACTAAACTAATATTACTAAAGCTAATTTTTTATAAATTTAATTATAATCATTCAAGTAGAAAATTGGAAAGAAATATACAAAGAAGTAATTAATTGGCTATATTAACTTAAGAAACAAATATTTAGTTTAGAAGCAAAGTTATTTGGCCACAATAACCGTGA
This sequence comes from Latrodectus elegans, assembly GCA_030067965.1. Classification (NCBI taxonomy): domain Eukaryota; kingdom Metazoa; phylum Arthropoda; class Arachnida; order Araneae; family Theridiidae; genus Latrodectus; species Latrodectus elegans. The sequence goes on along the minus strand of CM057813.1, from coordinate 38,650,272 downwards.
AATTGATTAAATTTAAAAATTATGCATGAAAAACTTTTTTGATTAAATATAGACTTAAGATGAAGTTTACATTTCATATTAATATGATGTTTCACGAGAAGTGAGTTTTATTTACATCAGTACAGATTAAAATATTCAGTAAAATATAAAAGAGTGATATACTAAATTAGTGACTTTTGAAGGGATTAAATGAGAAAAAAAGAAACAGAAAGCAAAAAAGAGAAAAGAAATGAAGACAACATATTTTATTCAATTGATTATTATAGTTGTAATAATTACACAAAACTATATATATTACTTTATATATACTTAGCAAAATATTTAGATTGAAGTCTATAATACCTTCATTCATGTTTTGAATTCGAATTAAATGCTTCAACCAAATAAATATCTTTTCCAGGATTATATTTTAAAACATAAAAATATAAATTTTTTATATAAATTAAACACTTCTTCAAATCGTGTAAAACTTTTGTATTATTTTGCATGAAATTCAAGAGGCTTATGCATTTATATCTGCATAAGTAACATTATTTGTTATAGAGTGTAAGTTGTTTTATATTTTTCATAGAGTAACATATTTATATTCCTAATTAAATATTATTAAATATTCAAATCCAAGTAAATATTTACTAAAGTATGTATATTTAACTGTAATCTTAATTTGAATATTTGATACATTTTAAATTTTTATTTAAGCTATATTTTTATAACAAGATTTTATTTTTATATTTTAAATAAATTTTTGATTCAGTAACGATGTAAAATAAGCATTTTTAGTTTCATAAGATACATATACGCTGAAGGTTAATATATAAACTTATTTTACACCAATTATATATATTTTAAATATTTAAAAATATGTGGTTTAAAGTATAAAAACAATTGTGTGTGTGTGTGCCTGAAATAGTAGAGATCAATTTATTATAATTCACTGTACTTTTATACGTTTAAATCTTAAATTATGTAGAAATAAAAGAATTAAAAAGCCATCTTTATGAGATATTTACACCTATGTAAATGTACTTTTTTTAGACAAGCATATAAATATTTAAAACTTCAGTAATTTAAAGGTACTTATTTTTTATTGAAAGCTGAGAGAAGCATAAAATTATTGTATGTTTTTTCCAATGTCACAGATAAAAAGACAATTACAGCAAAATACAAATAACAGCAAGAAAAATGATAAAAAACACCAGCTGTAAAAATAGTTTATGTATTCAAAAGGCCCCTGACTTCCCAGTAGCGGTCTTCAATTGAGCGTTTCGATAACGCCTTACAATGGAGTAGATGGTCCCGATCCATGTCCCGTCCCAGATTACAGAGGTTGCAGATGGGACTTGAAACTATGCTAAGACGGTACAAGTGTTTAAGAAGGCAGTCATGACCGGTGGCGAGCCTAAATTCAACCACCATTTTATCTCTGGGCCATTTTGAGACCGCAGAATGTCTGTCGTTTCAAGACTTTTGCTCTGATCGAGATTCAAAAATCTTTTTAAATCTTTCAGAAAATGCATTTTTAATTAGTCGTTTCATTATGCAAAAAGATACACTAGAAAAAGATGTTTGTAAAGTCAAGGTCCTCCTTTTTTTGACAGCGTGTCGGCAATTTCGTTGCCATGGATTCCACAGTGTCCGGGGACCCATTAAAGAACAATGTCTTTTTCATTGGAAGACAAACTCTGAAGTAGGCTCCAACATTCATGGACAACAGAGGATACAGATTTTGAAGTAGGCATCAAGGATTGCAATGCGGCCCATGATTCACTACATAAAACTGCCTTGGAGAACCTTTTAAGATTGCAAGTCAACTGAGAAAGAGCAATCCTGATCGCAAGACATTTCCCCATCAAATGCGGATGCAAATGTGCCAGCTGGATTTGCAATTGAAAAAAGAGGATAATAGTCCCCTGCTCCAGCGTTGGATCCTTCCTGCAACTGGGAGCCGCCAGTATAAACTCGCATCCTGTCCGGCTCAGGATAATGAGAATTAATGTTCTCATAAGCGAGAACCCTCAGGATCTCCGTATCTATGACTTTCTTGAAAATTCTCTAGGACAGATCAAGGCACACGCTAAAATTAGAAGATTCAATTGGGTAAGGTGGAAGAAACAGAGGTTCCGGTTCACACCACAACTCAATATCCCTCTTTAAAAGGAGGACTCCCTGAATGAAACCCCACTGTGTTTTAAGGCTCCTTTCGAGATTAAGAGCGATATCATGATCATTCCAGAGCTATAGGGCTCCTGGGATACATCCAATTTTCTCTCATAACAAAAGGGCCTTTTCCTGTATAATCGATTTGATGGATCTGAGACCTGTATACATGTACAAGGCATCCATCGGAGTAGAGCATAAAATTATAAAATAAATAAAAATAAATATACATTGAATTAATTTTTACTTTATAATTTTTGAGAGAGGGAATAGTTTTTTATGGGAAAATTATTTGTCATTTTTTTTACCACCTCTACAGATTGTCTATTCTATTGGCTTAAAATCAATATTGAAATACAGAAATAATTTTTCTCCTTTACTAAAAACAGTGAGGGGAGGAACATTATAATATCATAAATGTAAATATTTTTACCAACATATAACAATATGATTAAACAAATATATTTCATTCAAATTTGACTGTCAAACTATTACCGTAAAGTTTTACAGATTTATAATATTTTAAAAATAATTGAAGTTTAAAACATTATACATTTTAAAATTTATGGGGTATTAAAAATGATGAATATAATGTTAAAAAGTTATGTTATACATATCTTCGATTTTATTCTATTTGTAGCATTTGTATCATTATTGCTAAGAGGAGAAAAGTTAAACAGTGCTATAGTGTTTCATAATACAAGAACAAAAGTATTTTTGAAAAAAAAATTATATTTCCTATTTTGATTAGAAAATAAAAATTTCTCTAAATATAATAAATTTTATGTTTGAGCAAGCGACAAGCAATACATATATTGAAATATGTATTCAAAGGACTTCATTTACTTAATATTTAAAGATGCTTATTGAAATTCTTAGAAACTTTTATTTGAATTCTAAGAAAAAATATTTAATAATTATTATATATTTAAAATTTTTTCTCGAAAAATATAACTGAGAGATATTGTCTTAAGTAATTAAAAAAACATTAAAAAGAGTCACTCTTAATTAATCATAATTTTGTGAGCCATTTGTATGGCTGAAGAGAACCGAACATCCAATAAGGCATTGACTCAAACGAAACTATAACGATGTTTTGTCTAGTAATGAACACTTATTGTTTTTAGAAACAAATTTTCGTTATGCAAAGAGAAAAATTAAATACTACACAATACTAAGCATGACAAATGAGCACACAAAAGGCATTAAGGAGTCATATTTCTCTTATTGTTAAGAATTGGCTAGCATTAAATATGGATCTATCTCTCCAAAGAATGGATTCTTATTGATTTGCCATGGCTAATAGTAATAGTTTTTAAAAATGAATTATTTTGATTTCGACAGTTATAAATTTAGCATAACTCAATTAAAGCTGAAGATACTAAAGTAAATTCGAATAAAATTTACAAAAAAGAGAAATGATTAATATACAGATAATGTTATTTCTTAATATGTACTGTTTTAATTGTAATACTATTTTTTTAAATTTATTGTTTTGTTGTAATTTATAGCAATATAATACTATTGAGAGATTTATAATAGTCTAATATTTATACACACTTATCGAAAGTAATTTATTTTAGGAAGAGGCTAGATATAAGTTTTCTTACAACAGTGCTTTTTTTAGGAAATATTAAGTGAACATACAATTTGTTGTATTTTCTTGAATTATTGTTTTACAGTAGGTATTTTAAAGAGATATGATGAAAAACAAATAAAAATAAGTTCAAAGTAAGAAAGCAATTTGTAATTAAATTCGTTTCTTAGTCAGAAGGATTTAATATGAACATGTTTATTATGAAATAAATTTACATATAATTACTCTCACACACACATGAAATAGTTAAAATGATGACAATATAATATTTAAGGAAAAAAAATCAAATGAAATTTAAAAATGAATAAGAATCTAAGTTCTCAATGAATTTCAAAAGTGAAAAAATATTGATGAAAATATCTTTAGTAAAATAAAAAGCTTATATTTTTTTTTATCAAATAAACATTATTTGATAAAAAAAAGTATAAGTTTCAATTAATAAACATTTTGTTTTTGACATTTTTTCATCTGAAACATCTTTAGTAAATGATCTTCATAATATATAAAGAAATAAATACAAAATCAAGACATATATATTTTAAATGCTGAAATTTTTTAATGAAAATAAAGCTTCATATTCCACACAAATTTAGTAAAAACATATTCTTTTTCCGTTTAATTTCTTTTAATCTACTTTTGATGCACTAAATTTAAAATATGCTAAAAAAAGTTTTCTTTCCATTGCAAAAATGCATATAAATTTTTATTTACTTAAAAATAGATAGATCTTCTATCAAAATTATCGAACTCCATATCCGTTTATAAAATATTCATACATTAATTGAAATGAAATTTTTTTGAAAAGATACGTTTTTATAATACACAATTTTTCAAAAATTATGCTGATTTTTAAATTTGTGAAAAAATGAAACAATGTATCATTTTGAATATTGGAATATTTAAAACATTTATTTTATTAATGGAACAAAAATACAAATGCCTAAAAAATATTAGTCGCAGTTCTTCCTTAAAATAAAATAAAACTGAATAGTTTATTTATCACAGATGATAATTTATATCATGATTTTAAAGCATATCTCTAATATTTTTCATACATATTTAAAAGAATAATGTGTAGACAATCCATTATTTTAGCTTGTAAATTGTCAAAAATAAAAATATATTTTTCTGCATTCATATAAGAATAAGTCACTGGAATAAAGCTAACAGTAATCTTCATTTTCAATTCTATATTAGATCTACTTTGTTTTTATTGTAAATAAGACTATTTTGAAATTCTTATTGCTGGTTTGGCAGTAGAAATTTAAGTAAAAAAATGATTTTAGACTTAGTTCAATTATATTGCACTCACATTTAAAAAACTCCCTAGAATTTACATTGCAAAAATTTGATATTATTTTAAATTTTTTTGCATCAAATTTATTTTCAAATAGTACAGGCATTTAATAATAGATTTACACGTGAAAATATTAACGTCATATCAATTTACTCTGAATGAATTAGAATACTATTTAATCAAATAGCAAATAATATGGCTTATAATTATTTCAGCTTTAATTGATTTATTTAATACATAATAATTTAAAATATTTAAGTTTCTTTTTAACATAATCTACATTTCATTTCATTACATAATAATTTAGAAAATTAAAATTTCCCATGAATAAATTATGTGGAAAACTTTTGCAGTTTAAAATATTTTATGCAGTAAATGTTATGAAAAAGTAATCACAAAAATAAAATTGCAATACATGGTAAATGAGAATATATTAATATAATAAAAGAACATGGCAATATAGTATTATAAAGTACATTTTTTTTCTAAACATTTAGAATTAATGTAATCTTATTTGAAAAAAATTAATTTTCCGAATTTTCAAATTGTCATGGTAATTAATATAGATATATGTTACACTGAATACAATAATTTTGCAGCAATGGTATTTAAATGAATGATAGATTATGCTTAATATGTTGAGATCAGTAAAAACAACATTGAATAAATAAATAATACAGAGAGAGTTGAGTTAAAGAAACATAATATTTAGCAATGCAGAACATACAATGGTAAATTGTATTAATCTTATGAACTTAATAACAACGCACGTAAAATATGTCATGTAAATTTGATTTTGAAATTCATTGAAGTAAATTTTTACTTATTCATATTAGTTTCATATAAGCTTTTAGTATCAATGCAAATTAATTAAGTTTTAAATTCTGATAAAAAAATCTAATACATTATGTAAGAAATTTGGAATCTAATTTTAAAATATATATATTTTAAAAAGAGTTGGCAAAATTTCTGAAATTGTTTATTTTCAACAGTGCTCTTGAATTTTGAATAATCTCAGAAGGTTATTGTATTTTTTTTTAATTATATATTGAATTTTTATCTAAAATTTTATGTTAATAACTATGATATCGTTAATTCAGAAAAGTATGTGAGTTATCCATAAGCTAGTGATAAGGGAAATTTTCAAATTGAAAATCATTAGTTCAATTTCATCCACAGTTAAATTAGGAAGGCAGATGGAACACTTCTGCTCACTCTATGAATGGTTTTGGATGGATGCTTTATAATTGCAGGAATTTTCTTCTTCATAGTGCATTAGAAAGTCCCTATTTCAGATGTAGATCCTGCTAAAAGAAAAATATGCAATAGATGCATAAAATGTAAAAAAATATAGAAATAACAAATATGTAAAAGATTTATTAAGAAGCCTTACATCGGTTTGCAGCTTTTCCACAATATATTATGGAACAATAAAATTAGTATAAAAGTGTGTTAACTACTTAAATTGAGAATGGTCTTCGTTGAAAAGATCACATACTTAAAAGTCTATTGAATTTTGAATAAATTCTAAAAAGGATACAAAATTTTAGATAAAAATTGATGCTAAGCATTTTTTTAATTCAATTTTTATAATACGTAGTAAACTATATTTAAAACGTAAATGACGCAATGTATTCAAATGACGATAAAAATTATGTAAATTATATAAGTTGAAAATAGGAAATCTTAAAAAGTTAAAATAATAGCAACACTTGTATTTCAATTTAAATTCTGAAAAAATATCGTGAAAATTATTTTGCCCCATGATCTAAATATAAGCTCTTCGAAAAAAGAAATGATTCAAATTAATAATACCATAATTTAATAAATAATGTTATAACACCATAATTTAAAAAAAAATTTAGCTTTTGATTGATTAAAGCTTATTTGAAATAAAAACTTAATATTTAATAAAAGACAATGCAAAAGTTTTTAAAAAAAATACTGTAAGCAAAATAAACTACCGATTTTAAATTTACCCTTTGAAATTATAATTTACGAATTTGAAAAAACTTTTTTTCTATTACTGCTAAACCATTTTAAATAATTTAAGGTTGTGCAGAACTAAAAGAAATGATATTAATTGCTATTTACTTAAAGGGTACTTAGATAATATACTCATTATTAGTCTCAAACACTAAATTAAGTCCTTGTAATTTAGAAGCAGGAGTTAAGCATAAGAAACCTGAAACTGACCGCAACCAGTAGTAGGTTTGCATCACTTGAAAACCATATCGACAGCAAAGTATTTAATGGTAACTAGTCAGTAAGCAAAATAGTGTTCGACATATCTGAGTTTACAACTTACAACTTTTTTAGAAGCAAGTATCATAATTCACCATGTTTCCAAGATCCATGTCTCTTAAAATCCTAAAATGGAGTTATTATTTTTTTTCTGAGTAATAGAATTTTTTAATATATGTATACATAACTTAACAAAACATGTTTTTCATTTAATAACGCCGATGCTTTTAAACATTGGTTTTAAATTTTATTATGACAAAACAATTTTTCAGTGATTTAAATTTACGGTCTTTTGAGGAATTTGTTTAGGAATTATAAAAAATATTGTCTTATGATTTTACTATTATTTTCAGTTTTGCATTTAAAATTTCTGAGTTATTATCTGAAATATTCCAAAGTATTTTTTTTTGACAATTTTGCCCAATTATTACGATAATTGAAATAAAGTTTTACTGTTTATTTTAATATTTCTTTTTATCATATAATTGTTTCACTGAAAAAAAGAGTTTTAATAATTTTAGCTATGAAAAATAAAGAAAACAATTTTAAAGATTAAAAATTATAAATTAGTGAAATAAATTTATTTCATAAATTCTTAAGATGTATGTAATCATTAAAATAATCTATTAATAAATATATAAAATATTGTTACCTTATAAAAATTATTAAATGGAGAAACGTGATTGATAAGAATTCATACACTCTTTAAAATTCTTATAATTTCTAAATCCAGAAACGAAAAGTAATATTTATATATTTTTATTAATTATATGTTTTAAAGATTATACAGAAGTGAATTTTAAATGATTTGTCTTATATTATAAATTGCTTGTTAGTTCTTTTGTATGAATGTAATATTTTTATCATAATGTAATGTAATGTTGTTGTTGTTATCGTGTGTCAGCAAGGCTGCATTATGATATGCACTGCTCCACTTTTCCAATGTAATGTTGTGTATGTATCTAATATAATGTAAAATGTATAATGTAATTTATAGTTTCCTTTTAGAAATATATACACATAGAATTGACAGTAAAAATACCGATGACTATTTAGAATTGAATACGCAATTGTGTGTTTTTATTATTTATAATTTCTATTAGATATTCTAATTACAATCCAAAGATAATCTTATATAAATTGAAATTAGTATAACAATGAACAGCATACCTTAGAAGACCTAAATATTTAAACAAATAGCCCAATTGAAAAGCATAACTTAAAATGAAATTTACAGTAAAAATATTATTTTAAACAGGAATTCATAATATGTAAATTAATAAATAGTTCATAAATATGAAGTAAATGGTAAGTATGATAATACTTGTTTGTAAAAATATTATTAAATATATCCCCAAAAATGAATCTTAATTATTACTAAACATATACTTTTTGATCATTGAAAAATCCTTTTCTCTTGTGCATGTATTGTTACATGTGATATAAAAAATTATGAAGAGATTTGTTTGAAAATTTGCCAAAGAATTATGCAAATTGTCAAGAGCAACTCAAAGATAAAATTGTAAAGATAATCTCCTTATTTGGATAACATCCAAAAGGTAAATTAGCAAGGTAATTTTATTCTAGCTATCTAACAAAAGTTATAAACAATATCTTAGCTATCTTCAGCTTAGAACAAAAATAATATCTTTTAACTAATTAGAATTTAATTAACGTATAAAAAAGAAACCAAAATATACGTATTGTATAATTTTAACGTAAATTACAATTAAATTGATTTATTATGATATTATTCATATTTTAAAGTAACAACATCGTATTACAAATTATTCTATTTGTGTGTGTGTGTGTGTGGCTTTTAATATATGAAAAAATTTATGATGATGTGAAAGAAATTTAGTTTTACTAATAAAGATGCAGGTATAGATACAACATATAAATGTTTGTTAGTAAATAAATATTTTTAAGCATATAATATGCTAATGTAAATTAATATTTTTAAGTAAATTATCTTAATCGTCTGTTTTTGGAAATTCTTATTTAAATTGCTTTGTAATATCAATTATTAACTTATATATTAATTAAATTTCATGTTTAAATTTAATATTTTGATGTTGAAGACATTCATTAAATAAGAGTCTCTATTTATGTACTTATGTCTTATTACAGATGTCTTTGATGCAATATTAAATTAATCTATGCGTGTATTAAATACATTGATATTTATACAACCTAAATTTGTAAGCAATTCACATACATTCCTAAAAACTTTCATGTTTACAGCTACTTGACTTTGATGAATAAGGTATGCAATAATTAAGATGTTAGTTATTAGAAATGTATTTTGGGTTATAATTCTTAAAAAATATACATCAAAAAGTGTTTATTGAAATTTATCGTTTAATGAAGACTTTTATGAAATTATTTAATCTTTTAGACTATTTGCTTACTTTGTCATTAAGAGATTTAACTAATTGTGCTTAAATTCAAAGTACTTATATTTATTTTATTAAAACTACTATGTATGAAAAGAGCATCAAACAAATGATTAAAAATGCATATGGATTTTCATCCTTTGAATGTTAAAATAAATGTATAATGCAAAAGTCATGGAATTTGCTTGAGGTTTAATGAAAATCAATCATCAATAAAAAATACTCTTCTTTTACAACAGAATAATTAAAAAAATCGATTTTAACAATTAAAATGCATTTATTATTATATATTTCTTATTTTGGATTTATCCAAAATCTATTTCTTAATTTTGAAATTTTTCGATTTATTTTAAATAACACTGACAATTATCCCGAAACAGCATACATTCCCTCATTTTGTCAGAAGAAAATAAGCAAGAAGAAAATCATGCCTCATGAATTCAAGAATCTATATTAATTGATAAAATTCAACTAAATATACAACCATATTCAAGTGGACTTTAAACTGAAATTCGTATAAATCTTCCGGTTTAAAATCAGTATAATTTTTCTCTTATCCAACAAACGACACTACAATAAATTCTATATTAACTAACCTAAATTCAAGCTTCCTCACACCGCTAAATTCAAAGGGATTAATTTTGTTTTATACTAGAAAGTAAGTCTGAACTTCATATATTATTTTTCATTCTATAAAAATTCTGTTTTCCCAACCAAAGCAATCATATTCTATTAGATAACAAGGTAAAACATCCATTGCTCACAAGTATTTTATATATAATTCCTCTTTCAATCTTATAATTACTTATTTTTGATTTTATTCTGGTATAAAAATGTTTTTAATAGTAATAATATTTTATTGTGAATTAGCGGTTAGCTTACTCTTATATAGTATGCATATCATTATATATATTTGTCCATTAAAAAACTAGTTTCTAAAGTAATTTTTTTGATATTTTTTCTTGAAAATTTAATTATTTGTGTTTAGTATTAATTAAAAATAAATATTTAAGCAATTTCTTACTATGATTGACATAATAAATATATTTATGTGAAATCATTTGAATTCCGCCAAATGTGTGTGTGTGTTTTCATAAACACTCATCGTCTCAAGTCAATTAAAGTTCATTTAGTAAGGAACTTGAAAGATAGTTCTGCCAAAACCTTTTTTTTAGGTTTGATTTTAATTATTGCATATCTTATTTTTAATTGCGTTTTCATTTGCTTCGCATTATGAAATAATGTTATTTTTTTCATAAAGAGTACTTCATTGAGAAAAAATAAAACTTTTGCAAGTATAGTCTGAGTTTTATTCTGGAGTTTTAAATATATTCATCGGTACAAATAATAATTAAAAAAAAATTTAACACATTTAATGGTTAAATTCATCAACAATATTTGCCAAAGTTTGTTTTTCTAAGCTATGCTCATAATTACATGCATTTTTATTCATTTTAAAATTAACATCATTTTTTCAACTTGGAATCATAAACTAAATCATTTTAATATGTATTTAATACATTTTATGCTTTTACAATGAGATAACTAAGGTATACATTTCAAAAATTTGAAATTCTTTTAAATACTAATAATATTTATAAGTTACAAAATATATATTTCTATAACAATCGTACTTAATTTATGTACCAATTTGTTGGTTGTGTTTTAGGATTATAGTCGTTGACATAAAATATTCAAATTAACCATAAAGTGTTTATTCCGTTACAGTTGAAGTCATGAATATGTCACTTCATTACTATTCTCATTATTTTAAAATATCCATGGCATCAGGTAACGTCATATCATTATGAGATAGCATCTTAAATCTGACTTTTCGATGAATTTGCTACCTGCCTTTGAATCAATTCTTCGGCAGCAAACAAGGCGAAGTTCATCTCAAATGCTTAAGTGTCATTGGCAATGACAAATAAAGAATAACAATGTATTTTTTAATTATAATTTTTTCCTTTGAAATTCTCCAATTTATATATCTTTAGTGATATTACTTCCAAACTTAAATCTGTTGAAAATAGAACAAAAGAAAAAGCAGAATGAAAAACAGAGAAAACAAAACATCCATTTTTAAGTTTTAAATTTTCATGGATAATTTTAATTTTTAATATTATTTTTTTACTTTTATAATATTTTTATTACATAATATTATTATTGGATGATTTTCTTCAATTTTTTCCATTTTTGTTTTATAATTTTTTAATATCATAACAATATCCGGCTTAATCACTTTTGAGTAAAATGCTTATCAATAGTAATTTCGATTTAAATCTTTTGGTTACACTCTTCCATTTGATATATTGATTCCTTTTGTTCCGGAAAAAAAACCACGCTTTTATTCCATTTTAGCATCTTCTAGCAACTTATTATTTGCTTTAAATTACTTCTGAAATATTTCCAAATGCTCAAAATTTATTTATTTACTCTATGTCCATTAATTAATTATTACATTCCTCTTTTATAAATCATTTTATATTCTAAATTTTATAGTTTCATTGGAGAAATCTTTATTTTCTCTCCTTGTTCTTTTCCCACATTAATTTTTTTTTAATTTTCTTCAATAGGCTGAACATTTTGGGAACCATTTATTTATCCATTGTTTATTCTTTTGAACTTTACCTACGGAGAATCCAAAATTCATTTCTTTTTATCTCCTCTTCTCATAAAAAGAGCTGCATGTGAACAATATTGAAGCAATATTAGAAATTAATTCCATGAAATAGTCATACATATAACTGTTTAATGTTTCTGAAAAATGTTTGAATTTTCAAATAATTATATATACAGCAAAATCGTTTTTTGCATTGCAATTTACAACTATTTAAACCAATGTTAGAAATTATATATGTACACGCATATATGTATGTAATATATTGAGAAATGTGTTTCGATAAAACATTGTACAATTTATTTTAAAATGAAATATTTTCTAAATACAAAAATTAATGAAATATTTAAGTAATTTTCTTTGTAATATCGTTCCTAGTAATTATAAATTTTTAAAAAAGGGGTAAAAACAGTTACTATTACATATAACTGCAAAAAGGTACAGCATGACTATAGGGAGAAGATAGATAAATTCCTGAGTTTAATAAGCAGATTCAAAAGCTGATTACTATAAATAAATTTTATCAATGAATTATTTAGTTTTGGCTCACAAAATTGCATTCATTTATTTAAAATAAGAAGGTAGAGGAGTTTGTATAGAATATCTTATTGTTACAAAAATTATCCAACTTCAATAAACATATTGATATATGAAAAAATAGATATTTATAAATGTATATTTTAACAATAACTGATATTAGGGAAAATGATAATATTTAATGTTCATCATTTTTTCATACCCACATAAATTCAAAGCATTGCTGTTTACCTAATCCACAGATTCAAAATTTATTATTGATAGAGAATACCAAAAAATGAATCCTTATTCTAAAGCACAAAAGGAACATCTTTAAAGTTATTTTCATTTAATAATTTTTTTTTTGATTTAGGAATAGAGATTATGGTATCAGAACTCTATACATTAATTTTGGTGGAAACAATAAAGAAAAACATATAAACAAATTCATACTAAAATACTGATTTATGATTAAGTATTTAACTGAGAAAAAGTCACAAAATAAAAACAAAATTCTAAAAGAAACTCTTACCTGTTTACAATATTTAGAAAGAAGTAGAGAAAAACCAAAAATACTTCTGCATTATAATTATAAGTTAAAATAGCGAAATAAGATTTATTCTGTCTATTAAGGAGAAGGTTGAAATGTATACATTCTTTAAAGTGACATATGTAATTTTTCGACCTAAAAATGAAAATGAATGTGCATTTAAAAGCTTAAATCTCGAATGTAATGTCAGCAAACCTGCTTGAAAATGAACGGAATGAAATGTATTGGAATATTTCTTGAACTCTTAAAAAGCTACTTTCAGCATATTTTATTTCTTTACACATTGAGAAGGAAGAAAATATAAATCGAATTATGTCTCAATTTTCAACAAAAGAACATTTCTCTAAAAGCACAGACAGGAATATTTCACAAAATATAAATATAGTCAAGTGAAAGATTTAGTTAAAAATTTCATTTTTTTGCAAGTGCAGCGACTTTCACAAAAGTATTTATAGAAATATGCTGACTTAGCAAAAATTTATAACAACAAATACATTTAGTTAAGATTTCATTTAAAAATAGATATACCGCAATTGACTTTTAGTAATATCAGTAATATTAATGCAATTCTAAAATATACACTGACCTTTATAATAAAATCCTTTCATAATATTTTATATAAAATAATATTTTAATTGCATTTTGATTTATTTTGATATTTTTCATAAAAAAACAGTACATAAGACTACACATGCATGTATGCATATGATATATATAATGAATTATTTATATATTTATATATATATATATATATATATATATATATATATATATATATATATATATATATATATATATATATATATATATATATATATATATATATATATATATATATATATTTAATTTTAATTATAATATATTACATTTTAAATATTATGTGTAAATATAGCAATAAAAAATAACATATATATTTTACTTACAAAATTAATTTAAACATGTAATTAAACTTTATATATAAACTTACTTGAAATAATATATTGCTCAATTTTAACAATCATATATATAAGCATAATGTTTCATTATTAATACTAATATTTAAGTCTGTGTTGAAAAGGAAGATAGCAAAAAACTAAAATTAACTAATATCTACTATTATATAATTAAACTATTAATCCTTGTTTCTTTCTTCAATTCGCAAATTTTATAATATTTTATACATACATATGCTTTGATGATAAAAATTATGTTCAATATTGTTTATGAAGTAAAACGGCATAAGAACATTACTTTATCGAAAAAAGAAATAATATAATGTGGCTAAAATATTAAGTATGAAAAAAATTTATTTAATTAGAGCAGAAATTCAAAAGATAAATAGACTTTAATTATGGAATATTCATGGCAAATATTCAATTGACATATAATATTATGGCATTAATTTGCAAGCTAAATAACAAAAAATTTGTTTATTAGTGTATTAGAAATTTTATTTTTTTATAAAAAATTCTCATTCTTATTTCTTTATGTCTAACTGGAGATAAGTAATTATTTATTTTTTTCTTATTTTGAAATGTTTCTTCTCATTTACTTCATGTGTTTTATAACTTTGTAGTTATCAAAAAGTGAACATTAATTATGAATTTCTCGGTACTGAAATAATAATTTAGACAGCTGTTTGCAAAGATTGATACGTATTTATTCAATATTGCTTTTAACTGATTAAAGATGTATTTCGATTTTTTCAAGTATTTTAGCTCGAATACATGAAAATGCAGTCATTTTTTCTTATTTTTCAAGTATTTTAATAAAAATATCAGAGTTGAAAATTTGGCTTTTTATATTTCCCAAAATTTCTCCATAAAATAATTTAAGTATATATTTCTGAAATGCTCTTCAGATTATGAATCATAATACACATGGAAATTTAAATGACTTTAAAACACGATGTAATTTTCATATTTTGAAAATTGCTTTATTTTTCTCTATGCTACGTTACAACCATTTTTAAGTTTATTTCTAGAAATTATTGGAATATAAGTGAGTGAACATTTTTCTAAATGAGTTTTTATTCGTTGAAAGTTTAATGGAGACTTAGTTCCTAAGAAATTCACTACGCACTGAAATATGAAAAATCTTGTAGAAAATATTAATCATCTTAACTTCAAAAGGAGAGAATTTTAATATATTTCTTTCGCATTCAAATTCTTATATTTTTAGTAAGCTTGAGAATTATAACATGCTTCCTGACTTGCATATTAAAATGTCATATAAAACTTGCAACATGATATATTAATATGTAGTAGTAATTATGTACGTTATATTACATTTTATTTTGATAAACTTCATCCTCATTCAAATTGTTTCATTTTCAGTATATATATAAGAATAACTATATACAATTTAAATTACATATTAAAATAAATTATGCAAAATGTAGTTATTAAATTAATATTATATATTAAAATTTAATATAACACTATATGATTATATATTTTTATTTTAATTAAAAATTAATTATTTAATTCTACAAAAAACTACAATTTTTTTTTGGAAAATACTTTTGGAAATAAATAGTCACAGATGTTTGGGTTGATTTAATTAACAACAGATATTTACAAACTGTTGCTATTCAACAAACTGATTAAAGTACTGCTGATTTTTCAAAGATTAGCAGATAATTAAAGTTCAATATTTGTCGCAGTCAAATTATAGTTTTATATTTAAAGAATTTCATAAAATTTCCTTTCAGAAAACTAAATTTTACATCTATTTAATTAAATTTGAAAATCAGCTGACGAGAAATTTCTTGCTTTTAAGAATTTAAGATAAATTTTTTTAAGAGTAAGATGTTTTTTATAATTTCAAATGTGAGTAGTATGAGTTGTAAGTATACCATAAATTATCATTAAATTAGAATAGCATAAAATTGAATTTTAATAACATGTAAGTATAGAATGTCATAAAATTATAAAGTATAGAAAATTTTTGCCGTAATCATATGTTAGATAATGCGATATGAATTTAGCAGAGTCACTTTTGTTTTAAAACTCGCAAGTACATCGATTATTAAATTATTCCAGAACGTATTATTTATTAGATTATAAATGATTATTAAAAAGACTGATGACTGAATTTCTGGAATGTACTAATTAGTAAATTTATGTACATCATTTGGAAACCTTTGATATTGGATATATGAATTTTAAGACATAATTAACACATTATGTTTTAGAATGAGATAATTGTTGCTTTTATTTTTAATAAAATTATTTATTTATTCTTTGCATACACTAATTTTCAAGAAAATTATTAATTAAAAACTTACTTTTTTCAAAGCAGTTTTGTATTCATAAACTTAATGTTCACATATACACTATTTAATATTATTCTAATTAAATAAAAATATTTGAAATTCTTTATTAAAATTATAACTCCATTGAATACTTCATAAAAAGAAAATACCAGTAAATTTTTTCTAAATATTAAATAAGCATTCGGTGGCGATTTTTCATTATTAAAACAAGCTCTTGAAATAAAAATGAAACATACAAACTGGCAAAAGTTATTTGAAAATAATTACGTTTTCATGTTTTTCAAAACTTTATTATTTTTATTTGTTTGTTTTATCCTCAAACAAATACTAATAAATAAACAAGAAACAATTTAATTTTCCTGCGTAAAAAACATATCCGTAAAAAAATCAATATAACAGTCGAATTCATCCTTAGGGTATTGAAATAGGTTGTTTTGTACTAACTGTCCAGGTATATTTCAATTAATAAAAGTAATATAAAGATAAACTTGAAAAATAAAATTTAATTAGGTGTAACAAAAGGAGCAACTTTTTTGTTCTAAGCAACATGAAAAATTAATATAAATATGTTTTAATATAATAAATATGTTAGTTATATTTTTAGTTCGCAAATACGTGGGATTATAATTTATAAAGAGAAAATATATGAAAACTTTGAACATGAACTTTTACATTTCAATGCTCATATAATTTATCTAAATTAATTAAATTCAAATACGTTTATGAGTTAAATTATTTAATATAAATAAATTTAGATTTTTTAAATACATATATATATACATATATATAAATATATATAAATATATTTATATATATATATATATATATATATATATATATATATATATATATATATATATATATATATATATATATATATATATATATATATATATATATATATATATATATATATATATATATATATATATATATATATATAATCTAAATTTATTATTAAAATATATTTAAAGTTTCTAAACTTTTTTAATTTTTATTTGGTGGATAAATGTAAATAAAACAAATCAAAATTCTGCTATATTGTTAATCAAATTTAGTTATAAAAGTGTGTTCTTCAGAAATTGATATATCGCGGGATATGAAAATAATTTGTGAGAAATTATTTCTATGAGAATATATTTAATCATATAGATTTAAATATAAAAACATTTTTAATATAGAATTATCTGATAAAAAATTTAATTGTGAATATAATATTGACGAAAATATCTCTTGAGGATGAATATTATACATAGTTTTAACTTTGTAGATACAGACCTTGTTGGTTTTCTCTGATGCTGCTTACATTTATATTCAATTGTTCCTAGCATTTATGTTAACAGCGGTACAATCTGTTTATGTAATGTGTGAAAACTGTGTGTTAGCGGATTGTAAGTTTCCGTCCGTATAACTGGATTCAAACTCCTATAACAGGATTCAAGTTTTAACATATTTTTTTTATTACATTATCAAATTTAATGAAGCTATTCTACCTGTTGACATGTTTCTCACCTTATGATCTTATGTGTTGGCAATAGCAGGGATGTCCACTTCATGGACGTGGCGCCAAAGAACCAGTAGCTTCTAATTTCTTCTTAATTGTTTTCAATGCAGATGTTTTAATTGGTTCTTTGCTATCTCACATACCATTCATGTAGTGATATGCTATGCTCACAATGTCGCAGTGGTACTCATCGAATTTTTATAATAAAGTTTCACTAAGAAAATTTTGTCAAGTATGGATGAGATTTAGAGCATGTAAACTTCAATTACCATCCTCTGCTATACTTGCACTTTTTATATGGTTTCTTGATTTGCATAATTCCGCATGAGAAATGCAAAGGGTCGTTCTGTTGGTCGTCAACAAAACTATCTTTTATTCATTGCTAAGCACACACAAAACTTGGTTCTTTTCCATTCGTTTGGTGTAAAGTATATATATATATAATATATATATATATATATATATATATATATATATAATGTATATATATTTACATAACATATTGTATTACTGCTTATGTTTATGAGTTTTGCGTTGAACGTACATTCAAATGCTTAGAATTAACTGAAAAACACAATTGTTAATATTAGAATTAAATTAGTTACATAAAGTATATGTAGATTACATAATTTTGAAATCAAATCAACAATGAACCAATAAATATTATCTTTTTCCTAATTTTTGCACGATTTAATTAAATTATGAAATAATGAAGAGCATACGTTCATTTTAATAATGAAAAATGCCAATTATTTTTTATCAATTAAGAATTAAAGTAAACATTTATAAAAAGGATCTAAATTTTTTGATTTTATTCTTCTATTGGGATAATCATGAGGAAGAAATTTAAGATTAATTAAACAAAAATTTTGTATTTTTTCAGCTTAAATAAATTAAGATATTATTAATTGTTTTCATTTTCATGGTTATTATTTAATTACAGATATCAGCAATGATTTTAGAATAGCTGAGTTTTAAAAAAGTATTTTATTATACATTGTAAATTATACATTTAAAGAAAATTTTGAAAAATTGAAGTAAGTTTCATGCATAATGTATCATATATTTTTTTTTAAAAAAAAACCCATATAATTTTTAACAAATCACTTTTTATCTTATGCAAACATAATTAGGAATGACATAATGTTTTCATGAAGACTTTTCCATCCAGAAATATGTGTTTTACACTGCAGAATTTCATTATCTATTTGCTTTGTTTGGTATCTTTGCAGAAAGTTAATACAAATAATGTAATATCAATTATTTTAAATAACAAAATATTGATAAATCTGTATTTTGAATTATTAGCCTTTTCTAAAAATTTTACATGTAGAAGCAGTATGAATTAGTCACTGGAATTCCATTAAAATGGAAAAGAAATCTATTTAATTTGTTAGGGTAAAATATACCAATCACTTATTAATTAATTATTTAAACAACACTTGTTTTGAAATAATATAAAGAAGAAAAATATTTTGACATGTTACAATTAAGATTTATTTTGCTATTATTCATCTCAGTACACTTTTTTAGGCAGCACTGTACTGGTTGGTTTTTGGAGTCATTCTCATTAACTGAAAGTAGTGTGTTAAGATTCGTCGTGTTTAATAAAGATCTTGGTCGTGGTCAGAACGTTCGCAAAGTGAAATGATTCCTCTGGTTGTGGCACATGAAGGGTTTCTGCCTTGTTGGTTGTTTTTGTTTTGCTTTTATTTCTAAATTACAATGACTTGCCCCTAGTTGCTTCGATATAACTGGAAGAGAATATTTCATGTCTAGATACAATGAAATATGATGGTACAAGAACAATACTCAATATAATGGATGTGAAATCATAAATTGTTTCTTTTAAAAATAAATGTAAAGTATTCTCAATCAAAATAATGTGCAGCAAGCTGTTTTTAATTACACCTATTCATCCAGAGAGAGTTTTGAATTATATTAATTATATTGGTAATATTTTAATTTAACTCATTCAATACAATTCTGAATGATTAGATTTACCGTTATTTCACTGGCTGCTGTGTTTTAGGACCCTATACTAAAGTCCTAAAACACAGGAGCCAGTAAATTCTTAGGATATTTTTCATACATTTAACAACCCTGTGACATGCCCTACATTAGCCCCTTCCAAGAAGAAACAATACACAGATAGTTGCAAACAATGGTAATAGTCCCACCTATGTTACAAAGGAAATTTTTAACTGCATTTCATCTTTTGTTAAAATAAATATTATTTGGAATGTATCCGTGTCTGGAATTTATTATTTAACACTCTGCTACATAGTGCTTCAAAACGACTAATCAGAAATAATCATATATATATAAAATATGTATATATATATATATATATATATATATATATATATATATATATATATATATATAAAATATGTATATATATATATATATATTCTGATTATTTTAATATCATCTAAACTTTATTTTCTTTGGTTTATTGTCATCTAAATTTTAATTTCTTATTAAAATTATTTTCCTTAACACCATTCAACGGCTTGTAAAAGAATAGATAACTGCATGTATAATTTTATATATTTTTCCCCGCGTCACATAAGCTGAAAATTACTTTAATTAAATGTAATGATTTTTAAAACTCAATTAAAGAAAAAAAAACATGCGAAACTAGGTAATCTACATGCTATGTAAAAGAAGGATATAAAAATATTAAACGAATTGATCATTCAACTAAAAATATTCTTTGTGTGAAATGAATATTTCTAATAAATTGTGAATTTATTAAAAATTAGTAATAATTTAGTGTCATTTATCTAAATTTACAATATTTTCCGTGCGAAAAATATGTTATATATTATCTGCATTTTAGGTATTTTTACAATATTATTAATTTTGGATGTTGTTTAATTACATGGATTAAATTTTTGAATATTTGTTTTCAACCGAATGTGCTTGACTCATTTTTATCTAAAAAATGATTTTTATTTAAATCAATTTTTGTTTCATGTTTTATAATTAAATAATCTTTTTTACATATGAATTAATATTTAAGTTGTATTTAAAGCAAAAGTACAGCATAATAATTTCAACTTAATTTGTGGATTATATTTAGTTGATAAATAAATTGAAGTTTTTGAATAATTAATGAATTTAAAAAATGAAATAATTTTGATAAAACTTTTTGTTTGCTTACAAAAATAGGTAATACAATTTATTTATGAGTAGTAAATATTGGTTTAATAAAATTAACATTGTTTAAAAATTAAATTTAAAAAATTTATGTGTAAATATTTAAATATTTTTTTTGATATGTTGTTATTACCGTGATTATTTATTATTATTTGTTTTAATGTGAAAACTTCTGTCCTCAATTTTCATGTTTTGTATGAAATCATTACATATTCCTTACATGTTTTGAATACAATCTGCTAAATTTTAAAAATATTTCAACAGAGGTATTCCTGTTCTTAAGCTTTGAGTGGATGCCAGTTTTGTAAGATTTATTTATATTCATTCAATTCAGTATGTTAATAACCAGTCCTAATTCATTTTAATTGATAAATTCGTGGAATATTTTACACACTGTAAAATATTTATTTAACGTATGAGAAGTTTTTGTACGTGTGGTTTTAAATAACTCCTTTGGACTGGTTTTAAATAACTCCTTCAAAAATTCGAAATTTAACTACACAGTAGAAATTTAACTATAAACTTTATGGATATTATATATTTTAATTTATGTTAAAATACATCTATCATCTTATTTTATGAACACAAATAAGAATGACCTTATGATAATATTAAATCGTTCGGAAAGTCATTTCGTTTCTTATAAAAAATGAAAAGCATATAACGCGAATGAATATTTAATTGAATTACATCCTTGTCATTTCTAGTGTAACTACTTTTGCCATATTTCTGCTTGTAGTATGATTCCACACTCTCAAAACGGTTGATTTTTTCTGGCAGAAAATTGATCGAATAGGGAAAAGCGAAATTACCTTCCGAACAACTCAATAACATAAAAGTGCATTAGTTTGTTAAAAAAATGTAATCCGCATTAGATTTCACTGGGATATAGCAAATGCTAACTAGGTTAATCAAAATAATTATCCTGCTTTATCATTGGAGAGTTGACTAACATGTTATTTGTCTAACAAAATCAGATCACATTTTCTAGTGATTCGATGTATCATAAGCTTCTTATTTTCTTACTTATTAATTTTTATTGCTCCAAAGCTATTTTTATTACAGAAATTGTTTAATCAAAATTGCTATATTAATAGATATATGGATTAACTCAAAAGAGATTAAACTTACTTGTTTTAATAAAAAATATGTCTGTAGGAAATTAATATGCTCATTGGTAAAAGAGAAAATTTGAACGTAATTTCATTGCAAAATATAACATCATATATGATTTTGTTAGGATCCAAGACACTGCAGATTTCTATAATAATAACATTTATCTTATCATGCAGCCAATTTTAAGCAAATAATTCATATTAATTCATGTTTTCAACTAAAAATTAATAAAAAAATGGCCTGTTCTTAAATTTATTTAAAAAATTTAAGGTTCTTAAAATAACTATTAAAGATAAATTAATCATATGTAATTTTAATCTTTAAAATTATTTTACAAACAAGTTGTTAAAATGTTTATCAAAATTTATATTATTATTCAAATTAATGTACTTATAAATTGGTGTTTTTATTTGATGCGTGGTACTTTGAATGCATGTTTCTTTCCGTTTTTCAAAGTATGTATTATTTTATTCAGTTTTATTCTATAAAAAATTCAACTTATATATATATCATTTTAGATAAAAATTTTGTATTACGAAAAAAATGCAAGAAATGGATTTTTGTTTTTCTTTTCTATTTATTTTGTAATCGCCTTTCTTTCGAAATAATATCGTACAAAGTTATAAATCTTCATCAATCTTTCATACCTTCAAACTGTTATTTTATTCTGAAATAGAATATTCCTTATTTATTTCATATGTATTTTCAACATCATATAAAAACAGTAGTGATTTTTTTCACTCGAATAGTGAAGTATTTATGTCTTATTATTTTCTGATATTTGTAAAAAATAATACAAAATGCAATAATCGAAGATCAAGATAAAAACTTTAATGCAAATTCATAATACATTTATTTATTTGAAAGAATTTTTGAATTTCTAAATAAAAATATTAAAGTAGTCTTATTAAACATTTAGCCAAAGTATTTATATTAAATTTTAGGTTTGAATTAAACTTTTTGCTCCTTAAATTAAAAAATAATATTTAACACAAAACATTTAATTACTTAATATAAAATTAAATTTCTTTCCTCAAACATTTAATAAGTGTAATCTTGGATTTCTGAAACATGCACTAGTTGTTGAACTACTTTTACCAATATAAATTAATTTTGTTGCTTAAATTGAGTATGTGGCTATATAATCTTGATGTATATCATGTGAATTCTTTTATCAGCACAGATAATTAATGGAACAAATGTCTCCATATCACTCAATAATTGCTATTCATTATTTCGAAGGATCATTTTTCATCGATAATATTTTTTATCAAAACTGTTGTTTAATTTATTACTATCTCATTACAAAAAGCAGCTTAAAATCTATAAAAGAAGAAAAAAATTAAAATTTTATTAAAATTAAAATATTAAATGTGATTTTGTATGGTCTGCACACTTTTCATTTTATATAAAGTCAAATTGCTCATTTTTTATTTAAATATTAAATTTTATAATATTTAATATGTGATTATTTAAATTGTTAAAACAAATTGTGCTTCTAAAAAAGTTATTTCCCATTAATTATATTTAAATGATCAGATTTATTTTTCGACTGATTAATAAACATTTAATGCACATTTAAAGAAAAAAATTTACTATATTTTTAATTGTACCAAATCAGTGTTGGTTTGCTT
Source organism: Latrodectus elegans (assembly GCA_030067965.1). Lineage (NCBI taxonomy): Eukaryota > Metazoa > Arthropoda > Arachnida > Araneae > Theridiidae > Latrodectus > Latrodectus elegans. Next base: position 38,626,220 of record CM057813.1, on the reverse strand, counting down.
CGACTGAGCGCTTAAAATTATTTTGTAATTAAGTGAATGCATTCACTTAATATCTAAGAATATAGTCCTTATTTTTCAATTAATTTATCACATAATGCAAATAAATGAGCTGTGTCTTTCCACCAAGGTTTATGATATTATTATCTTATTGACATAATTCCATTTGCATTTTTCATTAATTGTACAGAACTTACTTGAATTTCCAAGTAATTTGGAATATTTCAATACATTTTATATGACTTATTTTTACAGCATTTTTATAATAAAAATTCAATTAATTATATTTTGTAGATAGTCCTAGATTATTGTGTTTGCACAAAAAAAGTCAGACACAAGGTAGTTAAAATACATATTTATTTCTTGAATTAATAGTGTAACATATTTTGTTATTTTAAGAATTTGTTCAGGTAATTACATTATTTTGAATAAATTTATATAATGCATAAATACATTATGAACTAAACTATTGCTGATACCCATACTGAATATATCATTATAATTATACATTTAAAAAATCAGAAAATAAAGAATTTTAAGAGAAGTTAAAATTGTATATAATTTTACATATAAATAATAAAAGGTTCTAAATGGGAAAGAGCAGGTTTTAGGTAGACATTTAAATTTTTTATATATTTTTTTAATAGTTTTTCTTTGAATTTTTTTTTATTTTACTTAAATTTTTTGAAATATAAAATATATCTTAAATCCAATCTAAAAGTATTTTAAATAAATAGTACATCACTTTAATTACTGCTGATGAATATAATTTTTTAAGTAACATATACAAACATTAAATAGATCAAAGTAGTCATTCTAAAAGTGACGAATTTTTTTTTATTTATGTAAAGTACATTATATTAAAAAAAATAAGAAAATTGCTCATGACTCATAATTTATTCTTGTATCCATTGTGAAAATTTACTTACCTTTATAGAATCGAACATATATTCAGTTTATGGAATTTTAATAGAATAAAATATATTTATTATTATAAATTACTACTTTCTTTAATTTCCGGTAAGTAAGACATATAAGATAAAAGGTTTGAGATTGATGCATCATTTTTCAAAGTTATTTGAATAATAATGTGTAATTATTGTTCAAAGTTTTACTTTAATTAAACAAGGGAATATTAGGAAATAATTAACAAAAATTTACAAGTAAAATTTTATGTAAAAATTATTTATATTAAAAAGAAACTAAAAATTTATGATGAGCAATTTGTTCTTATATGCATTGTAAAAAAATTTCTTATGTTCATTGTTTAAAATATACTTTCTTTTCCGGAAATTTTAGTAGAATATGCTATAATATTTAGTAATTTAAATATTAATTTATGATGATCTGTTGTAATTCTAGTACAGAAAAGGATGTAGAAGATAAAATTTTAATAGTTGATCCATCGTAGCTTACAATTATTTGAATAATATGTCTCTAGTACTGAAAACATTACTTATAAAATGACACGGAAATAATGAAACGGAAATAAGGAATCTTAATTTATATAAAGTTTTACGTATATCTTTATACGTGTGTTATAGAAGACTATTTTAGAATTAAAAAATAATTAACGAAAAATTGCATAAGATATTGCAAAATTAATTATCAATTTCAAAATAAGTTTAAACTTATCACTAATTAATATATTAAAAATGAATTTATGATATTTTAAAAAGTAATTATTTGAAAGTATTATCTTGACATCATTAAAAAATCTTATTATTTCAATAAAATATATTTTGACGTGTTCTGCAACTATTAAAATTATTTAAAAATACACTTCTGGACAGATACAGTGATAGCTAACATATCCATAATACTTGAAAAAGAACTCTCCAATGGCGGCAAATGTAAATCAATTGTTCAATTATTTTATTTTAACGAAAATCTTGAATTTAACACGTTTATTTACTTTCATAACGTGAAATACACCCCATAAACTTTATTTTATTATACTGAGAGATATTTTCTTTCGGGAAATATGTGGTATTTATTAAAGTATTATTTATCTTACATATGATATCTTTTTTAAAATTTGCATATTAAGTAATAATAATTAAAAATAACTATAAAAGTGCAATCTCCAAGATCACAGGAAGAAAAATATTCAAATATCTTCTTTCAATTCTGTGAAAAGTATATATTTGATAGTCTTTTTTTCCAAAGAAGATTAAATAGAGCTTTAAAAGACGCCAAGTTGGGTAAGGGAAGGTACTAAAATAGAATTTCATGTGCTGTATTTCCTCTTTATTAAAGTTTTGTAAAATAAGACGCGCATAGTTTGAGAAAGGAGTACCTGAATGCTTGGGGTAATGAATACAGAGATTTCAATTTCAGATGACTTTGAAAAAGAAAGTTACATAAAAGGTGATTTTATTGAAAGTTTTCTTACTTTTTACTTCCGAACAAGAAAAATCTGTACTCTTTTATTTTCTATGTGTATTTCTTTGCATGAACATATATTTCTTTTTATCATTTCATATATTAAAGGTAAGAAATAAATCACTCAAAAACATATAACTGCGTTAAAATTAAAGTAGATTTTTCAGTAGTATTTTTTATCAAAGTTATATTATTCAAGGGGTTTACTATTTTAATAGCGATTGATTGCATTTAAACAAATTAGAAAATAAACATTATACATATAAAAATATACAAAAATAAAAGTATAATGCAAAATATATAGCGCAGAAAATTAAAAATGTATGGCCACTTTTAAACTCATTAAATGTATAAAAATAAACATGTTAATTTAATAATTTGTTACAGATATTCTTGTATATTTTATAATTCAATTGAACAAGAAACTCTTCATTCAAAAAAAGCAATAACATTGAAAATTTGAAAAATATCTATTAGGTTGAATATAAGTTTGAATTAACACTCTAAATAGGCATCATTATTCAGCAGTTGCATTTACTCAGGATTCTTACAGTTGAATCATACTCGAAAATTGTAAATCTTAGACATATTAAAAATTGTTAATATGCATTATAATTAAAATTCTTTAATTAAAATACTTTATACTGGCATAGTATATCTTCAACATTCAATAAGTAGAATTATTTGCTAAGTCTATGTTAATCTCTAAGCAAATGAAAGATAATTTGATGTTAAAAATAGGTTACATATCATGTTTTTTAACACTAGATATCTCCTAATGTTTGGTTAGATTCCGAACATGAATTTAGAAAGGAACAATCGAAAAATAGAATGCTTTAGACGAAGCTAGTATACGGCTGTTTGAAGTTTTAAAACACTTAAAACAACTATAAAAACATAATACACTTCATGCATATAAATTTATGTCATCAAGATAATGAGTTGTATTTATCTCATTACCTTGTTTTGTTTCTTATTTATTTTATTATATTATTGTAAACTTATTTATCTCAATATGCCTGAAAATTTAAACCATCTAGATAATGAGGCTTAAAATACTGTCCTTTGTCATAAAAACATTTTATGATTTGCTATTTAAAAATATAAAAGAATGAAAAAATATAATAACATGAAACAAAAATATTATCGTTCATAAGTGGTTTTCTCCATGTGGATGTTTTTCTAGAGTGTAGTTTAATGAGTGAAATTATTATTATTTTTATAGTAAATCATATTTTAGAAATATTGTAATTGGGTATTTTTGTTGAGTTGAAGTAACACAAATTATCTTCCAATATACAGATTTAAAACCAGTTCCTATCATGATAAAATAGAAATTTTTCTTTAACATTTAATGGATTACTTATTTTTGTTTTAGAGAATATTTGTAATAATCATGTATATACATAAATTGTTTGAAACTGATTTAAACTTTTTCAAATTTCATCAGTATCAAGAGAAACTGGAAAAATAAACTAATATTTGAAATATTAACCATCAAATCGATCTTTCGAGAGAGACAAGGACATCCTAGCAATAGATAGAGTAGCACAAATCTTGAAATACAAACAAATATTGGTCTTATTTTACTTCAAAATAATGTTTGAATTCTCAAAAAACCTAATTATTATTATATCGTTAAGATAGCCAATTCTGCAACAAAAGTGTCCCAAATAAAATAAATTTTGGGCTAGATAATGTTTTTTTTCAGAAATATTCAAAAAACACATTTTGTGCCTTCTATCAATCTGGATTTATAGTTATTTAATGCAAAAATATAAATGATTTATTAAAACTCATATTCTTTAACAGTATTACAAAAATCTTGTTTTAACCAAAAATAATGCTTTTATGCATTATTTATTTATTTATTTTTTGATTATTACAATGGTCTATTTTCTTAATCATAGAATGGAAAGCCTTTCACAAGTAATAAAATTAGCCAAATAGTTTAGTCTAAGTTCATTTTGGCCCTCGAGACAATGTCAGAAAAAAATTTATGATGAGAACCATGTTTAATAAGTCTTATTCACAACTTCAAAAAAATTTGTAGTGGCAAAGGATTAATATTATTATTGGTATAACTGCAAAACACTACTAATAAAATTGTATACACGTATTAAAAAAGCTTTTAAAAAGAACGTAATATACGCGAGAATACGTGAAACGTGTCGTAACTTTGCATCTACCAAAGTATACAATAATTTTACCAATTATATTTTAGATATTTTTGAGAAATAAATATTAATAATATGAATTTTACCACAACATTTACCAATTAAAACAAAACAAATTTTAAGAGAATTTATAAAATTTAAAATAAATAATTTAATTTATAAAAAATAATTAAAATGCCTTTTCAAACTTCGGCTAAATTTTCTTACAGTTATATAATATTTTGTAATTTTAAGAAAACATACGTCTAAAATAAGAGAAAAAAGATCTTTATTGAAAAATTTAAAGAAGTTCTAACTCTCATTTATATTAAAATACTAAATTCTCATCTTACTTAACATATGACAATTGGTAAATTACTCTTGTTACTTTTTAACAGATAAAGTCTGTATCCTAAGCACAAACTTCACATAAATGTACACCAAAGACTGTATTAATGTAACCAAAAACAATAGTTTGTTGATCAATACTAATTCACTTTATCACGCCTTAAGCTTAGACCAACATTTGATAGCGCTGAAGCTATCAACAATAATTGATTTCTTTATAAAGTTAACATAAGGTAATTTTGGAAAAAAGAATCATATTATCACACACATCATTATGTTTATATATATATATATATATATATATATATATATATATATATATATATAAACACTACTGGCCATTAAAATTGCTTCACCAAGAAGGCGACATGCTACAGACGTGAAATTTATAGGAAAGGAAGAAGGTGCTGTGATATGCAAATGATTAGTTTTTCAGCGCATTCAGACAAAGCAGGCGCCAGTAGCGACATTTATATTGTGTTTAAATGAGGAAATTGTTCAGCCGGTTCCACATTCACAAATTGCATTTAAACGTTGTTGCCTGTTGAAAGGTTGTTGTGATGCCTCGTGTAAGAAGGAGAAATGCGTACCAGCACGTTTCTGACTTTGATAAAGGTCAAATTGTAGCGTACCCGGATTGCGGTTTATTTTATCGCAGTATTGCTGCTAGCGTCGGTCGAGATTAAATGACTGTTAGCAGAATATGGAATCGATGGGTTCAGGATGGTAATAGGGAACGCCATGCGGGATCACAACGGCCACCTATCACTAGCAGCCGAGAAGACAGGCATATTATCTACATGGCCGTAATGGATCGTGCAACCACGTCACGAGCCGTGAGTCAAGAACCGGGGTCGTTTGGAAGACAACAAGTGTCTGCGCGAACAGTTCGATGACGTTTGCAGCAGCATGAAATCTCAGCTCGGAGACCATGGCTGCGGCTTTCCTTGACACAGGCGCTCTTCTCATAGACAAGAGCGCCTTCAATGGCGTGATCAACGACGAACCTGGGCGCAGGAATGGTGAGCCGTCATCTTTTCAGAGGAATCCAGGTTCTGAGTACAGCATCATGATTGTCGCATCCGTGTTTGGCGGCATCTTGCTCACTGGCAGCATGTATTCGTCATCGTCATATTGGCCAATCATCTAGCGTGATGGTATGGGGTGCTATTGGATACACGTATCGGTCACCTCTTGTTTGCATTGACGGTGATTTGAGCAGTGCACGTTACATTTCTGGTGTGTTACGACCCGTGGCTCTACCCTTTATTCGAGCCCTGCGAAACCCTACGTTTCAGCAGGATAATACCCGACCGCATGTTGCCGGTATTGTACTTACCTTCCTTGATACGGAACATGTTCGGCTGTGGCTCTGGCCAGCACGTTCTCCAGATCTTTCACCAATAGAAAACGTTTGGTCAATGGTTGCCGAGCGATTGGCTCGTCACCAAACGCCAGTCACTACGGTTGATGAACTGTGGCATCGTGTTGAAGCTACACGGGCATCTGTACCTGTACATGCAATCCAATCTCTGTTTGACTCAATGCTCAGGCGTATAACTGCTGTTATTACTGCCAGAGGTGATTTCTCTGGGTACTGATTTCTCAGGATCTATCCAGCCAAATTTTTTGAAAATTTAATCACTTGTTATTTTTAGTATAATATATTTGTCCAATAAATATCAATTTTGTTATCGGCATTTCTGCCTGGTGTAGCAATTTTTATGGCCAGTATTGTGTGTGTATATATATATATATATATATATATATATATATATTATATATATATTTGTATATATATATATATATATATATATATATATATATATATATATATATAAATTTTATTTCAAATACAGTATTGAACAGCATAAAATACAATTTTCTGTCTTTCAAAATAATCTCCATGGATGGTAGTAAGCTGTTGGGAAGGAGTGTGTAAGTCAATTAAACTTCTGTAAAACAGTTCTTTTGGAATGTCTTTTAGTTCGGCTGTCCTATTGCGATCAATGTTGGGGCTGATTTCAGTCTGGGGAAGAGGACGATGTCTTCAGGTGCTAAACCAGGTGAATAAGGGAGTTGATCATGCTTTTGTAAACCAAACATTCGCGCCAGGAACTGGCATACAACTAAGACGGTGTGTTGTCAGTGTTATCGTGGAGAAGACTCCAGGAGCCTTGCATGTCCTACTTTAATCTAACCAGATGGATCGATTGCAGTCAATGCTTGAGAACATCGGCATAGGTAACAGCATTCAATATGGTACTCTCAGGAGGGAATTCTATGTGAATGAGGCTCTTAGAATTGAAGAATGAGATGAGTATTGTTGAATGAGTATGAGTATGAGTATTGAAGAATGAGATGAGTATCCACGATTGGTATTTTCGGCCACATCCTCTTTCCAAGATAGATGTAAGACCTGAGGGAAAAGAAATTTACGAAAATCACCGAAATTTAACGTAATTCTCAAATTAAAATTTGAAATTTCTTTCTTTCCTAATAAATGGCTTTTATATACTTAATATTAATACACACATTTAAATTTAGGAAATTAATTAATATAGCTTTATATTTAATAAATTAGAACCTTATACTTTTTTATAATTTTTCAGTTCATAAGTTTTCGTTTAAATTACTTAAATGTCAGATTTAGATAAAATCATTAAAATTATTCTCAGCTGTATCCGAGAAATGGGATAATAGTAATCTTCAAAAGAATTTCAAAACATTTAAGAATATATTTAGTATAATTTTACTGACGAATTTTATATCTTAATATTTTTATTTTAAATTAATTTAGAAGTGAAATTTTTTTATAATTGAAATATTCTTTTGGATATTATTTGTTAATTTTATCTTTGTAAATATTATTAATATCTATAGTCTAACATTTTAAAATCAACACAAATTAAATACTCACAAATATTATTTTCTTATAAATATTTCCCATATTTTTTTATATTCTCTTCAAATTATAATCTACCTCAAAAAATATTAAGAAAATAAATTATATGAAAACCTTTTTTCATTTTTGATAAAAGAAATATAAAAGAAGGATTCTTTTATGTCACTTTGTAATATGTTGTTAGCAACTTTAGGTGAAACACAAAAACGTGATGATTAATCTTTGTTGAATTTCAGAAATGTTATATACTACCAATCATATCTGTAAGGTCATTTTGAAAGCCTATTATTTCTGGCATCCACTAAGTTCCATTGTTGCAGTATATTATGGTATTTTGACAGATGAGAAAGAGAGAGCGATCCGTTTTCACAGTACATACATAAATCCCAATTTTACCCTGACAGAAATCACAGATACATATATTTTTCATGCTATGTAGTTCTATACACGGATGTCAGGTACAGGCGCTATCATTCAAAGAAATGCAGATCACAAAAGTATGGATGAAGAAAATGAAATGGAATTTTTTGTGCATCGATGCATGAACAAACTATTGTGCGTAAATCTCTTAAAATTATAAAGTACGTAAATGTTTTCTTATCACTAATTATATTTTAAACGAATTTTAATTCTAATATGAAATTATAATTAAATTGTGTAAGTGAATGAATTAAATTGTGTAAGTGAATGAATTAAATTCCATTTTCAAGCTAATATTTAAAAATAATGTTGTTTAATTTATTTTCACAGTGCAAAGGTTATCTTATAACATACGCAACATACATATACCAAATATTTATATGGCATATTTATGTATACAGTTATTACTGTGTTGTAATTTAGAATTTAAGGATAAATTTTGTAGAATATTTTCCTTCATAGGAATTTAATTCTCTCTCACACACAAAAACAATACAAAAAAGAATTAATATTGAAAAGATTATAGAGCAGATTGAAATATTTTGTCCAAATCTTATTAATATTTAATATATTAATTATTTTTTAAGCTTTTTTTATTGAGATCATCTTAACAAATTATTACCCAAATTTATTCCCCCTACTTCCAAATACCAATAATTCTAATTTTATAAGTTGTGATTCAAGTAACTTTGAATCATTTGTAAGTGCAGTCTCAGATGTCTAATCTAGGATATTCCATTTTAATAGAGTTCCCGGTTGAAAATGGTTAGTTTTAGACTTCCCAAGACACTTTTTACTTTTATTTGAAAGGAGATCGCTTTCAGAAATACAAAGGTGTCATTTATTTCAGTTAATGTCGTACTCGAAGTCTCTGCAACTCTAAAGTATTTCTTCTATAAGTATTTTTTTTCTTATTCGAATATAATAAAAAAGTTATATTGTAAAATTAAATCGTCTTAAATGTACTATCAAAAAAAATTTCAGCTATATATAGTTTAAAGTGTCAAAATAATAATAATTGGATATGTTTTTTACAAAATTTACCTTAAATATGAAATGGTTTACATTTTCAATCCTGATCTATTAGATCCAAGTTTACATATACACAAGTTATACAATCATCTTATTCATTGTAAAATTAAATCGTCTTAGATGTACTATCAAAAAAAATTTCAGCTATATGTAGTTTAAAGTGTCAAAATAATAATAATTGGATATGTTTTTTACAAAATTTACCTTAAATATGAAATGGTTTACATTTTCAATCCTGATCTATTAGATCCAAGTTTACATATACACAAGTTATACAATCATCTTATTCATTTATTTTAATAAAACTTGCTTGTATTTAATTTTAAAATACAAATTGGTCAGATAACTATCTGATAATGGTTGTTTGTGTTGTAAGAAATGTGACAACAAACAAATGCATTTGTACTATATTATAGTAAGAAATTTAATACATCTCATGAAGTATGAAATTTTGTTTCGAAATACGGATACATGAATTGAATTTTATGATATTTAAAATTGAAAATGAAATTTTTAATTGATTATAACTATGCATTTTTCATCTAAAAACTGTTGACATTATTTATGCATTAAAATTGTAAATCATGTCTATATTAAATAAAATTTGTGTTTCTCGTTTTTTTAATCTTAATATAATCTTAAATTTAATTATGCTATATATTGTAAAAATTATAAATATGAGGAAGTAAATTAATCCTCCTCAGTTGTATAGAAAAATCATGACAGTGCATTAGGATTTAATAAATTATTTCGTATCCAGTTCTGCAAATTGGGCATGCTTTTGTATCACATTTTTCTGGGAATTGGACTACATTATTTTTATCCTCATTAAGTCAATGTTAAATGTAAAACAGAAAATTTTTTGTTTTGCCACTTTCATTCCTTTTTTTTCAGAGAAATAAATTTTCTTCCTGTTTCCCTTGAAAATGGATCATAATTGTTCAAAATATATTCATTTAAGATCATCTTTGTGAATTATATTTATATCTGTAATTTACCAGTTTTTTTCATGTGAAATATATTTTTTTATATTTCACAAATTCATCATCACTTACTCAACGATTACAAGAACTACTAGATATACTTCATGATATCAAGTAGATATACATCTACAGGATGTTGTTGTTATCGTCTGCCAACTAGGCTGGAGTTATGGGATGCGCTGCTATACTTTTCCAATTGAATCATATTTTGGTGTGGAATCCGACTTTCTCAGTACACACATGCCATAGGTACCCGTTTATAAGGTAGGCAACCATTTACAACTTATTCATACAAGAAATGAACGAAGACAAGATAAATAGAGAGAAAAAATGTCCAAACCAAGATTCGAACCCAGGACTTCACATCTAGATGATATCGTGAAGTATTTCAGGATTACACAGAAATACAAAAAATTCAAAATAGCATGAATTGAACTAAATAATTTTATTTATTCTGAATGTATCTCACGCAATGAACCTTGAGAAAAAAAGCAATGAAATAAAAAAAGAACAATATTGACATATTTTCTGCTGTAAAAGGTTACTAATATGCAAAATAATATACATGTCTAAAAGAATTTGTGTGAAAAATGGTTATGCATAAAATATTATTCTATAACCACACCTTGAAGCAAATTTCTGTATATGAAATATCGCATTGTTCTGTTGCAATAATGACTAATGAACGTATGTATAAGGAACGTTGTATAAAAACAATGTGTGATGAACGTTTGTATAAAAACAATATGTAATGAAAGTATTTGTGAGAAAAATATCGATTCGGTTAAATATAGGTTTGAATTAATTCTTCAAAGACATCGTTATTTAATGAATGTGTGTATAAAAGCAATATGTAAAGAATGTATTCATAAGAACAATGTGTATTGTACGTATGTGTAAAAAAAACTCTGTTGAAACAATGCATAAAACTTATACATAATGAATGTGAATGAGTGTAGTTTATCAAATGTGATGCTCACATATATCTGTCAGGCTCTTCTTGACAAGTGCGTGCATTGATTAATATGATTTTTCCATGCCCGCATTTATCCATCATCCCAATCGAATTGAAAAAGAAATATGTCAGATGAGAACATCTTTATCTGATCATTGTCTGTAATTCGTTCGTCATGTTACTAGATACAGTTGAAGCATAACGCTTTTTGCCATGCAGTCATCAATGATACACTTAAGAGCTTCTGCTGTACTGCCACATATTTTAATGACAGCTAATGAAAAATTCACAGTCCGGATACTTATTGATGTCGAAAAATCAAAACCACACAAATTAAAGAATATGTTACATGTCTACTTTACTTAAGCATTGTCGTCAATTGAGCTATGAACCCATTCATTCAAAGACCAAAGACATTATTTTCGATTACATTCTCTATGACACAGAATGTTTCATCAAATAGTCTCAGCGCAGATGCAATATCTTATATCTAGTGTTCCGATTATAAAGCCATATTCAAAGCCCTTTAATTTTAATAACTTACAAATGAGTATCTACATAACTGATTAAACAACTCTTGTAGACATTTAATGCCTGAAAGAGATGTAATCAATTGAATCACCATTGATTAATTGATTAGATGTCCTCTTATTTGTACGTGCAAACTTCTTGAATTCCTCATAGTTGAATTTATTGGAAACTTTCGACTGACCAGGTTCTTTATTTAAATGGTAAAATTCTTATATTTTTATACATTTCTATTTATATATTTTTAATATTATTTCTTACTAACTCAGTGAAATCATGTTTTTTCTTAACTATTTATTTAATTTTCGAAACATTTTATTAATAATAATTTTTAATTACATGTTCTTTATTTCACACTTATTAAATTTAGTCTCATTATACAATATTTCATCTCTAGAAGTTTGTTGAAATTTTATTTAACTGCCCAGTGATGCTGAATTTATGTAGTTGTCTGTTCTTAAAGCTTTATTAAAATTAATTTAAAATTTCCTTGTTTTTTTTGCAAAATAAGTATTTAAATTATAACCTATAAATCCATTAAGTTTAGAATATAGAATAATTATATAAAACATAAATTGAGATACATTGTTTTTAAAAATGTGTTATATTCTTATTTTATTGTTGCAAATATTTTTAGTTATCTTAATCTACTTGATTACTTGATTTCCTAAAAGAAAAATTATCCTTCTTAAATTTATACCAGAACTAACACCTTAATTTTATTCAATGTTAAAGCTTATGTAATATATATATATATTTATATTTGCAGTGTTCAGAAATCTTTGCCATAGGTTGTGTCACTCACTCACTTGAGGGGTGTAAAAAATAACAAAGAGAGAGGGCGGGGGGAGAAGCGTTCCTCCAACTGATGCGTGAAGTCGGTTGTAATTATTGTTACATCTAAAATTACATTGCAAATATATTCAGTTTTAGGTTCATTAAACTGTGTCACTGAAACAAGCGGACAGTTTATTCATAAGAATGACCACACGAACCTAAGTTCCGTGAGAAGGGAAATGACAGTGGCTCAGCCGACAGCATTTTACGGATGAATAGAAAGCAAACAGCACTGCGAGGTAAGCAAACCTTTTTTCTGCTTTTTCACTTGCTTGGGCATAGTTTGTGAATTTCAATGAATAGTTTCATAATTTTAATATGGTAAATGTAATAATTTAAAAATGCTTAGAGGGGGGTTAAAAAAGAGGATTTTAAATTAATTGCAGAATAAATAGGTGAGTCAGTGACTCCTGAGATGAAAATGGTTGATTTAAGATTATTAATCATTAACAGTGGGCATTATAAAAATTATAATAATTTTGTAGAGCAATTTACTGATTTCGTAATAGGAGATAGAAAGCTGATGGAAGAATAGCTAGCCCATATTGAATTAGAACGAGCTAAGTCTGACAACTCTCGATTATATGCAGAAGCAAAAATTGAGTTAGGGAAAAAGCCAAAATAAATGCTGAAATAGAAAAATAAATTTAGAGAAATCTAAATTAGAGAAAGCTACGCGAGAATGTAATAATTATAGGAAAATCCTCAGTACCCCCAAATCAATTATAAGTTACATTCAAAGTATTCGAACATTAATCATACCAATTCCAAAATAAGTGGAAGGTTGAAATTTATTTTTTTTCATATTTGGAGAGATCTTTTAGAAGCAAATGTGTACCCGAGGAGTTTAAAGGGGAAATTTTATTAACACTTCTGGGAGAAAAGGTCATCAATATCCTAAATTACTTCAAAGATGAGGAAATAAATAATAAGGTAAATTGAAAAACGCAATTTTAAAAGAATATGAACCAATACCTTTAATTTGCTTGCAAAATTTCCAAAGAGCTTATCGTATGTCAGGCAAGACACATCAACATTGCTTCTTGTTAATCCAATAATTGAGAGCAATATTGTAGATTAAGAAATGTATATAAGTGATTTAAATACTTTAAAACAATTAATAGTTAGCGATAATTTATACCAGACGTAAAACAATGGAACCGCAATGCGCGTAAATATTAAACAAGAGCAACACTGTTTTAGACCAATACCAATAGGGAACGAATATATTTAGTTTGCATCGAAAAAAAACCCATTTACTGAGGAAAAATCAAAATAAAAGGTAATTTTATTTTAATGAATGGATTAATGTACTATATGGACAAAATTCTTAGTGAGACAGTGTTGCAATTAGTCTCACTAAAATATAGATTAATTAAAATATTAAAATTATCTCATGAATCCGTTTTCGAGGGACATATGAGGGTTAAGAAAACTAAAGATCAAATTAAATTTAGCATTTACTGGCCACAAATATGAATAGAGATATAATTTGTCCAAATTTGTGAAGTGTGTCAACTTCGTAAAGTTAAAATTGGTGAGAGAGCACCCATTACTCCAGTATCTCGCCCTGAGCTTTCTTTTGAAATTGTAAAAGTTGATATGATAGGACCAATAGATCCATCATTCTAGCAGAGGACACAGGTACATTCTGTGTCGTCTTGTAGATCAAAATACTCGTTGGCCCCAAGCTGTGCCGTTGAAATCGTTATCCGCCAAACGCATTTGCGAGGCGTTATTCAACATTTTTCACGATAACTGGTATATACAATGTATGCCAGAAATCAAGAGACTTATTGCAGGTCAGCTCCAACGCAAGATTTTAAGAGACATATTAATTCGAGTCCCAGATTCTCATGCATAGGTTATGCTGCCTTAAATGGTTTAGTGGAAAGATGGAACCATGTGCTAAAAGATATGTTGCACCACATCATACGGGAGGATCCAAGAGTTTGGGATTTTCAGTTATCATTTTTGCTGTTCTCCTACAAAGAAGTTCCAAACACTATTACTGGTGTATCTCCGTTTGAACTTCTTTATGGTAGAGATGTTCGAGGTCCCTTGGCTGTCCTTAAATCGTCTTGGGCAGGTGAAATCAGAGTACTTACCACCTTGTTTCAGTAAGCTGCTGTCTATTTACAAGAATCTTAAGTAAAACTGGAAAAAGACGCTTAAAGTGCATCTTTGATGGCTGCGAATAAACAGAAAGCTTACGAAGACTATTTTAATAAAAGTTCGTCTGTAAAAATCTTCAGTGCTGGTAAACAGATAGTGCTTTTGATATCTTCCTCTACCATTAAGATCTATGCAATATGGACTGGTCCTGGTAAAATTGTTAAGTATGTGTCTCCACATTCATATAAAGTGAGATGCAAGATTCGGAAATATTATCCTAGTTCTCTAGACGTTTGTGTTATTTTTTAGGAATACCATGAATTTGGGGAAATCTACTCCACTCCAAATTCGCATTCTGTCAGTATAAATTGGAATGAGATTGATTTTAATCAACTATGACCAGTTTAAAAGAAACAATTACATGAACTTTTGCTTAAACACCAAGATCTCTTTAGTGTTAATGTAAAAGTTGTAAAGCTGGTCCTCATCGAATTCGGCTTAAGACAGGTCTAGAGAGAAAAAGACCATTGGTATATCATATTCCAGAATCCTTTTAAAATAATGTTGATGAACAAATAGAAGAGCTATTGAATCTTGATTTGATTGATGAAAGTGACTCGGAAATAGCATATCCGATAGTTTGCGTCAATAAAAAGGATGGAGGAATTCGTTTGTGTGTGGATTTCCTATTCGCGAACTCTGATACAGTTTCGGATAACTTTCTAATAGAAGAGGCCACTAAATTGATCCAGCCTATTGGAAGATCCAACAAAATAACCGCATAAGATCTCTTAAAGTGATATCGGGCCATTGAAATGGAAGAAGGTAGTAAACATTTAACATCATTCAAGACCCATCTAAATCAATATCGGTTTAAATACATGCATTTTTGTTTAAGGAATGCTTCATTCACATTTCAAGGTAAAATAAACAGAGCTTTGTATCAATATAGAGATTTCTCAAGAACGTATATTGATGATATAGAGATATTTTCTAGTGACTAGAAGGAACATATACTTCATTTAAACACAATTTTGACAAGACTTGAGTTAAACTTCACCATCAAATTTAAAAGTGTTCTTATGCGAATTCCATTATAAAATATTTGGGATATCTGATTGGTTCTGATACTCGTTAACCAGATCCGGAGAAAACCAAATCAATTGAAAATTTACCTAGTTCAATAACAAAGAAAGAACTTCGCAGTGTGCTAGGCCTTTGCAACTATTACAAAGAGTACACTCCCAACTACTCCAAACTTGTGTTTCCATTTATGGAGTGTAGCTGATCACCTTCCATGAAGTGATAATCATGATGAAACGTTTGATTTGTTAAAAAAGGCATTGGTCCAGAATCCTCAACTTTATTCACCGATACCAGGAAGACCCAACGAGAAACACTGTGATGCATCTCAAATTGGTGTGGCGGCATGTCTATCACAAAAAAGTAATGATAGCATGCAACGTGTAGTGTATGTCAGCCAAAAATTGACCATTGCTCAACAAAAATGGTCGGCAATCGAAAGAAAAACTTCCGTCATTGTGTTGAGTCTAAAAATTGTTCGTATCCTATGATTTTAGAGCGGAATTAGAATTTTTTAAAGATCATAATCATTTACCCTACTTGACGAAATGTGATCTATAATCTTCTAGACTGCAAAGATGGGAATTTGCATTGCAAAAATTTTATATCACAATAAAACACTGACCTGGTGTTAAAATGCCCCCGCTGACGTTTTATCACGTTAACTGTGAGAAAAAAAGCTATCTCATAATGATAAATTTACCATTTGCAATCATTTGTTTATTTTATATATTTTTCTTCAAGTGTTGTAATTAATGAAGTGTTCATTTGCATGCTATCATTATTATTGTAAGTATTGTGTTTAATTTTTTGTTGGTAAAATATCTACAAGTATTATCTAGAAGTTTTGGAGATATTTTACAATTAGCGTAGTTTAATGCTACAAATACTTTAGATACTTATTTAATTCTGTTTCATAATTGCTTAGTTAAAAGGCTTTTAGTTTAAAATAATTTAAATTAGTAATTAATTGTTAGTAATATTCATTTTAATGATGACTATCACCTTTTATCAGTTAATGTTTTATTTATTGTATATTACATATTTGTTGTGTATTATCCCAATAAGTTATTTCCATTCTTTAATAGATTAATTTATGTAATTGTACATCAATGGATTTTTATTTTCAAATTAAGTATCATGGAGATAATTCAGTCTTGCATGGGTAGTGTAGTGTTCAGTCAGCTTCGTCAGAGGGCGGGTCACTCACTCACCTTAGAGGTAAAAATAAAAAATAAGAGGGAGGGAAGAAGCGTAAATGCAACTGACACGTGAGGACGATAGCAATTATTGTTAAATCTAATATTATATTACAAATATATTCACTTTTATGTTCAATAAACTGTGTCGTTCAAACAATCGAACTGTTTATTCATAAGAATTACCACATCATGAACCAAAGTTCCACGAGAAGAAGGGAAACTGCTATATATATATATATATATATATATATATATATATATATATATATATATATATATATACATAATGGAATAAAAAATAAAAGGTAAAAAGAATGAAAGGCTCTCAAAACCACTGAACACCATGTTTCATTTGTGCAATACTTGAATTTCTTCATTATTTGCCACTAATATCAGAGGATGTATAGCTTGTGTGTCTCTCTGTGTGTATATGTATATATTAACTTTAAAGTGTATAATTTACTTATTTAATTGAATTACTAGCAATCTGATAAAATATCTCAAGATAGAACTTTAACATGAAAAATCAATTATTTTAAAAGTATTTTATAAAAATTAATTCACATAAATAGCCAAAACGTTTTAAAAACTTCAATTATTTACATTAAACACAATTAAGTGATAAGTAATAAGGAAAACCATAGGTGAAATTTATCATTTCTCATAAATACAACGTCTAAATTTTATGTCTGAAAGCAACGAAATGAGGCATACACTCGTATGTTATTACAAAGCATCTATAAGCCGTTCAAAACCGAATAAAATTAGCATGAATTGATTGAACGGATTTTCGAATGCAGTGTTTCACACTTCAATGATCAACTAATCCTTATTCCATAAAATACCTAAGTTAAAACGAAGAATTATAAATCATTCTTTGTATTTTAACTGATTTGGCTACATAAAATATACCTAATATTTGTCTATCTATATGTATATTATAATGAAAAACAGGGGTGTTCTGAAATTTGTAAGTAATATATAAGGAAAATAATCCATATAAATGATATTTCATGGAACCACACTCTCAGTGTTGATATGTTACATTGTTTGTTCTTTTCTAGAACATTTTTTGTCTAAAATTTGAATTTGACATACCGGAAATACTTACTGAAGCAATCAACGATGATTGTAATTATTTATTTATTTGATGGCAATATCTTACATAAAGAAACTTCTTATTCAATTTCCATTTAATTATATTTACTGTGTGTTAAATCTCAAAGTTGTAATGATTAAGAATTTATTTTATAATACTTATCGAGATCAATATAACTGCTGTGAACAGAAATGATAGAATTTTAGAAACTGATTTTAACCCACAAGAATAATATATGCTTATGTTTCATTACACGTATGATTCTGTAAACAACACTTGAAGTCTAAATTTTTAATTTATTTAATTCTTTCTGAGTTTGCAGAAAATATTCGGTAAAATTATTTTCAATGACTTCATCAAGTCAGGTCACCTTATTATATTCCTTTAAAAGTTATTGTTGTATTTGCGTGTTTCATGTGTATCAAACGTAAAGAATATAATTTTTTATGCTTGAAAATAATTTTGTAACCTTATCAGATAGAGCAAAATTATTTTTAATTGAAAAACCTGTACCTTCAAATGGTAGATAATGTTCATCATTGAAATTTAATTCAAATAATGCACTGTCTCTTGATTTCCTTTTGATATTTCTATCTGTTGACCTGTTTCCCAATTTACCCTTATTGACTCATTTGATTCATCACTTTCACCAAGTAATGATTTTATTGCTTAGTATCAGGTTTAAGACCTACTCTAAGTTAAGTAATAAATAAATAAATATATATATATATATATATATATATATATATATATATATATATATATATATATATATATATATATATATATATATATATATATATATATATATATATATATATATACATACATACATACATACATATATATATATATATATATATATATTTATTTATTTTATTTGCTAATCACGGGGATTGGAAACAACAACATATTTTCAAAATAATTTTTTCGGACATAATAAAATCTTACTCTTATAATCAAATAAATATATGGTTAACCAAAATATGAAAGCCGAAAGAAGGTATGGAATTCCCAATAAAATATACATAATTTATTTTCAGGCGATGAATATTGAGGGCTCCTAAGCGATCAAAAGTTGTTCCTAATCCTTGTAACATCCAATCCGTGATTACCTTCATGGAGGAATTTTCATAGTTGGGGTGGGTTGTATTCAAGTGTCTTAAAAATGGAAACATGTAAAATTCTCAAGGTCCCTCTTCAAAAGACAATTATGCAAAATGTAGAAATGTAACATCTATCTTACGATATTAAAAATTGACTGGTTCCGACCTAAGACCTTTTGATCTGAAGAAAAGTCTACCAATAATAGGCTTCCTTGCTCAAATGAAAGTTGCAAATTTTTACACTGCTGCGTGTCTACACATATCAGGAATGATTGTAGTGACACAAATGAGAGCTATATAAATAGTTAAGAAAACGTCTATCTGAAGAACGATTATTTTTTTCATGCTCCATTTTAGACATTTAATTTCAATATAAATTAATTCATAGATTAAATTTATATGATGTGAAAAATTTGTTTATATTTCAAAAGAAGAGATATTTATATCAAATTCTGCTAACATTAAAATGATACTGGATTTACAAAAATCCGCACAAAATATTTCATTCTCTCTTACAACATTAATTTATCACGCCTAGTAATAGATATAGTTGGTGACACCACATAAAAAAGTTCTATGTTTTTTATAAAGCGAAGATCTTTGTGAGACTAGTGGAATGATATCATTCTTTAGACATGAAAAAGTGGTTCTCTTTTTTCAAAAGATGAGACATTTATTTTATCCGGATTTATATATCCAACACTTAATTCATCTTGATTTATCAATAGTCCAAAAACTTTTCAGGATAATATAGAAAAGTTAAATTTCTTTGCTAAATATTTCCGAAGAATTTATTAAACGATAATAAATAAATTTAGTAATTTGATTATATATATATATATATATATATATATATATATATATATATATATATATATATATATATATATATATGTAATCTAAAAGAATATTAATTTCTATGGATTTAAAGTATATAGCTATACATCTTTCGCATGTAGAATTTAATGAGTTTAATGATGTATTTTTTAAATGGTTTTTTTTTGTAAAATACAGAACTAAAAAAAAGAGGCACACGCATTTTTCACATGAGACATGACTCAAAATATGTCATATTATCTAATATAGTATATAATGAAATTTTCTTAAAGTTTAAGAGTTTTTTTTTAACTTGACTAAGCAAATAAATGTGCAAAAGTAAAGTAATAAGAGAAATTAGTTCACACATAGAAACAAAGTCATTAAAACCTTTCAAAAGACAGTAAAATTGATGAATGTATTTTTTCTTCTAAGTTGTTTAAAACTTTAATATTAAAAATATTGGACATTGTCAAGGAGTTTTTTTATTTTAAAAAATTAAAAATTAATCAGTGAAATAACATTAATAATATTAAAATTATTTCAGTGGGAAATACGCAAATTAGTTTTGTTATGCCACAATTAAATTTTTAAATAATTTGTTTGCTTAATACAGTTTTTATCTAGTTAGTTTTCATTAATAAAACTGACTATATTAATATATTTAGTTAAATCGCATGGTTTTTTGTAAAGTGTAAATTCAAGACTTGAATCTGATTAATTTCGAGGTAATTTCCTAGTAATGTTGTTTATAATTTCATAAGCAACATTTAATTATCACTTATCTTTTAACTTCAAAAACTATTAAATTAGCTAAAAACATGCAAAATTTAACCTTTTGGATGCATAATTATTTATTGTTATGTTGCTTTATTAAAATAAAAAAAAATTGCTATGTGAAAACTTAAAAATGAACTAGTTTTAAGCAGAACTAAAATGAATTCACATCAGAGTTTTGCATAGGAACTATATTAATAATTTTTTAAAGAAAATTTTTGCTTTAAAAACAATATGAAATTTGAAATTAGAATTGAATTTGTGGTTGACGGACATGATCAACCATCTGTCTTAAGAATTATTAGTGGGCTTCTTAAAAGCATGGCATAAGGTTCACGGTGCCATGCATCTGAGCGAAAGGTCTTTTCATTGAGCACGAAATGCAATCTGCAATTGGCTTCCCCTGATCACATCCTGGATTGCTTGGGTTTCCCTCAGGTGATTTTTTGCCCAATTCAACTACTGGTGCTAGACTTTGCTAAGGTTCACGGCGTCATAGATTTGTTCTAGCTGCCATTATATCTCTAAAGAATTGGAAACAATAATAACAACAAAATAGAAACTATAAAGTTTTTGCATATTAATTACTTGAGGCTTAATAATTTTCATTTATATAAATTAGTACTCAGCAACTCAGTAAAAATGCACCAGTGTCAATTCTAAGCAGTTTGATTCAATGCAAATATTAATATTTAAAATTTAAATATAAGATGCTTATAAATAAACTTATTTGAGTGACGTCTATACTTAATGTTTTATACTTAATCTTTGTTTAATGTGCAACAGCTCATTTTATTCTAGAATTTTGATGTCAATCGAATGTATACTAATGATCCATTTATAAACAATTCGTTTGTTAAATCATGTCTTAGATTATTCAGCCAGAATTTTCAATCCAATCACCGAAAGAAACTTCTTCTAAATGACTAGAGATGGTTTTATTTCAACAATTTAGTTTCTAAAGTATTTTGTGTTTATATTATTGTCCTGGTAAATAATCATCATTTGAAATTTCTGGGAAAATTTTCCTAGGATTTGAATTAACCTTTTTGTCATTCAAGTAATATGAAACACTTTTTGGTACATCTATGTATTATGATAATATGCAGAGTTATAATTTTTTAAATAGCACTAACTTAATTGCTTAAGTTCATCAAATGTAGAATTTGATATGTTATACATGTGAAATTTATAACATAAGAATGTATTATGATATGTTATTGGTTTTGAAAGCATTCATATAAAACAATCTTCAGTAACGACATTTAAAATACCTTTAAATGAGAAATTCTATTAGGGGTCTCTCATACACACAAATTACGTTCAAATACTGATACATGGAGAAGTGTCACTGCTTTGTGCAAGAAGGAAGAAGACTTGCTGCCACATATCTGGCTTTGATAGGAATGGCATATTAATCTACAGAGATAGAGACATATCGTGTTTCTTATTTCCTGCTACTGTGTTTTCCGAAAACTCATGACAACAGTCTGAATGAAAAGTCAATAGTTTCGAGATGTTTATGCTATACATCGGGCTCAATTTTAACGGTTCACTCTTACTAAAAGTAGAGAAATTATATATGTTACACGCATTGATTTAACTAACCATAAAGTCAGATCAAGAATCTTGATTCAAGAAATAGTTTTCTTTGTAATATAAAAAGAGTCTCAAAATTCAAATCATTAGAATTAGTATCATTAGGAACTGTCAGTTTCTGATGATTATTTTGATTAACATGGAGCACCTTTTAAGATATCAACAATTACAAACAGGGGAAGATGAAACATGCGACGTTAAAATTCATATTTTTCCAGCATTATTCACAGAGTCAATTTTCTTGCACTCTCGTTTCTCATCTTTGATTGAGAAAACATAATACAGCTTGCTTCAACTTCGTCTTATTGACCCACTTTCAAAGAATATTGACTTAAAATGCCATGAAGCACTATCATAGGTTTCTTCCTATTCACAATGATATCATTTTGAATTATGAAAATTTATATCCTGTGCTAAGGTCCCTGGTTTTCCCCTTTTCAAGACTACCGAATATCTATGTTTCATCAGGATTATGAAAAATCATTTCACTGATTTTCATTGATACATAAATTGATCTGTCTTAATGCAGCAAATGCATCATTTCACCAACTGAAAATGTTTACACAATGTTTGTCAATTATTTGCGCATCGTCTTATATCTGTCAGTGGAATCTATGACCAATGTCATTATGTTAATGTTACCCAGACGTTGTATTTGTACTTGCCATCAAATGTTCTGTTTGAACTTGTGTATTGACTTCTCAGAACCTACTCTTTTGAATTTATGGAAAATTTAGTTTCTTGTTTGCTTTTAGTATAATAATTTATTTTCAATTTTTTAAAATATATAATTTTTGAGAAATTTTAAGGTGCACATATATATGTTTAACATGATAAGCAAAACAAGTTTTATGCATTTTTTTAAAGTTAAGATTTATTAATAAATCACTTTTTTAAGTTACAGATAGGAATATTAAAAGCATGTTATATCACAAAACAAAACGTTTAAATACTTCAGACTGCTATGAAATGAGCGAAAGTGCATCAAAAAATATAAAACAATTGTATACATGTTTATAATAATAAAGTGATATTTATTTGCTTTTATTACATTTGAATTATATATGATTTAAGAATAAAACAGCAACTAGCAAAACTGAAATTAAAAACAAAAACTCATATAAGATTTAAGCAACAGAATTTTATTTTAAGCTTTTATTTCTTAGCTTTTTACTCGTAACGAACACAAATGCATAAAATAGCTTAAGATGAAAATTATAATGTATGCAAATGAACTTTTTAAAATATAAATGTTACTTTAAGCATTATTTTCAGTTTTTCAGAATTCTTGCTAAAATATCTTGTTTTATTAAAATTAAATATTGTGCACGTTATTTATTTCTGAATATCAACAAAAATATGAAAAACGAAATGTTATTTCAGATATGAAATATCATTAAATATTAATGCTAAGTTAAATTTCTTTAAACTGTATATCATTTCTAAACGGAGTTTATATATTACTATTACAAAAAGAAATAGTAAAAAAGTAAAGTAACAAAGTAAAGTTTGAAAGTATATAAAAAGGATATTCCGATAAACTATACACGTAACTATCTTAAAAGAGAGTTCTTTGCTGTGGTGAAATTCAAATATTGTTACATGGATTCACGAAAATGCAATAATATGAAAATCCTTTTCTCTTGTTACACAATAATAATATAACACTTTCAGATAACTATGTATGTATTCTTAAAAACCACAAATTCAACATAGTTTATTATATATTGTATGTATATTCAAGAACAAATAATCTTAAGAAAAATATATATAGGAATTTTCTTATACCCTAAATTGCTAACCAAATTTTATTTCTTGTAGTCATCATTTTCCTTAACTATATTCTGTTTTCTTATCCAAAATAAACTACAACACAAATGGTTCAATTTTTTATGAAAAATGAAATAATATAGTTGATTGGAATGAAAATATATTTTTATAAGTCTGCCGTAGGACAATTTGTCACTTTCAAATATTATATAAGAAAAAAGTACTATTTTGAGAGACGAAAAAATGAAGAACTAGTTTAAATGATTGTTTAATTACTTTTAATTAAAAATATGTCATTTGCCATCGAATACTCACGGAAAACACTTTGATAATAAATTATGGCACACAGACAAACACACACACAGATACAGACACAGACACACACAGATACAGACACAGACACACACAGATACAGACACAGACACACACACAGTTACAGACACAGACACACACAGATACAGACACAGACACACACAGATACAGACACAGACACAGACACAGATACAGATACAGACACAGACACAGACACAGACACAGATACAGATACAGACACAGACACAGACACACACACAGATACAGACACAGACACACACACACAGATACAGACACAGACACACACACACAGATACAGACACACACACAGATACAGACACAGACACACACACACAGATACAGACACACACACAGATACAGACACACACACAGATACAGACACACACACAGATACAGACACACACACAGATACAGACACACACACAGATACAGACACACACACAGATACAGACACAGACACACACACACAGATACAGACACAGACACACACACAGATACAGACACAGACACACACACACAGATACAGACACAGACACACACACACAGAGATACAGACACAGACACACACACAGATACAGACACACACAGACACAGATACAGACACACACACACACACAGATACAAACACAGACACACACACACACACAGATACAAACACAGACACACACACAGACACACATTAGTAACTAATTAATGTGAATCACCTTAAATTCTCTTAATTTTAAAAATAGATAATAATTAATTTTTCATAAATATTTGTAAAGGAAAATTGCATTGTGTATTCACATGTGTGAATAAGTTCCATAATCTCTAAAATATGATACATTATACGGACTGGAATTTCTGCGTTCATTCTTGGATTAATATTAGAAACGAATACTTAAGTAAAATATTTACTTTTATATGTGAAAATTATTATATGCTATAAGAATAACCTTGACTGAGAATATAACGCAATCTAAGAAATTGCGAGATGAGTCATTAGTGCTTGTAATGTAAGACTTTTAATGAGAAACTTGCGAAACAAGAAAAAGAAAGCAATTATTGATGATCCTATTACTTTAATATATTTATAATATTAAGCTAACAGAATCTTCAATAATTACACTATATATATATATATATTGCATTTTCATATTATGTTTGATTTACACAGCAAATAATTCAAACATTATAGCATTTAAGTTTTATGGTATTGCATCATGTGGAATTATAGATCTCAAAATATAAATGTTTAATTATGCTTCCTGTTTCAAAAATTTTAATGAGTAATATATTTTTTCCTGTATAATAGTTGCAACTTTGTGTGTGATAATTTAAACAGAAATTATTTAAAACAAGCAGCGAAAAACTTTGCTTTTTTGAATAAAAATAAATTCTTTAATATATTTTTGAATGCGTAACCAAAATAGGCCACACACACACATACAGGATATATTCTTGTTCTTTTTACCATTTTTATCCATCTTTTCTTGATCAACATTACATAGCCTGTAAGTGTCTGCACCTAACATTCGTGTTTAGAACTACAAAACCTGTAAAGTATAAGCACCTTTGATCCCTGTCGGAGTAAGATTAGGATTTTTGATGTTTTGTTAAAAAAGGTTATTGATTAAAATGAAATAACATAGGGCAAAACAATGGGGCTAAGTTTTTGTGACAGATAATGAGCTTTAAAAATAAACTTACAAATTCTCAGTGGCATTTTTAATTTTCAAAATTCTTAAATGATTTTTCTTCCTGCTATGGTATTTCACTTAAAATTATCTTGGAAATAATAGTAAATGTCATTGAATGCTTATCCTGTTGATGCCTTTTTCTAATATAATTTATATCATGTGTACACATTTATAATAAATTTATTTCCGTATGAAAAAAATAATGAAAAATAAAATATGAGTAAACGATATTTAATGGATTTACATAGGGAGTTATTAAAAATAAGATATTCAAAATTTATGTATAAATATCCATACAAATAGTTATAAGTATTCCGAATAAGAATGCTGGTTTGGAATTTACAATAAATAAAACATGAAATCGGGACTCTGAATGGAACAATGTGAAGTTCAGTAATGAGAAAAAGTTTCATTTAGATGCACCAGATCGAAACAAGTCTTACTGGCATCGCGCATAGGGACCAAAAAGGAGATTTCAATTTTGGTGGATGTACATTGATGGTTTGGGAAGCTTTCTCGATCTATGGAACAACCCCCATCAGTTGGATCACATCTTAAAATGAATTCATCCGATTATATTAAACTCCTTGATAACGTTCTGTTGAATTATGCCGAAGATATGGATGAAGATTCCTGGATATTTCAACACGACAATGCAAGCATTTACATCTCTAAAGCAACAAAAGCCATTTTTATGGAACGAAACTTTAAGGTTATGGACTGGACAGATAGAAGTTCCGATCTAAATCCCATTGATTGGAACTTCTATCTGTCCAGTCCCTAAACTTGAAGTTCATAATCCAAGTATCTTGGGATTGATAACACAAAAAGTTAACGAAAATGGCCACTTTGAATCAGTAATGGACTTAAAAGACAAAATGCGTGATATATGGTCTAATTTGCCATTAAATTACTTTAAAAAACTTGTGAAATCCATACCAAATAGAATGCATGAAGAAATTGTAAGCAATGGAGTTGTCACTCATTACTAATTAATAAATTTGCTCGAAAAACAACAAGTGCCTTTAATTGCTTTTCTATTCAAAATTTCTTATTTTCTCATTAAATGATCTAAATTCTCATTAAATTAAGTTTTCTTTTTAATTATTTTACACTGAGTAATTGAAAACAAAATATGTGAATCAAATAAAGGTAGATCAAAAAAATTTCATGCGCTTTCATATGAAAAATAAGTGAATCATTGAGTATGTTTAATTGCATTTCAACCAGTGTATTTCAGAAAATATGTTTCATAATTGAGCTTCATATTCTTTATAAATTCATATAGATTTTGTTCCAATTAAAATTATAATACAAAATAGAATTTATATAATATTGAAATATAAAACACATGCAAAAATTTGTTCGTGTAAATCCTAAAATGTTTGGAAAGATATTTAAAAGCAATAAAATATATTTCTTGTTGAAAGGATTCATATTTCTTGTAACACGTCATTACTGCTGACTTCTGAAATTTTTTCCAGACTATATTGTCTTTGGAGTATTCTTAACATCACAATTCAAATCAATAAAGCAAAAAATAATCATGTTGTCTATTGTTTCTCTTCATATGGAAATATACAGGCTGGAAATTACTTTTATAATTTGTAAAAAATATTTTCAATTAAAGAATTATTTTTATTTTATCAATTGTATGTTTTTGTGATTGTTAATGAACAAAAATATCAATTAAATTTTATTTTTGATATGAAATTTCAGTTATAATTGAATTTAAACTATTGAAAAATGATCTTAAAGAGGATTGTTTATAAAAAGAGCTGTATTTCATTTGTTTAAACATTAAAAATATAAGTAATCTCTTGTGAAGATGCATAGTCTCTGCAAGGATATACATTTTATTATTAATTCACAGAAATAGCTCAATAACTAAGAGTAAATATGTTCTTAATCAGCTTAGTTTTATTTCATCGTCAGATTGTTATGCATTTATAAATTATCATCGATTAACTACTTATTCACTTAAAATTATTATTTGAGAGTTATGAAGATTTCACAAGAAGAAATTACTTAAATCACACTTTGAAAGACTCTCACACTGCAGTTATTATACGTTAAAACACAATATTCTTTCTATTTGTTTTTTTTTGTACATTTAATTTATTCCCATGATTGGAATTACTTTAATAATTCCATTCTTTGAAATGAATTAATTTAATTAAAGACACTTCATTAAATATTATCAAATGCCTTAAAAATGTTCTTAAGGCATGTTTTTGTGACATATAAAATGTGGAGAGAAGTGATTGGAAATTGGGAAAGGGAATTTTGAAGAACATAAGAAAAACAAACTTTGTACCAAATTCATGTTTGAAATAAAATTATGCTTCCTCTTTTATTATAACAATATATGTGTTTTTTAATCACAGTAGTAACCATTTGCCAGTATAAATAATAAGGTAAGATAAGGTACCAGCAAATGCAATTATTATATAGAAAAGAAATACAAAGGTTTGAGCAGAAGCTTTAGTTAAAAGAATATAATTTCAATGTGTGGTAGAAAGCGATACATTAAGTTTATTTTTGATTTTCTTACAATAAATACGAAGAATTTCCAATTTTTTAAGCAAAATGATATATCAGTATTTATATATATTTCAATGGCTTACGTTATAAGTAGTATAGAAAATTATATAAAAGAAAAAGTTTTCTATAATCTTTCAATTATTATTGTGTTATCCTAATGTATATAATTTTCCTTACTTTATTTTGAATTTTATCATTTTAAAATTTTTATGAATATTTCGGATTGATTTTTTTACTTTGATGCAGTAGTATTCTTACTCTAACATCAATACATTGAATTCATTTACATAATTTCTGTGACACGCTTTCATACGTAAGCAATTCAATTATTGTATTGCATGCACCACACTTGGTTAAATTTTTGAAGTTATTTGAAATTTGAAATTCTTTGTTCCTAGATGCCTTTTAACCCTAGAAGATGGATATTTTTTGTTCTGTGAATAAAATAAGTGCGTAGAAATATAGCATCAAATAAGCGTATCCAAAATACCAACAAGTATTCTTCCTAGTAGAAAAATAAGTAGAATATTTAATAGTTTTCCAAAAATTTAAGTATTGTACGTCACGAATGATGTCCTTTACATACATGTTGTAGAGACCTATAAATGTATAATTTTTAAAAATAATTACAATTTTTAACTTTTATCTGGCAATCAGGGTATATGAAAGTCCTTTCTTCTTCATTTAAAAAGTTGTTCTGTTAATTTGCAAAGTGATATTGAAAATATTTCACAATAAATTTATAATAATAATAACAGCTACTATATGTATTTATGTAATTGCATGTTTCAATTCATTTTTGTTGATTTATTTACCAAATTTTGTACATAATCTATACATTTTGACTCACTTTTAACAATGATTTTACAGTTATAGAAATTTAATAATTTATAAATTGAAAAATACTTTCGTATTCAGATTCCTTATTTACATAACGTATACTTTCGCATTCAGATTGAATTTCGTAGTGTGTAGTGTTTCTTTAAATGTAATTATTTTTTTCAGCATAATATTCAAAGGGTAAAATTAACTATATTTTTAACAGATTGTTATTGAAAAAAGAAATTATTTATTTAATTGAAACAACACGGATTTGTGAAAACAAAACAAAAAATTACATTTTTAAAATTTCTGTTAAAACACATATTCTCCAGGTTTAAGAATATTTAGACATCATGCCTTGTAATTCATCAGATTACAAAATTATTTGTGGATAAATATATATCATAATATATCTTTTGAATATTTAGTTATTAGAAGTGATTATGCTTCTAAAGCAAATTATGCTTTAATAAATTAACGTTCAAATGGAAATAATGTAAATAGAAATTATAATTTAGATTAAGATGTTTTTGAGTAATCCTATTCCAGAATAAATTTATATTATTTATTCATACATTTTCATTTTGGTATCAACAATGATTTAGAGTTTGTATTAATTAAAAAACACATAATGTGTTGTGCAGTACGAGATATAATATTTAACTTTATTTTGTTCCTACAAATTATATAAAGTTAACTTTAAATTCAACATGAAGTTTATATTTAAAGTAAGAATGCATTTTATGTTAAGATGTTTGTCTTTTTTCTGAAACGCAATCGAGAAAATATTCATGTTTTGTGAAGAGAAATGGAAATTTTAAATGAGAACAAAATATTCACAGTATGTTGTTTTTTTATTCAATAATTTTCTGTTTGATATGTTTAAAAAAGAAGAAATAATATTAAAAATAATAGCAAGCTCTGCTGTAAAAAAGAAAACAATTTATTTTGAGTATTTTCTACTATATATAAAAATCAAATCTGTAGAAAATAATTAACAGTAAAATATAAATCTTAATATAATAAATTTGGAAATTTAAGTGTATTTCGAATTGTGTTATTGAATCAATAGTTCTTAACAGTAGAAATGTTTTAGAAAATTTTTATTAAACTCTGGATGATGTATCTTCATGCGTCAGGTTCACAAAATATCTGTTATTAATTAAAAAAAATAATTATCAAGAGGTGCATAAGATTTCGAAAAACAATCTTAATGATTACATTTATAGAAAAAAATTGATTATACAAATTTATCAGTTTTTATAGATTAAAAATATTGGATGAGAATAATTAACAGAAAAACTGAAGATATTTTTAAAGTCCCTTTTTATCCCTTAATTCTGGTATGAACTTTTTTAAGACATAACATAATAAAGTAACAGAGAAGTTGTGAAATAAATGTATGCATTTTCTTTAATTTTAAAGCATCTGTACATTGAATATTTTACCTTAATATTCAATGTGTACATATCTTAATATTCAATGTGTACATATCTTAATATTCAATGTGTGCATACCTTAATATTCAATGTGTACATACCTAGATATTCAATGTGTACATATCTTAATATTCAATGTGTACATATCTTAATATTCAATGTGCACATATCTTAATATTCAATGTGTACATACCTTAATATTCAATGTGTACATATCTTAATATTCAATGTGTACATAACTTAATATTCAATGTGTACATACCTTAATATTCCATGTGTACATATCTTAATATTCAATGTGTACATACCTTAATATTCAATGTGTACATATCTTAATATTCAATGTGTACATATCTTAATATTCAATGTGTACATACCTTAATATTCAATGTGTACATATCTTAATATTCAATGTGTACATAACTTAATATTCAATGTGTACATACCTTAATATTCGATGTGTACATATCTTAATATTCAATGTGTACATACCTTAATATTCGATGTGTACATACCTTAATATTCAACGTGTACATAACTTAATATTCAATGTGTACATACCTTAATATTAAATGTGTACATATCTTAATATTCAATGTGTACATACCTTAATATTCAATGTGTACATATCTTAATATTCAATGTGTACATAACTTAATATTCAATGTGTACATACCTTAATATTCAATGTGTACATATCTTAATATTCAATGTGTACATACCTTAATATTCAATGTGTACATACCTTAATATTCAATGTGTACATACCCTAATATTCAATGTGTACATATCTTAATATTCAATGTGTACATACCTTAATATTCAATGTGTACATACCTTAATATTCAATGTGTACATATCTTAATATTTAATGTGTACATATCTTAATATTCAATGTGTACATAACTTAATATTCAATGTGTACATACCTTAATATTCAATGTGTACATATCTTAATATTCAATGTGTACATACCTTAATATTCAATGTGTACCTACCTTAATATTCAATGTGTACATATCTTAATATTTAATGAGTACATATCTTAATATTCAATGTGTACATACCTTAATATTCAATGTGTACATATCTTAATATTCAATGTGTACATACCTTAATATTCAATGTGTACATACCTTAATATTCAATGTGTACATATCTTAATATTCAATGTGTACATATCTTAATATTCAATGTGTACATACTTTAATATTCAATGTGTACATATCTTAATATTCAATGTGTACATACCTTAATATTCAATGTGTACATACCTTAATATTCAATGTGTACATATCTTAATATTCAATGTGTACATACCTTAATATTCAATGTGTACATACCTTAATATTCAATGTGTACATATCTTAATATTCAATGATTACATATCTTAATATTCAATGTGTACATATCTTAATATTCAATGTGTACATATCTTAATATTCAATGTGTACATACCTTAATATTCAATGTGTACTATCTTTGTACGCATACTCTTGAAGTAAATATGTTTCCTTGTAAAACTCTGATAGAAAATTACTGAATGTAAAACTTTCACTAGTACTATTTTACTTAATCTGAGTAAACTACATCTGTATGCATACATTTACTAATATATATTTGAAGGAGAGGATTTTAAAAGAGAGTAGAATTAGATAAATTTTGTAGTTTCGAATTATTTAAAAAAAAGGTTAATGAATGAATTATGATTTTTTATAACGTATTTACTGTTTTTCTTACATATTAACTATATACACATACATTACAATATATACACATTAATTTTTTTTTAAATTTATAACTTTAAAAATGTTTATAGATTTCACTTTTATTTTT
The DNA here is from genome assembly GCA_030067965.1 of Latrodectus elegans. NCBI lineage: Eukaryota > Metazoa > Arthropoda > Arachnida > Araneae > Theridiidae > Latrodectus > Latrodectus elegans. The sequence continues at coordinate 38,593,454 of CM057813.1, read as the reverse complement.
GAACACAGAAAAAGAAACAAAATGTTTTTCATTATTTCTTGTTCATATGAAAAAAAGTAAAGATAACTTTTAATAAAACCACGTCGCATATAAATTTCTCTTTCGAAGTCACCTCAAATTGAAATTTCCGTATGCGTTACACAAAATGTTCGAGTATTTCTTTTTCAATTTATGTGGCACTGTATTTCTTCAAACTTTAATATAAAGGAAATACAGTACATGCACTTCTATTTTAGTGCTTTACTTTTCCCAAGTTGGTGTCTTTTAAAGCTGAGTTTAAAATCGTATGGAAATAAAAGCGTTGAATGTATACATCACTAGATATAGAACGAAATTATTTAAATGTGTTTGTGGTTGCAATATTACAGACTGTATTCTAAGTGGCTGATGTCAATAATCATCTTCTAAAATACTGATTCGTTTTAAAATTTTAATTTCTAAGACATTTTGTATAGTAAAAACGTTATATAAGCATGAGAAAGGCATATTTTAAAAAATAAATTATATTTATAGTAGCATACATCAAACAACAAAGAAATAAATTTTTATTGCACTATATATATAATGCATTATATATATATATATATATATATATATATATATATATTTAAAAAAAGTTCGCTAAGAGCTTAACATTTGTTACAATTGGAGAATAATCAATATGGATATATTTAAGTGTTATGAAAAATATATCAATTGACATTTTTTTAAATATTTTATTCCTGAAAAAAAACAATCTCTAAATATATTATGAATAAAATGTGTTAATATATTGCATTTTACAATAATACATCATATTAAAATAAATTTCATAAAATTGAAATCCTCTTAAATTCCATCCTTAACATTTAAACATTTTGCGTTCTTTTAAACTAATAAAATTATTATGTTATAACTTTGTGTTACTCATCTTAGTAATAATCTAACTAATTCAATATTAGTTTATGTTAATACTTATATAATTTAATTATATTTTACTTTTGAAATGTTGCTAAAATACAGATAAATAATTTTATAGAAAATTCGATTCCTTTATATCATTAGAGTACATTTTATTAAGTATTTGTTAATATTAAATTGAATTTTATGGTTGGATTTTACAAATATGTATTTCATTATATTTTATTCTAGTAAAAACGAGGAACATTTATACCACAATTATATTTTGATAATCTTTAAAATAAAAGTTTATTTGATAACGAAATTGTTTACTAAATATATTATGCTTACACAAAATAATTGAGAATTTTTTTCTATCTTTAAAAATTAAAATAAGCATATCACTTTGATATATAATGTACTTTTTAAGTGAAATAAAGTATTTTGTTCAAATTTTAAGAAATAACGTATAGTTTTTAAAGAATAATTTTCTGTAAAATTAGACGTAATTTTAAAGAATATAATTCTTTAAAAATTATCAAATTATATTATATTTAGCATAGTATATGTAAATATATTACTAATTCCATGATTCATTTGCTGACGTTTTTTATTAGAAAAGTAAAATCAAAATGAAAAATCGTTATTAACAAGTATTTATTACATACATGCACATATAAGAGATGTATTGTTAAGAAGTGCATTCATTCTTAACAGAACATTTATATGATATTATACATAAAATGTTTGCATGGAAACATAGAATAAATACATTTAAACCTACATGAGTTTCTTAGCTTAACTTTGTTTATTCTAGTACCATTATAACCCTTTTGTATTGCACCAAATGTTTAATATTTCTTTCACAATTTTTTTATAAGTTTTGTATATTGGTACAAAGGGAATAATAGACGTACTTTCTTTTTCATAAAACAAAAATACTGGTATACAATTTGAGAAAATGTCGACCAACAACCATTACATCAATCACTTTTTCTGAGATACCAATCATTTCCAATGACTTTCTGTGCACGTGTATATTGAAATAAGTACTTCCTTCTTTGCAACAATGGAGTTCAGCCACTTTCTACACTTAATTCTAGCGTGCATTTGGATACAACATATTCTAATCTTATATGTATTAAAGTATATTCTGAATATATTTTTAACACATATAAGATTAGAATACCTTATATGTGTTAAAATATATTTTTTCCTCAATATAAGATATAATACAATATATTGTAAAGAGATACATTCTTTTTTAAAGTAATTTAAAAATGCAATTAATATCTGTATGAATAAACAGTACAAATATTTTAATCGATCATAAATAATTCTTATTCATGGTTTGAACAAAAATTTAAATTTTAAATTGTTAAATTTCTCTTACCTTTCTTTCTTCGTATTTCCTTTTAAAAAAAAGTAAAATCGGTACACATTCAGTGTTTGGTTTGAAAGTGTTTTCAATATGAAATATTCATTTTTGAAGTAAATGATTAAAATTTTATAGAAGAATTGGTAGATTTTTGTGTTCAATATTATTGACTAGAAATTTGTTTATTATTTAAAATTTTCAAATAAACATATGAAAGAGTTGCTAAATGAAAAAAATAATTACTCACAAGTTTATACAAATATTTAAATTTTTTTCTTCTAACCTCGTTTATTTCTATACAGTTAAAAGTTATGATAAATAAAAAGTTAAAAGTTATAAATTTTAATGTTAAAATGAAATTTTAAAAATTATTTAATTTAGTTTCACTGAAATTTGAGACAGTGATTTCAGTTCAAGCGTTTAATTAATTTTTGTTGTTTTAGTAGTTACAATACATATTCAAAATTTTAAAAAAACAAGGTAACAAAAAGTACATAAAATTTAATTTCTGTACATTTTTTCTGAAAATCTTAAAATCATTACATCAGTTTAAATCAGAAATGAAAATTAAAATATGGATAAATTATTTCTTGAAAGGTTTCAATAAGAAAAACACTGGATTTTTTTAACAGTATAATAATAATAGTTGTAATTTCGTATTACACTGTAGGACATTTGATCTTTGAACAATCACTTGAATCAGAAAGAAAATACATTTATATTATTAAAAAATTATTTTATATAGTGAAATAATTTGAATAAAATACTTCATATTCCTTATACTTTTTCCACTATTCAACAAAGGTACCACAGTATAGGTTAAAAATAAGCAGTAAAATAATTGAAATAATGCAAATTAAAATAATATGTCTTGTGTTCAGAAGTTTTTCTCATCAATTTACACATTTTCGCGGATAAAAATAAAAAAAAAGTCACATTAGTACTTTTCATGTAAATTATTTGTGAATGATATTAGATACACATCTAAAAAGAAAATTAATAATTGAACTTAAAAATGAACACGATATAACTTTCTAAAAATACCTTTGAATAAATAAAAATTGTAACATTTGGATTTCCAAATACAAATGAAACAATATGCTGTAGATTTATCCATTTTGAATGTGAAAACAAGAATGAAATTAAATATATTTTCAGAAGAAATAACTTCATAAAAACGGGATTTTAGACTTGTCTAGTATATTACTATGCTTGTGTTTGTATTGTATATTATTTATTATTTTATTTTATTTTTTTTAAAGTTTAATATATTTGTGAAGAGTCACTCGCCCCAGCGAGTGATTAGTAAGGAAACCACTTTCATACTCATTGGTGGTTTCAACTTTAATCTGAAATTCCGAAATCCTTCTTTCGGTGCGTATGGATGTGGAGAGGAATGTGCCGGCTCAGAATTGGACAAATCACCTGAAAGTTACAGAAGTTTGAAGAACCTTAAGGTATAGTCCGTTTAAATATTACCTAAAGGTACTGGTAACTTTAAGGTATACTCCGGGAGTCACCTGTGCAACTGCTTTTGTTGGTCCAATATATTTTATTAGGATATTAAAAATTAATGATCGGAAATTAATTTGAAAGGGCTTTACATAAAAAAAAACTAGAATATTTTTACTTAAACAAATTTTAGAAGAATTATTTCTTAGCATCGTGATAAAAGAGCCCATTTGCTGCAGAATTTCATGGATTCAGCACCAAAATGAATAATCCTTTAAAAGTAAATTTTTTTACTTAACAATTCGAAACATTGATCTTTCTAAAGTTTAAACATGTGATAATTTATAATATTAATTAACGAGACAAAAACTCACACTTATCCAAAATAGGACAACGAAATTAAAATTTTTAATTCATTTTTCAATCATAACTTTCAGTCTCGTCAATAATGTTGGAAATAATATTTTTCAAAAACGTGATCTTGAATTTCATAATTTGTTTTTTTATGTGCATAAAATTATTTAAATATTTAAAATAGAAATATAATAATGATGATATTTACACCAATTATGAGGAAATAAATAATAATGATATCTTTTTAAGCTCTTAACATCTTATGCATTTTTTCATCGATATTATGATAAATTTATTTATTTCTAGTTTTAATATGCATATATATTTGTGTAGTTATTGTATATGTGCTTGTGTATGTATACTCGTCTATATTTTTATGGGGAATAGTACATCAAAATTTGAAAGAAAGCATAAAATTTGATGAATTAATTGTATTAAAAATTTATAATATAGTTAATTGAGATATACTCGAATGTTTAAATTCGTCGGAAGCGATGATTCCTCTTCAAAGGAATAATCAGACGAGATGTATTTCGTTTGAAATAAAAATGAAGTATTCATCCCATTACAATTTAAAGACTTTTCAGTAAACTAAATGAACTATGTTATAAACTACAGTTAATATTTTAAAAATACTTTGGCCAAGTAATCTCCTAGCCTTATATATTTACTTAAATTTTATCAATGTAATTTTAAAACAGTATTTAATTGAAGATAATATATCGTCAATTCCTTAATTATCTGCATTTTCCTCATGCTTTAATATTATTTTTATGATAATTATTATAAGCTTAGGAATGAATTTTTTAAAATGAAACTTTTGTTTTCTTAATAAATTTTATGTCATAACTTTCAAACCAATTTTGTAGATAGTTTTTTCATTGTATAATTTGCGTTTTTATTCCGAAGATCTATTTGATTTATTATGCATTAAAATTTATATATATATTATATATATATATATATATATATATATATATATATTATATATATATATATATATATATATATATATATATATATATATATATATATATATATATATATATATATATATATATATATATATATATATAGATATATATATATATATATAATGTGATTCGAACATTCTTTTCCAATTTGGTCAGATATAATTATTTTCTTGTCTTGTGTGGAATTCCTTTTGCGTTAAACCAATTATCCCCTTATGGCTTTCTTGGATAATTTAAATTTCCAAAAATAAAAATAAATTTAAAGCATTAATTCATTTTAAAAATGAAATTATATTGATAAACAATGTAGTTCACATTGCCTAAATAAGATTAATTGCTTATTTATACATCGTTCTCATCATATTTTATGAACAGAATATACGATATTTCACAATTTTTTTTTTAATTTTGTGAATGAAAATTAAAATAATAAAAACTTTTTTTTCCTGGAAATTTTGTCTGTTTTAACACTTTAATGTCTTTATACAGAACTTTAATGTCTGTTTTAACAATAATTTTAGATATTTAATTTTATGTGATGGAAATATTATAACCGATAGTTTTCAGTGCTTAGATTATATTTATAAAACCTTCAGAAAAAATGCATAAATCAAGTATTTCGAAAAGCAATCTGGTTACTTATTTCAGAATTTTAATTTTAACACACATGTTTTGACAAGCTAATTTCTTTTTTTTCAAATTGCAATAACACAAAAAAGTAGTCAAGATAATCATGGTATTGTTCAAGAGAGAAGGCCATAAAGTTCTTTCATTAGGATTCAGCCGCCATTATGGGTTAAAGTAATGAACATCACGCACTTGCCACAAAGGCCTATTTTAAAAATGGTAGTTTGATCATTTAAATACAGAACACTTTTCAAAATCATTTAAATCTTGCATTTTTTGCTCCTTTCCTGGAATGAAATAAAATTATTTTATGAATTACAAAACGTTCCAAAACAACTAGTTCTGTGCAGAAAAGAAGAGAATAGGTGGAGACAAATGTTCCGTCAGATCACCAAAGAACATCGAAGCAGTAAGAGTGTCTTATATATATATATATATATTTGGAATCCCATCCGTATTCCGCTTTCAAAAATGCGTTTGCACTTGGAATTTTAGATACTTTTACAAAGGAAAGTACCTTTTCCTAAATAAAAGCTACTTATTGTTCAGGAATGTTCTGAAAATAATTTCAATTTTCATAGAAATACACGTGTGAAACACTTCTTGATCATTCGCTCAATACACGTTTGTCTTTTTCAATAATGAGGCTCGTTTTCATATGACCGGATTTGTCAATAAATGAAATATTCACTATTTAGGTTTCTATAACCCTAATAAAAAACAACAGAAGAGGGCTTTGCATTTACCATGTGTCACCTTATGGTGCGCAATCTCATCACATAGAATTGTGGGCCCATAGTTTTTTGAGAAAAACAAACAGACAGTCACAGTTACTTCAAGTAATTATAGCAACATGCTGGAAAATCCTTTTATCACGAATTGATGGAATGCACTTAAGGGTAGTGTGATTTTAGCAGAATGGAGCAAAAATTTATACTTCTAGTGCATTGAAGGTTGTGATGCAAAATCATATTCCCTCAATACTCCGCATCAATGCGAAGTGATTTGAAGTGGGCAACTTGTTTTCGTGATTTGATCCTATGTAACTCTTTTTTGTGTGTGTTTAAAGTCACGTGTCTATTTAGATCGCATACAAACTTTTAAAAGTATGAAAAGTAAAATTTGACAAAAAAAAAAAAAAAAAAAAAAAAAACTGACAACATACATTACCATATGCTGGAGAGAAGGAAGAGAAGCAATAGAGTGATGACAATGAAATCAATGGCGGGTGTAGCTTGCCTAATATAATATTTAAAACAATGTAAACACAAAGTATTAAATATGAAATTTTTATATTCAAAAATAGATAAAAATATACCTTTAATACTTTTTGTGTTATTGCAATGCTCAATAACAAAGTTAGCTTGCCGCAACCAAAAAAAAAATATACAAACATCTCATAATTAATAATATAAATTTAATTCAAACTAATGTTAAAACTATCTTTAAATATTTATACTTTCTATATTATTTTAGATGCCAAATAATGTAATTTATGCGACTCAGTTCATTCATACACAGTAATAAATAATTTAACTTAATGGGTTGAGGTGAAAATTATAAAATAAAATTTACATATGTCAGCAAAAATCAATTAAGAAAGCGAGATTTTCTATAATATATTAATTTAAATTGCAAATTGTGATAAAAAATTTGAAACAAAAAAGAAAATAGGATTAAATTATTTTTTCTAATTATACACAGTACTGAAAGATTTTTTGATAATTGTATAATAATGAATAATATGCTATAAATTATAACGTAGTCATTGGATTCTCTTATTAAATGTCATTAAACAAAACTAGATGTTAAAATATAGAAAATTTTTTTTACCTCATTTAATTATTGAAACTTTAGAAACCGTAGATATAAAACTGTAAATTTGCAAAAGTAAAAACAGAAAAATAATATTAAATACTTCCACAGCAAAGTCTGACTAATCAATTAAAGATAATTAGTTTGAAAAGAGCTGTGTGTGTGACAAATGTACTTATTTCGTAAATCCATAAATCATGATTAAGTTTGTAAATGAATTATTATTTTCCCAAATTTCTCTGTTTTCGAAGAAATATTTGCAAAATAACTCTATAGGTCTAATGTTTATAAGTCAACAAGTAATATATGCTTGCATGAATCTTTAAAAAAAGCATGATTGTACTTTTTCTAAACAGTTTATTTTTAGGCATAAATTAATTTTTTTAATGCTTCTTACAAATATTTATAATCTTTTTGTGAATATAAAATGACTTATTACACCGTAAAGCATTATTACTAAAAATATATATTTGCTATTATTGCTTTCCAATATTTATGAAATTTTAAGACATATTATGGGTAAAAAATCTTTTATTTAAATTTTCAACAGTTCAGTTTTATACTTTGCACTAAAACCTAAAGAATATCTCCAACATAAGATATAAATAATTCTTCCCATTTTCCTGCAAAAAATTCTTATTTGTTGATTTTATCTTATACGAAAGATAAATGAAAAAAATGTTAAGAAATCCTTTAGCTCAGAATTAAAGAATAAGTCTGAAAGTATAGAAGATTGACAAAGATTTATAGCTTTGTAAGGTATTTATCTCAAAAGTAAGACGATTACAAAGTAAGTAGAAATGGAGCACAAAAAGTGTATTTCTTATTCTTTCTTGCTACAAATTGATAATATATTTCATTTTGCTCTAAGAAAGTAAAAATAATAAAATACTTTAGCAGAATGAAAACAAGCATGGCAAAACACATGTGCCGTATCAAATAAAAATTTATTTCTAAGTTTCTTACTTTTAATAGAAGCAAAACATCATGAACATTTTTTTTTATCTATTTTTATTGAATATAATTTAAATAATGTAAGAAATAAGTTATTCATAGTTCTTCTATTTTTATTTCAAAAGTAAGTCCAGCATTTATATTATTAAAATACATTAAATAATGGGAAGCATTCGATTATGTTAGAATTTCTGTTTTTCCTAGATCTTAACTAAAATCCCCTTTTATCATGTTTTCTTTTTAAAAATTACTTTACACTTTTTCTTTTATTTAGTAAACGAAATCATTTAATAGAATTGTAATTATGATTACATCAACATTCCTAGTCACTTTTAAACTAAATAGAATAAATATTATTAGAAATTTAATCATATGGAATATTTTACTTATAAAACATTCCAGAAGAAAGTGGACTAAAATTCGGTGCACAGAATTATTTATACATTGACTGAGTTAAAATGGAATCTATTGCTATGCTATGCAGGGTATTAGTTAATAAATAATTAAGGAAAATAATTACTGCTAATTCAATTTATCTTTCTCTTCTCTCTAATATTACATTTCGATTTGAATTGTTACATTTTTGTTGCGAAACTGCAAAAGTTGGATCATAACTATCATGGCCTACTTATATTTCATTATCTTCTTCTATACTTTTTATCAAATAAATATTTTTATAGTTTTTGTTTTGACAAAGCTCTTACACCGAACAGCAAATACATTGGCCATTTATTTTGTTAACATGCATAGGCCATTCTTAAAAGCACATACATAGTTCATTGTTTTTTTGTTAAATTATGTTTACAACTCAAATAAAATGAGAACAATTATTTTTAAAATTTTGTTTTAGTAATGTGATATATTTCTCTATTTATTGAAATTTTTAATGAAAGTTCAAAAAATGTGAAGAAAATTAAGTTTAATATGATATGTTCTTGTTTTCTTATAATTTTACTTTTTCATTAAGATTCAATTGCTTACTTAAACACTGAAATACAGAAGAGTTTCATCATAGTTAGTATAAATCAATGTAATGGTAAAACTTAAACAATGAAAGAAAAATTCTTTTGCTAAATCTGATTTTACTATAGACGATAATAGTATTTAAAAGTATTTAAAAAAGTAGTACTTAAAAAAAGGTGAAATACATATTTCAAGACTTCTTTTGGAAATCAAATGCATGGAACTAGCATTTTCTTGCCTTCATTTTCTTCCAGTTTTAATATCACAGGTAATATTTGTATAAAAATATTTTTGTCTGGAAATCAGAAAACTACTACTCATTTAATGTTTCTTGCTGAATTGCGCCCACTGACGTCTTCTTGGACATAAGGCGCTTTACAATTCAGTATATTCGGAAAAACAGCAGTACATAATGTTAAAATGCATTTAATTAGAGGTTATTATTTCTTATTTTATGTCTATGTAAGTAAGACGTAAAAATAATGAATGAAATTGTATATTTTATAATTTTTAGAAGTTTAAATGAGGATACACTTTTGAAGTACCTGATTAAGCAAGTTTATTTAAATTTGATAAAATTATATTGCACTCATATTATGATATTTACGAATATAATCTAGCATTAAAATTTGAAAACTATGAAAAAATATAATTTTTTAAATTTCAATGTGAATTCACACACACATTTATTATTAATCATTTTCTTTTTCCAAAGGGAATCTACACTAATTGCAAATTCTGCTGCACTTTAATACCCATCGTTACTTACGCTAAAATTGGGGCTGTAACAGAAAAATATTCAGAAATTGTCATAATAAGTCCAAATAAAATTAATCAATATTTAAACTGTTATGATACAAGTGTTAAATTTTATAAATAGTTTAATTTTAAGTAGAAAAATTTTCCATTGTTTTATAAATTTATAGCACTTAAGTGAATATATTATTTTTGTCATTGAATTTGCTAGTAAAGTATCTCATATATTTCTTGGAAAGTTTAATAATACTATAATTATTATTAATAATTAAGGAAAAACTAATAACTTGTATGGATCTTCTAGGTTTATTATTATAACTTTTAAAAATAATAATAATCAATTTTAAATATATATATATATATATATATATATATATATATATAGATATATATATATATATATATATATATATATATATATATATATATATATATATATATATATATATATAGATATATAGATATATAAAAAATTATCTTTTCGATTAATTTTATACATGAATGAAATTTTAAGTTATACACTGTTGTTCACAATTAAGAGAGATTTCAGATTTGGTTACTTATTTTCAGAACTATAAGACTGAATTTGATGAAATTTGATGTGTACAAACATCGATGCATTACAGTATAAATAAGCCTTCAACACTTATAAAACACTATCATGATTGGGCGTAATAAGCATTGGAATCGGAAATAGGGACAACAGAATAGAAGCGGACATTGGATTAACAGGATGTGTAGTCTTTTCTTATAGATATTTATATTTTCACTCTTGAAGTAAGGCATTTTATGATTTTCTGTGGCAATGGGCCCCAATCGGTTAGTAGCGCTGTTTTCAAACCTTGGATGATTCTCTGAGAAACTGTTGCATATGGCAATTCTATTGCTATTTCCAAGCCGCCCTAATGATGATCTATAGTGTTGATGTCTAGAGACCTGTTTAACCAATACATCCGTCACATATACTCACTTTCTAGAAGTTCTTTGAGTAGAAGAGCTCTATATGGCTACACATTATCTTTCAATAAAATGAAATCAGCTCCCATTGTGTTCCTAATAAAGGTGAGCAGAGACTCTAAAATTATATCCCTTTAGCTCCCAGCAGTCACATTGCCTTTGTCAAAGAATAAAGAGTATGAAAAAATTTAACTTGAAGCTGGACCAAACCACTAAACTTCCACAGCCATAGAGATTAATTTTGCAGTTATTGGAGGGCAGGTATCGGGTCCCTGATTCTCTTCATATGAACGCACGGTGGGAATCTATAGTTAGAATCAAGACTTTTCAATGAAGACAACGCCTATTTATAATCTCTATGTTCTTTGCACCAAGATAAACGGACTCTACTGTGCTTAGAAATGAGCGGGAAGAAAACCGCATGTCATGCAAAAAATCCTTCCTTATAATATACTTTTAAAACTGTCACACTTGAAATTCGGATGGCTCAGGTGGCCATATACGAGCTAAAATAAAGCTGAATAGCAGTACCATCCCTTCTATGCTGGCTGTAATACACAAATAATGATCATCACTGGCTGTCGTTGTGGTTATTGGATGACCTGCCGAGGTTTTCTCTAAATTGATTCGTTATCCTGGAGCTGTTTCCCAAAGCTGTATTCGAAGCTGGGCGTTGAATGGAATTCTCCATAAATCAAGTTTTTATCTTTTTCCTCTGACCCTCTCCATAATTCGCCACCTTTTCCCATTATTTAAACTTTAGTAATTACTTATTGTTACTGTTAAAATTTGAATTTAATCGCTTGCAGTAATTAAACAATAAAATATTCGGCGAGCTGGGCCAGTGAGCAAAAAGCATGTTTTGTAACACGTGATTATAAACACTGTTCCTATACTGGTTTGGACCATACGCAAGTGTACGCCTCCTATTCGACGTACATAATTTTCCTCCTTGTTTAGAAGTTGTAGTTTTATACATTGTTCAGTTATTTTTAAGAAATTTTATAAAATATGAAAATTATCTTAATTTTGAATGTTAGCAGAAAGTGTCAAACATTTGCACTAATTTCAAGAAATTACTTATAAAATATGCAATGCTGAAAATAATTGCCCTTTACTGGAATAGGATTAGGAGACTTTGCATTTTTTCCATTAAAAAAAAACGAAATAAAATGACCTAGAAATGTTTGTCCTGTATCATACAAATGCAGCTTATTTATTAACCAGGTTAGTTTTAAAATTGGAATTATTAAGATACATTATTTGAAGAATCACACACACACACATACACAGTTATACATCCTGTGATATTGCAGGCAAATTATGATGAAATTCAAATTTTACACAAATGAAACATCATTTACAGTGGTTTCGAGAACCATGGGACCCATTTTTTATTTCATGGTGACATTATTACGTATTTATCAGAGTACATTCAAATACAAATAATAAATGAAAAATCACAATATTAATTTTTGTGATCTTGTAGTGGGTTAAATGATATCCAGTATTCTGGCCAAATGCTATGCAAATGTAATTGTATTTAGTTGAAAAACGTGTGTTGCCTTTACAGAACTACATCCTGTGATTTTTGAAGATAATTTTGTGTCATTGAAGATTTCTTTTTTTATCGATACTTTTGTGGATAATAGTGTCACACCTCACTAATATGTGGTTATCTTTTTAACTTACATTGAAGACCGGGTCATAAGTAAATAGATAATGACTTACTGCATATTATTTACTTGTGTCGAAAAATATAGCTTTAACTAACATGAACTTTAATAATTTAATTAAAAATAATTAATGAGGAAAACGAAAGAAGTGTTAAAGTTTTGCTTCATGTTAATTTTAAAGCTGTTAATTTTATTGCTGCACTGATAGCAAATAAAACTTTAAACAAGCAATGCAAAGATATATTTCAATATTTGAAGATTGGAAAGTTAATTATAAAAAATTAATTTGTACTCAGGAAAAAGAATAACAGCAAGCACACCTTTGATAACAAACATTTCAAAAACTTTAAAAGAATTCAACGATGGACTGACAATGTTTAGTAATAACTTAGCCTGTAAACCTTCATATTCCTGGATGAAATGCAAAAGTTTGATTGTCAAACAAGAAAAATTCAGCATTATTAGGAGAAGCTATTTTATGATGAAAGAGAAAATAAAATACAATTACAAATAACATGAATAATAATTAAATTTCAAATCAAGGAATGTTTTTACAGCACAAAACTTTTTATCTAGTTTCTTTCAAAAAGTTTGATTTGAGACATGAGATTTTGAAGTTTTAAAAAATGTTTTGCATGAATTCGAAGGATTTTGAAATAAAATGTCACTGAATATAAATTATTATGTCAGTTATATTACGAATTATTTAGATAGTTTCCTTTAATTAATCAGAGATGTAAGTAATTAAATTTTGGAGGAAACATTTCAAAGGAAGAGTGAGTGAATTGAGATTTCTACAAAAATTTTATTTTTTAACAAGTGCATAAGACCTAAGCTCACGCGAATTTTTCATTCAAGGGGTATTCTTATAATTAAAAGGTTTCTTATTTTATCAGTTCAGAAAAGGTTAGAAATATTTCATTTTAGACTTATTTTATTGATTAAATTGTGATATGAAGCTTCAAATGATAACAACGCCCTCTAAATTAACAACATTCTATTTATTAAAACACTTATATTTATGAAAGCTTCACCTTAAATTATTTGGTTACACTATATAGATATTTATAAAAAATGTTTTATGTATTTATATGAATTTTAATTTCATTCATAGCCTACGAAGTAAACAACGTAAATAAAGTACTGTTTAGATTAACTTTGTATTAGAGAAACAATGAAATTCTTGTTATTTCAGTTCAACGAATTGATGCTATTATGTTGCAATAATTATCTATCTTCGTAGTTTTTAGCTAAACTAAGATTTCTTTAGTGACAGTCTTGTTCTTTATTTTTTCTCTCTTTGTGTTTTCAAGCAACTCTAAAAAAGCCTGGTTAGAATATATCCTATGCTGTCGAAAACACATGTCAATATTTGCTTTGGCTTTTTAAACTTCAAAAGAATTTCTAGGAAAGAGAAATAAAGATTTTACTGCATACTCTTTTTCTGCAAAATAAAATTTTATAATTTTCAAGCAAATACAAATTTCAAACAAATTTTATCGTTATAAAAATTAATATATATTTTAATATTTATAAAAACGAATAAAAATTACAAATATATGCATGTTATTGCATAAAACTGCCCACATAAAAATTATGTAAATTTTATTTAATAATTAAATTATAACAGAAATAAATTATATTATGAATGCTTTGAATGAATTATAATGATGCTTACGTTTGAGAATATGTAAAATAATTTAGATTTCAGAATATGTTTATGCAAAATAAAATAGATATAACATAATCAATGTATTCATATTTTAGTCAAAATAAAGGATATCTATTGGTTTTATAAAAATTAAAAATATAAAAAAATCGTTATGAGCATTAAAAAGTTTAATTTTAGTAAGTCGATCATATCTTTTACCGATAGTAAAACAGAGCTTTATAGCAATGTGCAAACTATCATAAGTACATTACTGTTCAAACTAGTATTTGTAAAAATTATTTTTTTCTATAATTCCTGCACTCCTCAAAGTAAGAGTAGTGAAGAGAAATATAAATGTCGAAAAAGCTGGTCCAGTGTTGTTTACCTTACGAATTAAAAGTAAACTTATCAGCTGCTGATCAAGTGGCCGAATATGTCAAGCATTTAATGATGCTTCTATGAATGAACGTACTGCAAGTTTTTGGTTTTACAAATTCTGGTGGAGATATTTGTCCCTTTGTGATGAAGCTCGCAGTAGCGGACCATAGGTCTTGGATGACGAAGTCATGAAAAAAGACATTGAAAAGCTCAGTAATCAATCGTGTGGTGAACTTTCCAGATAATGTAACGTTTCCGGTGAAACTTTTAGACTTTATTTGCATTGCCTAAGTAAGGCGTACAGATTCAACAAGCAGGTTTTTCACACGCTGTTGAAAGTGCGTAAGAAACAATGTATGGCATTTTGATTATCACTGTTTTGTCGCCAATACAGCATATCCATATGCAATCGAGAGGTGACCGTTGAAACTTGCAATGAAAAGTGAATCCTGTATGACACTCCCAAGCGTTGCAAACATTGATTGTGATTCCAGGATGCTGTCACGCACAGTGCAAGACCATCTACGCACTCAGGCAAGATTATACTTAGTATCTAGGGGTCCTGAGCTCAAATGGTCCGCTATGAGTTAATACCGATTGATCAGATGGTCACTGCAGACATTTACTCGCAGCAATTTGAATGTCTGCAGGCATTACAGCAGAATGATCCATCAAAAGTTAATCGCAAGGATGCAATATACTTGAGCAATATGGCAAGGCTGTGTGTCACGTGGTTGACCAGACATATGATCGGTTATGAAATTTTGTGCCATTCTTCTTACTCAAACCTGACCCCTTGCACCATCAGATTACCAACTCTTCTACTCTCTGGACAATAATCTTCGTAGAAAGCCTTTCACCAATAAAGCAGACTTGCACTAAGCTTTTACGAACTTCTTTGCATCCAAAGCAACCGAGTTTTACCGCAAGGAGATTGCACAACTGGAGACGCATTACCAGAAGTTTCGGATGGCAATGGTGCTTACTTCGAGGACTAATACTAGAGGGTACTCTTTCTGTATATCATGTTATTTTAAGTTATTAAAAACGGCAAAAGTTTCCTTATTTACCTTATCCTAAATTTTTCATAAATATTTATGAATCTGCAATTACATAATTTGCGTAGATACACTATTTTTAAAATGATTATTTAATATATTTAAATGCAAAAAAACAATTTTTGATGACTAAATTTTCTTAATTATCAGTATCTATTGATAATTTTCCTAAAATTTGTGACTAAATGTTTATAAAATTCCGTATCTATTGAAAATTTTCCTTTTAAATTTTCTTTGATAATAATGTTCGAAATTCGGAAACCTTAGATTTCCACAGGACGTATGCATAGATGTAATTAAAATTTGCATACATGCTTTATGCAAATTTTTTTGGATGTCTCTATTTTTAAAAATATATAACTATCAGAAATATATTGTTAAAAAAACATTATTTTCCAAATAAAAATGTTGAATATCACCGAAGGTTATGCTAAATAAATTACAGATAAATGTCATAAAACATAAAATTTGGCTTTAAACTTTAATTTAAATTAAAATTCGCTTTTATATAGTAAAAAATTAAGAATGTTTTGGGAATACGCATCCATTGATGTCACTTGGAAATATTTAAGCAATGATAATTTTCTAGAAAACGCAACCAAAACTATTAGAATAAATAGTGTAAATGAAAGTAAAATTATATCCGCTTCCAAGAAGAAATTTGACGTCTAATTTCATATTTACATTTACAGAAAACCATATTTAACATGTGGATTGGGAAGGAAAAATATCATTTTACTGCACATTTTAAAAACTTGTTTTATAATAATTCCACACAATTTTCCATGTTTAAATGAATCGATTTATTTTCTACAGCATGCAATGTATACCGTTAAGAAATATGAAGTAAGTGAATAATTTTAAAATTTTTATTTCAGGTAATATATATAAAATGTATTTAATTATCTTCAATCTTTCGAAGCAAATATTTTATGTGGAAATATAATTGGAATATGTTCTCGTCTTTTGATTAAAAAGGGCTTATGATTTATTATTTATTTCTGCCAAAAATCAAATAAATTAATGTAAATGAAATAAAATATAATTTCCTTCATTTAAAAAGAAATTAGTAAAAATTATTTTAATTTATAGACTTTACAAAAATATTTTGATTTAAATTATTTTTTTAAAAGAGAATAAGTTCTCCAAATATTTAATTTTTTGTTCTCTTGCATTAAATATATATAGTATGAACCTAATCTACTGATGGTAATTTATTAATACGAATGCAAAATAATATTTGTGATCTCAGAAAATAAATTAATCTACGAAAACTTTAAATTTTAAAATCTTACATTCTTCTAAAACACTGCAAATTTGAATGTTTTATGCCTTGGTATTATTAAAAAACCAATTAACCATGAAAGAAAAATTTATTTAAAAAGAGCTGTTACAATTTGTAAAAAACTTATAGAGCCAAAATGACAGAATAACAGAAGATCTTCCAAAATTTAAGCTAATAATGACCGATATATTCTTTCAAATTCTAAATAATCAGAAATTGACTTAAAAAAAAAGACTTCTGTAGAAATATGTAGAAATAAGTAATTTGCTAATTACTGAATTTGAACTTAAAGTTCTTGGAGTTAAATATTACTTATTGATAAATCTCCAAAAATTTGAATTAACTTTTTGAACTAAACGTGACTTTGTGTAGAGCTAAAAATATACTTGAAATAAACCAATATTCATTATCTAAGGCATGAATTTTAAGCAAGGTGAATTAAATACTATTTGAAAAATTAGGGTATGACAACCTTCCTCAAGTCCTATTACAACCTTCTTGAAACACCCAATAAATAAAACAGATGTCGATTATTGAATAGGAACTCTAACCTTAAGAACTGTTGAATAATATGGGGTTGAAACGATGCGCAACAGTCAATACAGAAAATGATTGTTATATCCCAAACTAAAGAAGAGTTTTGATTGTTTTTCTTTATTCTAACCATGCAATAATGTGTAATAGTTCTTTAAGTTCAAAAATGTTTTTTTTCCGTCTAATTTCATACTGTATGCTTTTATTCATTTTTCCGAGTATATTGTTTCGACATCGCTTAAATACAAAATACTGATTCTCAATTCTGAATTTCATTTCGGGAAGAAAACACTTATTGCATAAGCTTTGCACCCCCGTACAACACGTGAATTGGTTTATATGTGCATATATTAGTTATAAATATGTATATTAAATTTTATTTATACTTTACTACATTCAATTATTTAATTTGTGTGTATCTATCAATAAATAATTTTATTAGAAAATTTTAATGGTGATTTTCGAAAAGTATTTATTTGTAATAGTTTTCAATATACATAACGCCTTGCTACAAAATTAAGTAGTGGAACATGAAGTAAAGTATTCACAAAATACTAAAAAATATGATATTTTCAAGTAAATCAAATTTAGATGTTTATATCACCGTTCTATATGTTTATACACATTTGAATATTAGAACATGCAATTTTATCGAACAGACCATGTTCGTAAGCTAATGAGTTCTTGTGCAGTTTTTCTCTTAGAATGGAAATTTAATCAAATTCAAATATTTACAGAATTTCACCATACATTTGTTTTTATCTTATGTGTGTACATGACATGGAATTGAGATTATTATATCACTTCCTTATCAAATATATATAAAATAAGGGTGATAAATCCAAGTTTTGTTATTATTGCTTTGTCATAGACGGGTTTGAAAAAGTAATTAACATTTTTAATTTTTTCCCTACTATTTTTAAAGTATATTTTAATGGATGTCAGGTATTCAATATTTGAAAATGATTGTACCTATGTTTAAATTTCTTTTAAATTAGCCACTTTAACTTATGATATTTATTATTACATTATTTAGCACAAGAATATTTATTTTCTTGGCAAAATATAAGGACAGTTGTCTTTCAGTTTAAATAGATGACAGAAATTAGCTTTTATCTTAATCATGTTTAAAGATCACCAATATACTTAACAATATTGTAAATTTCAGTGTTTACTTCTTTTTCCGAATTTTAAATTAAACTGAACTTGAAATAATGAATAATAACTTTCAGTAAATGTAAACTAAAATTATATTAGCTATTACTATTTCAGAACATAATTTTTAAAAGTTTAATTTTAATTACGATGATGTAGTGCATTAGAAAATGTGAACTATTATGTAAGATTTAAGTTTAATATGCGAGAAAAATTATGTAACACATATCTCGAAACTGCCTACAGTTTAAATGTTGAAATCATTTAGAACAATATTTGAATATATTTATCCTACAATAATCAAACAATGTTGTTTGCAATACAAACTTTTAATATTTTATCTAGTTACAAGTAAATAAATAATTAAATTAAGAAAGGAACGATTTCAGAAAATGAATAGTGGACTTAAAATTTATGTTAATAAATTATTTAAAAATCCGATGGTATAGTTTATAAATAGATTGGAATTGTTTCATTGTATATATATATATATATATATATATATATATATATATATATATATATATATATATATATATATATATATATATATATATATATATATATATATATATATATATATATATATATCAACATTTAATAGAAAACAATTATTATATTTCTAATAATTTCCTTTAAGCTATTAACGTAAATGCAATAAACAGTTAATACCTTTAAATATTTTTGGGAAATTTTATTTAGAATATTTCAGAGAAAATTCATGTGTCTATTTTTTAAAATAATCTTTATCTGATATATAATATAAATTTACTATATTTTTTGGAAGCTAAATCTTTTATAGGTTATTATACCTCACACAATGAAGTAGATTTTTTTCCTTATCAGACTGTTATAGATAAACTGTTTCCCTTTTTTGATCACTTTATAAGATGTATATTTCCTGTATTAGAAATAAGAGCTGGTTTAGTGTTGAGACTATACTTTCATATCTTTTCCAAAGAACATAACGAATTTCCGATGGATTTCTTTACTCCATTAACTTCATTTCTCAAAAGTAACCCAAGCATGTTTTCTCGTAATAGATTCTTTTCTCGTCTGTGCTGACCACGGTAAAATTCTTACATTTCTTTTGGTAAAACTGACCAACAGAGAAATCAAGTAACGATGTAACCACTGAGGAATAGGAATAGCTATAAAACACGTATATTATTGATATTTTTTATTTCATTAGTTATTAAAAATAATTATTTTTCGTGTTGTTTTTAGAGAGAATTTTGTTTCAATGGAAATATAAATTTTAAAATTGCATGAGAAATATTTGAATTACATAAAAATATTCAGAGAAATAAATTTTCATATTTTTATATTTATGTATATTTATGAGAACATAAATAACTATAAGAATATATATTTTCTACATTTTTATTTAAATTTTTTTAAATTTTTAGTTTTATAATTTTTTATTTCATATTCCCTATTCTAAAAGTAATTAATTCTTTGTATTCCTTTATGATGAATGGAAATAATCATGTTTTTCAAGAAATAAAAGGACGATGTGCAGAAAAAATAATTTCTGACAATATTCATATCAATATACTAGACCTTAATTTTAGTATGTACTCTTCAAAATATAGTGATTTATAATTAAAGTAATTATTTATGCTATTAAAATCACTAATATTTATCAAACAATATTTAGTCTACCGCTTTATATTCTTAAGGGGAACAAATTTACAACAAAACTACAAACTTTTATTTATGAATTGAAATTAACTTGCATTGATAAAAATTATGAAGAAAAAACTATTTTGATTTATATTTTCATAATTTTTATTGTATTTTCACAAGCCTTCCTTTGTTACACCTTAAATATATTTACATAAAAATCAAGTCAAGTTATTCGCTTATAAGATGTTTTAAATGCACTATTTGACAGACAGCTTGAAAGTCTTTTTTAATGTATTAAATATTTATTTCATTAATCAGGTTAGCAATTTTTTCCTAATTCAAAGTTCGATGCTGTGAAAGAAAATTTATTTTTCCTTAATTAATGCAAAATCATTAGTATTAAATTTGTACTTTCAGTATTAAAAAATTGTTATACATTTGTGAATGAATTTTACATTTAATTGCGAAATCTTATTAACTTAAATCTTATTAATTTATTTTTTAATAATATTTCAAGTTTAAAAGGTTAATACATGAATTTAATGTCTTCTTAAGAGTTTATTGGCCCTATAGTATTTTTGATATTTTTATATTCTACATTATAAAAGAATCAATTCTCATTTAAAATCATATTGGTTATATATATTAGAAAACATATTGAATTCTTATTTTATATAAAGAAGAAGCTTTACTTATATTTAATATCTAAAATTTATAATTATAAAAAAATGTTGATATAATTGTCTGAGTAACTTTCTTTTATTTATATTAAAATATAAATTATAATTTTAAATAAAGACATCATATTTATCTTAAAAGTTTTATGAAACTGTGAAACGAAAAAACTATAATTTCTTAACATAACTATAAATTTATTTTACTATGCAATAAATTCAGACTTTTAAATAAAGTATAAAACATTAAAAATCAAATAAATTTTTTTCAGTAAATTAAAATTTTCTTATACAGTAGTCTAAGAAATTTAAAATAAAAAATAGGGAAAGTATCTGCAATAAAAATAAATAGAAAATGTGAGTAGAATTCTTAATATTCTTCAAGTATACATTTTATTAATATTTGCTTAAAACTATTAATAGAAAAGAGGATGTAAGAAGAAATAATATATTTGCCTAATTGAATGTAACTTACTATTTCTAGAGCTCTATCATTCATTTGAGCAAACTTCGATGAATCGAAACTTTAAATTTCTCTACCATTTATCTTTTCATTTTTATTGCCGTCATATTTCCTGAATTTTACGAGCGAATGATCTTTTCATAATGGTGTCTACTTCCTTTCAGTTGTAGCATTTAATTGATAATTTTTTATACCGTTAAAAATAAATTTTGATTTTTATCTGTAACTTTCTTTTAATTCTATGCAATAATATTGAAATTTAACACTTTCTGTTTTTTTTGCCATCTGATACTAGGTTAAGCTGTCTTATATTTATATAATGCATTTTTTGAAAACAATAGGCGAATATGTAATTTTTGTAATGTGAAAATAAAAGTTGTTGCGCATATGAAAGTATGAAGATGAATTCCCTTTGGTTTTTTATAAAGGTTGTTCTAAGTCCGCTTGCGAAGATTAAAATCATAGAAATTGAGGAAGAATGATTCCCTTAGTGTAATATGAGTTGCGAAAATTCCTTATCATTCTCTCTGGTATTCGATGATTAATGGATAAATAATGGTGAAATTCAATTCCATCAGAAAGGAAAGTAAAAATTTATTATAAAAATTATTAAAAACCTGCATTTAATCTTCTATCTTTAAATATATCCTTTAAAAAAATCTTAAATAGCCAAATCGGAAATCATCTGTGTGTGTGTGAATGGAAAAGATAATAATAATTAACTAAGAAAGATATACCTTATGATATATTATTTTCAATAATATATGGTTTTGAATAGTTGTTTTATCCTAAGAATGGTAAATTTGCTTAAAATAATTGCATAAATAAATGTATTAAATTTCGTTTAATTTTCGATATCTCATGGTTCAGACACCATGTTACTTTGTATAATTTTGTTTGACTTTTTGGGATACTTTTTTTCCTCATTCAATGCTCATTTTCATATATGAAAACTAAGTGATGGAATTACAAATCAGGGTTTTGAATTTAATGTGTTTCCCAAATCGTTGCAAACTTACCACTGTGCTAGGTTTGGATAAAAATCAAATCCATGAAATGAATAACAATGAAAGAGCATTAATTATTTTTCCTTTCACATTGATTTGCTTTAATATATTAAGTTACAGATAATTTTAAATGTTATAATTTTACACATATTAGATGTGATCAGAAACTCATCATATTTATTGAGTATAATGTCGTCACACATTATTACAATGTTATTTGGAGTTTAATAACTGAATAATATATACATTAGGTATGTTATACCAGTTCTTTTCTAATGTGACTCAAACCAGAAAATTTAGTTACATTAATTTCTTTCTTTTTTCCCCAGAAACAAGCACATTTTTTCCATATAGTTCTGTGTAAAATTTAGCTATTTCAAACTTAGGAATATGAGTTTCTACTCAGTAGTCATTTGAACGATTTTAGCTCGTAAGCAATCTCAATTCAATTAATTTGAAAATTTTTGGCAGATTTTACTTATAATACTGAAGGGTTATACATTACAATTATTTACATTCATACATTCACATGAAGTATTCATTTCATATGAAATTCATCAGTCCTTCATGTAAAATATAATTTTGATATAGTCTTATATATATATATATATATATATATATATATATATATATATATATATATATATATATAAATACACATATATATATATGTATATATATATGTGAACCAAAACTTACAGTGAACATATGTTTTTCTTGACCGAAGGCCTTGGAGTGCAAAGCTCATGTCCTGATTGAATGGATAGCTTTTCGTGGTATATTCAGTGTTTAGTTAATAAATATGCTTGGTACTTAGTTTATCGACCAACTGAAGAAATGAAAGGCAAAATTGACCTTGCCCTGCCCGAGAACTGAATATGTGCTTAGAGACAACGAAACTCTATCATCTTTTAATATACGATTTCTTATTATACACAGCTTTAAGAATTAGTTGTGTAATTTTTATATTGAAAATTCTTATTTGAAAGAGATTACAAAATGAATGTTTAATATGAATCATTATTTTGCCATTTTTTTAGATGACCAGATTTGGTTTGGTCATTTACTTTACTATACACAACTGCTAAGATATAGTTATTTATAAACACTGAAATTAAAATTCTGATTTATAAAATGATTATTCAACCAATTTTCTTTCAAGACATTTCTAAGATATAATCGAAAATGATTTTGGGCTTTTAAGAACATAGAAGAAGAAAACAGAATGAGAGAGATTTTTGGTGTGATTTATAGGAGTTGTACAATAAAAAAGAGGAAATAGCTAAATAATATAAAAGAACAAAATATACACTGCTTTGGATATAAATTGTCAATGGCTGAAAGAAAAGTTCCAAGCGTTTTATATGAGAAAAATCCAGGAAATCCAGGATTGCCAAGAAAAGATAAATACCTAAAGATAGATAGAAGTGAGAAATATTTGAAGGAAATAAAAAATAAATTTTAAACATTGATATCAAATAAAAAATAGCAGAAAAGTGTACGAATTAATTGTTTTTAATTTTTCAAGGCTCTGCAAAGACTGCCAATATAGTAGTGATATTATTGTGCGCAACAACGATTGAGACGTATGTTTAATATTTCTTCCATGCTTATAATAGCCTTATATTCGAAAATTGAAAACATTTACTCTGAGATTGGAGTTGAAATTATAAACTATATAACAAATTGACCGAGTGTATATAATATGAAGTAAAATGTATAAAATACCAAAAAGATCTACCAATTTGTTTTACGAATAAAATAAGAAGCTTTTTGCTTAAATTGAAGTTGAAATTGTAAGAAAATATTATTTTTTATTTGATTTATATCACATGAATTGAAGGACATATTTGATAAAGTAAAATTAAATGCATGACATGATTTGTTTATATCAAAAAAGAATTTAATAAAATAATAATTTAACAAAATGCAAATATTTTGCATTGGAAACCAAAATGTATAAAACAGATATTAAAAATACTTTTTAAAATTTCGCACATTTGACAAACAAATTTTTATATTTATATAACACATTACAAAATAAGGTTATATCGGTATTTATTGACATAGCAACGCTATTCTTCTAGTAGAGTTTATCTGCTGACGTAAAAACTAACACACAATTTTGAATAAATAAAATCCATCTCAGAATTTTAATGATATATAATCAGAAAGTAGTTAAGATGAAATAAGCATTACCATTGGCCAATGCTAAAATTCTACTAAAATCATGTGGAAAATTAATGCAATTTAAAGTGTTAAACTTTTGAAATTGTTGCTTTACAATATAAATTTCATTTTTCCTAGTTTCTAAAATATTGTTATTCATTTTTAAATAGCATAGAAAATACAATAGACTGAATAAAAAATAAAAACTTAAAGTGTTATGACAAGATTTTTTTTCAGTGAAAGTGACAGAAATGAATTTGATGGACAGCAAATCTTCTGTATATATCTATATTTTTATTCAATATAAATCAAATTTTCTATATTGTCTCAATGCAGACTTTAAGGATTAAAACGATAGAACATACATTAAGTTTAAAGACTACAAATGTACAGTAGTCTCCCATATGTAAATTACAAAAATCGTAAAAAGCATTTTTTTTTCAAACTGTAATGCGTATAAAGGATTTCTCTTGACACAGTTATCCCATTTGCATTTTAATTTGAATTGCATTAAGAAATAATAATATAAAATAAGAATAAAATGTCTCTCTTTTTCTTTTCATTAAGAAAATCTTTAAGCAAACTGTTTTTTGTTGACTACATTAGTGGATTTCAACAATAAGAGTTTTCTTTTTGTCGAATGCTCCATTTCAAAAAAAAATGTTAAAGTTTTATCTCTTTCCGGAACTAATAAGAATTTGTTACAAATTCCGAGAAGCATGCTGTGTTGTGATTTTATTTAAGAATTTTAAAATGTCTTGAAGAAAGATCGCAAAAGTATTATGCGTGGAGTTTTTCATGCAAATGTTGCTTCATTATAATATTAATTACTTCTTGATTCAATATAAATTTTCAAGAGATTTACTTGAATAATATGTAATTATTCTATGAAATTTGCATAGAATTTTACAAAAGAAATATTTTTGGTAATGTAAATGCTTAAAGCAGTCAAAGGAAGAAAATTTGCAAATTAACAAAAAAAATTTAATTTTTAATTTGCGATTTAATTTTGATGTTTAATAAAAACTACAATAAATAGTTCAAAATTTTTCCTAGTAATTTTTGAAAATATTTTTAAATATAAAGTACCAAGAAATATATGTACATATGTATATTTCTAACTGCATATTTAATTTTATAGAATTCAATCTTATATAAATGACAACAGAAAATGAAATTATAAAATCATCTGAAGAAAGTTTCTACTAAATTCTTTTCTTAGTAGATTCAATATGTATACTAATAAGTAAAGGTCTAATGTAATAAGTAATTATATTTAAATAAAATCGAATAGACCACGAATGTCTAATTCATAAAAATGTATTAAATAAAAAAAATAAGGAAAGAGTTTCTTGCTAAAAATTAATCATTATTTCACTATTGTGAAAAGACCTGGTAGATATAAAAATATTTCCTAAGCAATATTAATAAATCCTGTAATTATCTTTATTTTAAGAAACATTCAAAAATAACGTAGATCAACTAAATTAGAATTATTTTTCCAAACAAATAAGCTAAGCATTTATGCATCGGGCACTTGATAATTCTTAATTCTTGTGGTTATTACTTTAAGGTTATTACTTTTTTTCTTTTTAATATGCAATGTTAAAAAACAAAAATTTATCATAAACTTGCTAAATCAATGAAAAAAAAAAAAGCTTTCATGAGTCATTAGTTTAACCATGGAAATAGCTTTAATGTTAATACTGATATAAGACAATTTTGTTGGGGATTGTTAGTTATTAAATGTGGTACTATGTTTGAACTTTTCACACTATTATCATTTTTCTACGCAAGATCTAATTAATATATTTTTATTATATATTATCTCCTAATTTAATATGTATATGTTTTATTATAATTCTAATTTATATTCAGTAAAATTATTAAGTATTTCAAAATCTCTCGCCTTTCCAAGATCACAAAAATTTTTCAGTTTATTCAAAAAGTTCACACAATTGAAATTGATTCTGAATTTTTGCTCTTTTTGCACTCAGAAACTGTCTTAAAATATCTGTTAAGTTTAGAATTTGAAATATTTTTAAAATGAAAACTTTAACTTTAAATCTATCTTTTATTTTCTTGTCATTTGTATTGACTACTTTTTGTGTCACTCTTTAAATGATTTTAATTGAGAAAACAAAGCTGCAACTTTAAATTTTAATGCAGTAACACTAAAATAATAAGCGATTTATGCATTCTAAGACAACCAATTCTTTTATTTTTGATACTTTTCTTATTAAAGTTTACACATTATTATTTTTAGCACGTAAATATTATATATGATTGTTTTTTAAAATAACATTTATTTAAGGACACTTTTTTAAAAATTATTCTTTCCATAGATGATTTGCATTCTTCATAAAACTATTTTGTAATTAATTACCTTTCATAATTCAATAAACTGAATTGTACATATTATCCCTTGAATATTATTTAATATTTTTACATTCTATTTATTAGTAAATCGAATGAAACATTTTGTTCCCTCCTATGGATACCCACTATCAGTTTTCTTAAAGAAGTCATTTTTAACTTTAAAAAAAAGCATATTTATTACGTATGAAAATTTAAAATAGACATTTATATTTAGCATTACAAATCTATATTAAAACGACTTCAGAAAACTGTCTACTGTTGTTGTTTAATCAGAGCCTCTGTTTTTATGAACTTTGTAGTTGCTTGCTCTTACCTTACTTCTCCTTAAGAAAGTAGAATAGCATATTCTCGGAATGAATGTCAATTTAGATTTACATTTAGAGATCCGTCATACCAAATTCATTCTATATGAAAGCAATGAAGAAAAATTATTAATGATGCCTATTGCACACTTCAGGATGGTAGTACCTAGAAGGTATGAAGTGAATTGCTGGCTGTCTATTGCGGTTTCAAACTGATGATTGTACTTACCAATATACTATTAAAAAGGTTTAAAAAATATGATATAGATAGAAATAGGTAAAAAAATATATGATATAGATAGAAATTGGTATTAAAACTGAGATACTTGCACTTTAATTATTTGAGGCTTCAAATCATTGTAAATAAATGTTTTATAATGTTTCTGTATTCTCAAGTTTCAAGTAGCTTTAAACATTGCAAAAAAATTCACGACGCTCACGATGTCAAACTTTAGGTTTTTATTATGAAAAAGCATATTGTGGTTTTTAAAATAAAATCAAAAATATTATTGGAAACATTAATATTAATTTGAAAAGTAATTTTTAATATATGAAATGTTACAAATTTTTTAATTTCTTTTCATTTTAATCACAGAAAATATCTTATATTATAATAAAGGGTTATGAGCTATGATGAATTTTCATCTGAGAAATTCAAAAACTGTGTGTGTATACACATAGGTTATATTATCTTTTATAAATACTTTTGTTTCATGACACATCTTGGAAGATAAATACGTTTTCTACAGATTTATTATAAAAAATCAGGAAAGGTTTTCCAGGCAATAAGGGTCATATATTAACGAATCCTTCTAGATTTTCACTTGATAAATTCAACCCTAAACATTACAATGTGCCAAAACAAAAATTTGCACTTATGTAATGTTGTTTCCATTATATATGAATATTTATTTTCTCGTAAAAATAGACTTCTATGTATTAAGAACATTTTAATAATGTGTTTCTTCATTTGAATCTATATAGAAAATAACTTATAATTAAGGGAATTATAATTAATAACGTTTTTAAATATTTCTTTCATAAGAACTATTGCACATCCTTGATAATCTAATATTTATATATCTATATCTATATCTATCTATCTATCTATCTATCTATCTATCTATCTATCTATCTATCTATATATATATATATATATATATATATATATATATATATATATATATATATATATATATATATATATATATATATATATATATATATTCATATATATATATATTTGATGAAAATTAACATTTCATTTCATTTTATAATGTATAACTAAATGATATTTGCTTGAAATAATGCATCAAATCACAAGATTTTCTAAAGAACATTTTATTTTATTACTCTAGCATGGAATACATAAAGTGACTTGTATTAATGATCTTAATAAATAAAAAAAATATATTCACACATAAGAAATGTGATTCATTTTATCACTTTTATAAATAAGCACCGGGAATTCTTTAAAAGTTGTTAGTATTTAATTTATCAATACTGGAATATATGTACAAATTTACATATTTTGTTTATAGATGTGATGATTTTATATTGTATCTGTTTAATTTATGATTAAAAATCATCAAGTCTATACCTGAAATAATTTTATTAATAATTAGAAGGAGACAATTTCCTATATATAAATTAAATTTTAAAATAATATTTTTCTTCAGCATAAACTACCTGATATAGTAATTATATTTATAAAAATATTTGCTGTAAATTTTTTAATGGTTTTTGGGAAATTAAGAAATGATCATTCTACTTTTATAAGTGTTTTTATGTATTGTCCTGGAAAAGCATAATTTAGTGACGTATATTATTTGATTTAAACAATTATAGTTCTTCTGACTTTAGGATTAACAGGATAGCCCAATTCAGATTGACCTATATTAATTTATTCTGCTAGAAGTATTAATTGTATTTTCTGCTCAGAAATTTAAGAAATTATGTGTTTAACTTAATAAAAGAATACGAATTATTTTTAGCAACAAACACCGCTCAGGGGTTTGTTGTTTTATAATAGATTTTTTGCTTAGATTTTTCCTTATTTTTGTATCCATCAGTAATTGTAACTCTACAATTCCTTATTATTAAATCACACCCTCTGAAACGAACTACAATCTTTAATTAAAACCATAAAATCTACTTAATTATATATTGAACAGGATCCTCAATTGATATAACTGCAAAACTCCACTTGTAAATGAAACTTAATAGAAAATATTCAAGTTAGTGCATGCAAAAGAGAAAATCAAGCAGCGAAATTATTTTAAACTCTAACAATATTTCATCCTGTTACATTTCCTATTAAAATTTTTATTTATTAAAATTCTTATGTATTTGAGAGAAAATAAAAATAAAAATTATATCTTACTTCAAAGTTTTAATTTTACTTAAAAATAAGGAGCATGTTAGAAATTTAAATAAACATGTTCTTATCCATTTGAAATAAATGTTTAAATGAAGAAAAATAAATGATTAAAAAAATCATTAGCAAGTGAACAATAAATGAAAATCAACTTGAGAAAATTTAAAATATTTAATAGTTCCAGAATCTTTGGACAATTATTTTAAATAATGGTTTGAAGAGGAAAAATAAAATACGTTTTTGTAACTTTGTTTTCGTAAAAATATTTTAAAGAGATTTTAATGATTAAATAACTGTACATTTAAACAAATAAAGATATTTGATAAAAGTTTCACTTGCACATTCAGTTTTTGCATTTTTAATATTTTTCTAAAAGATGTCGTTCACTTGTTTTGATATTTTACTTCAGTGAAAAAAGAATTCAAAGTAATTTCTTTTAGAAGAAATGATTTTAGTTAGAGTAAGGTTTTAATGAACACAGAGAGGAGGAAGGTAACTCAATAAAATAGAACTTTAAGTGAGAGTTTTTACACTATTTTTCTCAAATATTATCCAATTGTAAAAGCTTTACGTGAGTTCCATTTATTTTCTTGTGCTGTTTTATCTTATATGATATAAAGGTTCAATATTTCTGATTATGCTCTTAAAGCAAAATTTTCATACTAAATCATTTATAGATTTATTTACATATTTTAGACTTTATTAAGGAAATTGTTATGGAATCAGTCCACCATTTGCTTATTCAACATTCTTTATATTAGCAAGAATTTATCTCATACATCAATAAATATTTTATTTTTAAATAAAAAGTGTTGCATTTATTATTCTTAATTAAATTTAAGAATTTAGATAATATTAATATATACATTATTAATATTTTATTATTATTAACTAAGTAATTGTTTCTGTCAAATTCTTTTTAACTAATTAATACGTTATTCACAGTGAAGAGCTTTAAATATATGAAATAGGAACAAACACAATTAAAATTTATGTTTATTGAGAATTTATTAAAAATAAATTAAAAATGAATTCTCCTTTGAAATTGATTTCAATGGAAATGCGTATTCTTTTAAATATGAAATATTTTGAAATCAAAACAAAGAGATATATATTTAATCTATTTTAATATAAATAAATCATGTAATTATTTAAGTTCCCCAATAATATTATAACTTCAGTTTAAGAGTTCGCAATAATCAAGTATTCTGATGAATTAATTAATGTGTATTAAATATTATTATATAAATGATATGTAAAAGAAATTTAATAAATATTCCTACTCTAACTGAAAACTTCTCTTACATATTTTAAATATGATGTGAAATATATAGTCAGATTTCTGAGCTTGTTAAGTTAGCAATGAATCATTACTGTTATATGAAACAATTGATGATAACTTGAAAACTTCTTTGTTTCACGAATAATTTGAGAAATAGAAAATGCAAACTAGAATTACAAAGTAGAAAAAAATTTAAAACATTATCACTAAATGTGTTAAATTGTTGTAGATATATGATTCATTTTCTTTAAAATAAATTTGGTGATAATGTAAAATTCTAAACTTAAATTTATATTACATGTTTTTATTTGTCAATCATATTGAAATATTAACCATTTGTAAAGCTGAAGCAAATATATCGAAATGTTTCATAACAAGCAGTTAGATGATTACCGAATATATTTTTAGAATATAGAGCGTATTAGTGACAATATTTAAACTATATATTATTAATTTGCAAGGATTTGCAATAAGATAATCTAATATAGCAAAATAATTTCAAATAAATAAAAATAATAAGTAATTTTTATTCACCTTTAAATATTAAATGATAAAATATAATTATTTTAAAGAGCTCTTAAGGCTTTATAAACTAATCACACAAAAATATTCAATAAAAATCTTCCTATAAATGTAGGTATAAAGTGTTACAATTTCTCGTGCCTAGAAGTCTATTAAAGTTCAGATTCAATTGAATTAAGAATGTGTATTTTACAAAATAATTTATTTGAAAATTTGTTAAAAAGAATTCATAAAATTCTTTAAACTTCACTAATATAAGTTTAAAATGTCATATAAATATACTAATTCCTTTTCTTATGACAATTAATATCATATATTCAGTTTTCACATACTATTCATCGACACAAAAATTTGTTCTTGGAAAATGTATTTAGAATTTTCTAAACCTCTAATTGGAAAATATTATCAAATAGAATTTCATTTTTTACTATAAATTATATTTTTTGTAATTTTTATAGGGTATTGGGATCAAAAAATTTATTTTCCATCACAATCACAAAATAAATAAAAAAATAAAAATTAAAAAAAATAACTTTAAAACAATTCAGGAGTTTATTTATTTTTTGGAGGTGGACTTTCTAGAACCCCTTTGGACTTTTTAATATTTATTCTCAATCGAAGGCAAAATATAATAATGCTTATTCGTAATTTAAGACAAAAGTATTGAAATCTACAAAGTATTTTAATGGACTTTGAAATAAAAAAGTACTAAGTAAGAAAGAAATCATTTATTTATATGTTGACTTGAAATAAAAACATTTACTAAGAAATAGTTTTTATTATCAGAATTTATTTACAATTTAAAAATAAATGATGAGAGCTAATGTTCTTTATTAATAATTTTAAAATCTATATAACATATCACAATACAATAAATAGTTACTATAAAATAAATATTATTATAACAATTATATTCAGAAATCCCGAATTTTTAAAAAGTGATTAAACTAAGAAAACGAAACATAAAATCTTAAATGCTAGAATATTTTGAATAGAGCTGAAACATTAGAATGTTTGCATATGTTTTAGTGATATTCAAGCTAGTTTAAGTATTTATGTAAGTCTCAACTAACTATGTAAAATGAAACTAATGCTGCTGATTTTGTATTTACACTTTGTTTCATTTTTTTATTGATTTATAAATTTAAAGTCATTAATGATAATGAAAATAGTACCAAACAAATTACATTCTTACACAATTGAATTTGATTTAAATTAAATTACTTTTCCAAACATAAACATTGCTTCTCGAACAACTGCAAGAGAATAATTTATTAATGAGACCTCATTTTTAGTTTCATGTTACATTTATTTAAATTTTAGAATTAATGCTTGCATTCAATATATATGGAGCATTTTTAAAACTTGACTAAAAATTATGGTGCGATTTTAATTTTAATTTTAGGAATAATAGTTTTAAAATTATTTTCAGTAAGGAGTAAAAATAAAAAAAAAAATAAAAATATGAATATCAAAATGAAATATATATTTTTGGATGTATCTTGAATAGTAAAAGAATAAACACAAAATAAATATTATATTAACATTCACTGTGCAAGAGAAATAATAGCAGGTGAATTTTTTCCTTTTCAAGTACCCTTGAGAAATTTGAATCATTTTTTCATTTAATACGTGGATTTGCATGTTTCATTTTCTATACAAAATGAAAATGCGAATCCACGTATATTATATACTTTATTTATGCTTTCCACGTATAAATATATTTTTCTGTTTGCTTATATATGTATATATATATATATATATATATATATATATATATATATATATATATATATATATATATATATATACATAAATATATATAAATATAAATATATATATATATATATATATATATATATATATATATATATATATATATATATATATATATATATATATATATATATATATATATATATATATATATATATATATATATATATATATATATATATATATGTATATATATATATATGTATATATATATATATATATATATATATATATATATATATATACATAAATATATATATAATATATAATATATATATATATATATATATATATATATATATATATATATATATATATATATATATATATATATATATATATATATATATATATATATATATATATATATATATATATGTGTTGGTACTTAAGTCATACTTACATATACATTTTTTTCTGTATGTTTTTTTAAATGATTCAAATTTTAAATTTCCTTTTTTATATGGGTTGTATATTCTATCAGTTTGCTATATTCCGATACTTTATTGTTTTTCTTTTAATATTTGTTTCAAATAATAAATAGTCTTCGATAATATCCATATTAATATAGATAGATAAAGGGATGAATGGATTCCTCTATCTGTGTGCATACGTTTCTAATTGCTACTCTGTATTCATATGATAATAATCACAGATAATAAAAAGGAGAGTAATTAATTTTGAGTTTATTTAAGAATAATTTAAAGTTTGTTATTCAGCAAAAATATATAAGTAATCTTTTTTACATCTTGTGATTACGAAAGACACAAAGCTTAGAAACAGCCATCGTATAGCAAAAATTTAATGTCGAAGTCATTGGAAAATACTGCCTTTTTATCAGATGTTGCCTCTTAAGGTTGCAATAATTCTTTCAAACCATTTCACTAAGAATTAAAGGTATTTAGAACAAATACCAGAAGATACGAGAGAAATAATCTTTGAAATTCAAAATATTTACTTTATCCATCTGCAAAAATGATTTTCTTGATAATTATTTTTGATAGCTGAGATAACGTTCGATATTGAGGAAGCCAGCACTAGATGTATTTTCAATCGAACAGAGGGAGTCAGATTATTGTAAGAATTGAATTGAACTACCCACGAAACTGCTAATGCGAGTTCATTTCACATCGAGATAGCAAAAAAGGTTAGAAGAATGAAGCATGACTCATTCCAGATGTGGTGGTACTGTCAAATTGTCAGTCGGTCTGTCATAGTATTGTTCCATGCATACGCTGATGCATCTATAGAATAGGTGTGCTGATCATGAAAAGCACTCTTGTTGACACATTTCAGCTGGCACAGAATGCTTTTGATGTTTTCTATTTAGCAGAAAATAAATCCATGATTGGTATCTCAGTCTAGATTCATGTTTTGCAGAAAAAATTGTGTGTAGAAAGTATAGGCGTCTTTTCTTTTTAATGATATCGCGATAGAGCCCAGTGGACTTCTAATGACATGATACTGCATCTTCCTATGAGTAGCTTTTTGGAGGAACGATAGCCATTACTTGTTTTAGTAATGATGTTCACCTTGTACAAGTCTGGGGATATCGTGATAAATCCAAATAGGTATTTTCAGCGAAGCATTATAAATGTAGCAACGAGGAATCATGGTTTTGAGTATTATCGTCATTAAATGCAATTCTCAGCTAATTCTCAATCTTGGAGGTAAGATATTTCTATTGTATTTGAATGACGAGCACTTTCCAATAACATTACTTTTACTTCAGTGGAGAAGAAATGTCTTATCAGAAGTATTATACCAGAAAATAAGAGTTATAAATAAACGCCTAACTAACTCTGCAAGGTATCCGGATGTTTCCCTAGCCATATGAATGTTTAGCGTCTGCTTTTTCATATAGTGTAAGTATACTTAAGAATTTTATTTATTAGCATTTTAAAAATGCAAGAATGGCATTTTAGTTTTAATGAACTTATTAAACATATGTGAATTTCAAAGAATCTTCCTTATTAAAATTTAAGTGCTCAAGATTTTAAAAATAGTTTTATAACTTTGCTTTGAACTAGATTCGTAAAGTTGTTTTTATTAATCCCACTTGGTTAAAAGTTATGGAATTAATTTTTTTTAATGTATATCATTAAAGGCTTAGTTTTTGATTATAAAATGAAACTAACAGTAATTCGATCGATAGATTTTCTATTACAATTTGGGATATATACTATAAAAATATAATTAGATACAAAGCTATTATAAATGACCTATTTGCATGTTTAGATGTGCATGCAATAGAAAATGTATTTAATAAAATATTTGCGAATTTGGTAGGAAGTATGAATTAAATTCTAAAATACAGTGATAAAATTTTATTTGTAACATATAAACTGTATTTTAGAAAGGGAGAGTGATGAGCGTGCCTTGAAAATATTGTTATTTATATTACCTTTATTATGATTTACAGGGTTAACAATCAAAAATATATAATTGCAACTTTATAACTTCAAACTGATTTTCACCATTGAAGCTTATAATAATTTCTGAAAAATGTTTTCCCATTAGTTTATAAAATTTATTAATGACTTTATTCATATTATCAATTTATATATTATCATATTTATTTGTATTATATTTATATTCACGCTCTTTCTTATATTCAATTATACACATTATCAAAGAATATTTTATTTGATCTTAAAAATGAAATGCACTTTTCTGATTTTTTTTATATATGTCTAAATTTGATTTTATTTTTTTAAGTATAAAAGTTGTAAAAATGAGAAACTAATTTTACACTCAGTTATAAATGCTGTAAATATTTAATTGACAAAATAGATATAATTAGCTTCATTTTCATGATTCTCAATTAGTTTGATTCCAAAATTTATTCACATAAAACATTGAAAAATTAAAGTTTATTTGTTATACCTTTGAAATTAAAGTTTTTTCTTCATTTTATGTAAGTCCACTATAATTAATACACATATAAGCATTATAGAAAAAAAGAAATGCATAATTAAATATTTTTATCACTTCTTATTTTAAAATATTCAATTAATCAAAACAACAAAAATTTGTTGATAAAGCATTTATCATTTTTCTTTCAAAACAATTCCAATGTACTTGTTTGTTCACATTCAGTTTCAATGCGCGTCATTATAATGTTCCTACGTAATCATTTACATATATGAAAAGCATTCCGAAGATATTCAATATTTACGAAGCAAAGCACGAAAAGCGAAAGTAGCATTTCAAATTTAAAGCAATTACAAAACAAAAAGGTGTATATCATTTTTAAGCTTCATATTTGCAAAGGAAATGTAATTTGTAAATTTTCCGTGAAGCATATGGGTTTCAGTATAAATTTAAGTAGGCAATGTATGCCCAAAACATATCCATATTCAAGAAAGCACCTTGTTTGCATTTATTATAAGTGGAAATTTTTTTGGAAACACAGTCTATGTAAAAGGGGTAGGTACATTTTAAAAATGATAGAAGAGAAATGAAAATAAAAAATAATAAATCTGATTTTCATCAAAAAACAAATATTTTGTTTCATTACAATGCCAGTTAATTTTTTTTATTCCAAGTATACAATTCATAGCTTAAAAATGTATCTTATATGTTTCTCAAATTGCTGTTGAATAATTCACAGATAATGTTAAAAATATTGATAAATTATGTAAGCAACAATAATTGAAGTAATACTTACATTTGTGCTGTCACCTTATTCATATTTATTTTATAAATCATACTGATTTGAGCAATTCAAAATTATTACTGAATATTTCTCATACTAATGGAATTTCCTTTTCTACAGTAGGACTACATATAAATAAGCGGGCAAAATTATAAAATTCCATAAGATATTATAGGTAGACACAATGGTATTCTTTTTAATATATATATATATATATATATATATTAATATATGTACATAAATATATATATATATATATATATATATATATATATATATATATATATATATATATATATATATATATATACATAAATATATATATATACATATATATATATATTTATAGATATATATATATATACATATATACGTAAATTTTAATAATTTGAATTTTTCAGTAAATGTTTGACAAAATGCTGAAATATTAATTAAAATATGACATCTATATATTTTAATAAATGAAAATATAGCTTAATTCTTTATTCATATAAGACTTTAAAGAAAATTTTTAAAAAGTTGGTATTTCCTGTTTAGCATTAATCACTGATTATATAAAAGAAATGAAAATTTTTTGCATCCAACAGCAAAATTATGCGACATTTGGTTTGGTAAAACCTATGGACTGGTTAATACGTAAATATTACCAAAATGTTGCCTCTAACGTTTTCAATACTTAATATACACACAGTTCATTAATGTTAATGTGATCACTATATTAATGTGACGTGGACATTAAATAACCAACCACAGAAGGAAATTTGCAGCAAAGTGTAGTTGAGTGCATATATAGGTGTATGAGAACATCGGAAACATTGCAATGATTGGCTTAATATGAAGATGAAGAGATACATGAGACGCCCAAAAGGTCATTACTACTGGCTTTTGGACCAAAAAGCTATGTTTATGAAGTTTGCCGCTATGGTAAAAATGTGTCATGCATGATAAAATGGGTCTGTTCAATATTAATGATGTGACAAATAGGGTGAAGCATGGATTATAGATGATAGGTACGAATGACGGCTGCGGAGATGTGTTCGGGTGAATAGATGTTCCAGCGTTGAGCAACAACTGATCACCTAGATGAGCAAAGGGGCTATTTGCAATGTCTCTCAAACTACTTCAACGAATGATGCTGCATCAGGGCTTCTGAAGCAGATGCCTAATTCAGGCACATGAGCTACCTGAAATTGCTTGTTGGTGACGAAAACTGGAATTTTCTGCGAGTACAGCAACAGAACGTACACTGAGTGGAATTAGATAGTGTTTTACGACGAACCACATTTTATGCTCGATCGAACAAATGGACATTGGCATATACGGCGTAAAACGTCTGAAATCTCTGTATCATTTTTCATAACAGTCAAGGCTAAAGGCAAGAGTATAATAGTTTGGAGAATATTTTTCTGGCATTCTCTGAGTTCACTCATCATTGTGAAGATAGAATGAATCAATGCAAGAATGCATCTGTCCTTGCGGACCATGTCCGCAGCTCCAAGATGGTGTTTTTCTTCACGATGATAACCTCTATCATCAGGACAGTAGGAGGAGTCATATATATGGCAGTGTACGTGTGTAGTTCGAAGAGAATCATGATGATTTTAGCGCGTTCTTCCCTGGTCAGCAAAATCACCTGACTTAAGCATATTTGAGAATATCGGCAATGATCTAAATCAGGTATTCGTGGTATGAATACTCACCCGAGTATGTACATATAGACTCAGATTTGGAGCCGGCATGCCTCAACATCCTAGGGAATGCTTTTACATACTAACGCAATTGATGCTATTGCACTCTATGAAGGGTAGTCATTTTGGCTTTAGACAAGGGATCACATTAATGTGACTCGACTATGTATATACGCATATACAGGAAGAATATATTTATATATATGCATACACACTAATGACTATAGTAATTTATATAATACTTTATAAACAAATTCTCCAAAATGATACTCATAAATATTTTATACTAGAAAAAGTAATTAAATTTCTAAGCTGTTTAGCAGAATAGATCATGAAAAAATAGTACGCAGAACAAAAGCTTTTAACAATAGCATTTAATCTGTAGTTAATAAATCAGGGAATAGATGGCATATTATAGGTGTAGTTTCTGCAGTAACCTTAACATAATAAACAGGCCGTAGATGTCCTGACTCCTAATAATAAAGAGCCAGTTGCTTATTATATTCATGCATTGCAATAGAAAACGTCTTAAAGCAAACAAAACCAAGTATTTCTTGCATCCAATTAATCAAGAGTGATTCTTTTGTTCACTCTATTCCATGGAAGTGTTCCATTGTATATTAAACAGCACTAGGAATTATTCAGAACATAATGTAATAACATTTCTGCGTCTGTGTCGGTTATTAATCACATCAATGAATTTTTTTCTATCTACAAATCAGCATTGAAAGTACCAAGGCCCTGATCACCAAACTGACAATCATTGCTATTGCAAAAACTACCTGTTTCCCTATATATTTTCTCTTACAAGAGACCCAACTTTTTGACTCATGATTCATGATATAACTATGATAAAATAAATTAAAGTTAAGAGAGAAACAAATTTTAGTGATAAAAAGAATATATATTTAACATACTATAGAATTTCATATGACTAACTTAAGCGGATTGATACAATATTCTGCAGTTATGAGATTTCGACCGATGCATGTCTTCATAATATGATACAATAAATATTCCTCATTAAATTAATATCTGCAATACATATGAAAATCTATTATTTGATTTCCCATCAAACTCAGAAAAATACTGATAAGAACTTCTTCTAAATGAGTTATACTTAAATTTTGGCCGAACAACATCATTTAAAAATAATTTTTTTAAAAAAAAATTGCTGATCATTTTTTTCTTTTTAAAATTTGTTGGAGCATTTCCGTCACATATTTTTCACAAATTTTTCAAAAACTATATACTTGCAATGCACAACACTTTATTTATGTTGTGTAAATATCGTGTCTGTAGCGCAACTCTTTCTTTGTTGTTCAAATTTAATGCCAAACATTGCAAATAAAAGAGGATTACCAAATTATATTGTCATCATATAATTATAATGATTTCAAAATTATTTTGAAGCAAACTTTTGTTGAAGTTATTGAATTAATTACTATTTTGGAGTAATAAGCTTCAAGAAATATTGAAACTTTATTGAAGTAGCTTTAATCATCATGGCATGACATATAATAAATATACTTTACCGTTGTTAAAAATTAAAAAAAGTTGCTTTTCTTTCTTAATAATTAGTTTATATGATTCAAAATCTGTAATCCTAAAGCGTTAACATATGGGTATGGATAGTCATGGAAATTTTCTACATGTTTTTGAGGCATATATTTTTTGAAAGTGAATTTTTATGAAATTAATTTCTTTTTTTATATATTTTAATAGGTTTTAAATACATAAATTGTATACATTCAAAAAAATTCATCTGAGATATATAGAGACATTTATAAAAGTGTAAATTCATATCAACAATAAAAAATGAAAAATGATTATAAAATTAAATTATCATGAAATATAATAAAATTAAAATATATAATAATGGAGTAAAAGAATAATTAATTACATTTTATGAAATTTAACTTCCATAAACATACATTATTCCATGGTGTGTCGTTACAAATATACATTTAAAATAGTTACGAATAGTGATATCGATTTTAAAGAAAAATGATATTAAACGCATTTTATTATTTTTAATTATTAAAGAAAATAAAGAAAAGAATTAAATTTTTTTGTTGGATAAATATTAATTTATCAAATAATATTATTTGCAACTATAAAAACAATTTATTTAAAGCAAAAATAAGTATTAATTTTACAATTTTGGGAAAATAATACTTTTAGATTTAATCGTAAAATTTTTAGAGAAATATCATATATATATATAAATAAATAAATAAATATATATATATATATATCATATATATATATATATAAATATATATATATATATATATATATATATATATATATATATATATATATATATATATATATATATATATAAATGTTACACTGTAAATAT
This sequence comes from Latrodectus elegans, assembly GCA_030067965.1. Taxonomy (NCBI): domain Eukaryota; kingdom Metazoa; phylum Arthropoda; class Arachnida; order Araneae; family Theridiidae; genus Latrodectus; species Latrodectus elegans. The sequence goes on along the minus strand of CM057813.1, from coordinate 38,552,317 downwards.
TTATTATATTATTCAGTGCAGTTATTCTTATATGTTACTGTTTGTGAGGGAATATTTCTAAGAAATTTACAAATATTTTTAGATACAAATATTTGTAAAGCATAACAGTTTGGTTAACATTTAGTTCTTGAGTAATAAAATGTAGTTTGAATTTTGTTTACCTTTCTAAATTCTATTTTAATATATTAAATTCATTATTATATTATTTAATGAGAAAAGCAGACATTCGTATTAATTTCATCTATATAATAATCTTTTGTATATAATTTCAAGTCTTCCAGCTTGTCAAAGTATGTAAATAAAGTTTTACGTTTTTAGACAGTTTTACAAAAGCGCGGAAAAAATCTTCACTTCTGCAGCAGTTTTTAGAAATAAAGGCATTTTACTTTATTTTGTCTCGTAATTAAATCATAGTTATTTAGCAAGCCATGAAATGGGCAAAAAAATAACAATTTGCTACTTTCAATCTCTCCTAGAAATTCATTTGATAGAATATTTCTGGCATTAAGCACTTAATCCGCAATGTTAAAGGAGATTATCATCACTAAATACTTAAAAATTTGAAGGCTCTTTAAGGTAAATAATTAAATTATTTTTAGCATGAAAATACAACTTATTCTAACAATTAGTTCACTTACAGAACCAAAAAAAAATATTTTACAGCATATGTGAAATCTTGGGCTCAGAGTTTAAAAGATACATATTCGATAAAATCTCAAAGTGAAAATGATAAACTATGTGTAAATCTGCGTGTAAAAATTTCACTAAGGTTTTTCCTTATTTTTACTAAAATATATTATGTTTATTCACTTGAAAAAATCAAAATCATTTAATTATGTAATACTGATTTGCTTAATGACTTTACAAAAAAAAATTACTTAAAGGTAAACATAATTGGACATGTCTTTATGAATTGAATGTAGAACACGTGGAAAAGAAATAAAATATTACTTCAAAAAATTTTAACAATGCTCCAAAAAAGTGCATAGTATATACCGTTAAGGTTTAGTTATAAATATAGATTAATGATTTTTTTTAATATAAGTAAATCTTGTCAGTTAATAAATATATCTAGTTTCTTCATAAGAATGTATATAATAAATAAAATATTATTTATGCAATATATATAAATGTGTGTTAAATATATATCCTATTGCATATTTATTTATGGTGAAAATGGATTTTATTAAAGCATAATTTATTTTTTATAACATGTAAAACAACTGGTCAGATGTAATTTTAAAATGTCTTTTATAACACACAGTAAAATTATCACATTACATATACTTTCTAATGTTGTAAATGAAATTTACATTACATTTTCAAATTTAATTAGAGAATATGAAATTAATCTGATTCAATAAAATTAATTCTGAAATCTCCATAATAGTGTGCTCTTTGATAATAAAGATCAGAACAGTTGTATAACAAAATTAAAACTTAATAATCAAAATAAAAAAAAATTCTGTAAATCTACGGTTAATAATAGATATAAAATAGGACGCTACAATTTTAGGAAAACATTATTTTGACAAGCATTGAGTCACTTATATATAGTCTTTAGCTGTTTAATACTTAATATTGAAATCTTGGTGACTTTTTTATATTACTTTAAGTGTCATTTTGTAGATGGAAAAAGTTTTATTGCTTTTATAGAAACTTGTCACCTTAGATAACTTACCATAAAATATCATAAATTAATCAGAGATGCTGAAAAGTACATTTCTTAAAGAGTTATTATTTATCAAATATTTGTAATTAATTATTACTTGATTGTATACAAATTGTTATATACATTATGAGATATGAATTCATTTATATTTCTGCTTTTGCTATAGAATAAAATTTAATACTATTCAATAAAATGTGAGAATTAAGAGATGTTTTTTTTTCCGCAACAAGAAAATAATAAACTTAAAATTCAAATATAATAAAAACACGTGTAAATACAAATTCGCGTACAACTCAATTGTTTTTTAATATCATTGTTTATAGAAATGAAAGTAACAAAAATGTTTTCATTTAGTTCAAAATAATATGTCATACGTGCTGTACTGATTGTAAATAAATGTATAAAATAATGTTTGAAATAAGACTACTGCAGAATATTATCAACGCACAAAATATTTAAATACAAACTGAAATTTTGGCAGTGTTCAAGAATTTCCTTTATAATATATCTTTTCAAAAGAGAAATTTCACATCGAAAGAGAATATACATTTACATTTGAATAGATAAAATAACATTTAAACTGTTTTCACAAAGATGTGATTGCATTTGAAACTGGATGAAATACATATTATGAAGTTTTGAAGTTTGAAATACTTTGAAGTGAAATGCAATAGAACATTTCATATATCTTTAAATCTTATATTTCTGGTATTTGAACTTAAAAATTCTTTCTTCACAATACCCCATTTTCTGACTCTGCTTGGAATATCAAGTAATTGCGAGAAAAAAAAAATCTATGCAATAGTTTTTACCATTCATAACTGAACTAGTACATGAAAGAAAATATAGTTAAAGCGCAGCATGCTTGGGACAACAGGTTTTGTATAAAGGTAGTCTTTTAGTATGTAGATCTTCAAATAATATTCAAATATTCACAGCAAATCATTTTTTTAAATAAATAAATCACATTTTGTTAAAAATATATGTCTGATTTAAAAAAAACCTAGAGGTACAATTAAAAAAATATTGATTAACTTTTTTGACTTTCATTTATTCTCAAACGGTTCTTATTATATTTAATACGAAACATTTAAATTTATACGCACATCAGATGAATAACTCTCAAAGGGATGCGGTCTATTCAATTATGTGATTAAAAACGCTGAAATTCAATTACGAAAGATATTGAACATTTAACTCTAACTTTAAGCTGATTTTAATGTTTTTTAAACCTAATTCTTGGGACCGCCAAGCAATAACTTAAAAATCCTATTTCTAAATAAATTGTGTTTATAAGAAAATATCTTTTATTAATCCATTTAAATATGTTAAAAGCAATTCCATAGCAAATTTAGTTCAAAAAATTTCTAATGTTATCTTAAGGATAAAAAACTTTTATTAATTGATTTTTCTTATTAAATGTTAGTTATTCTAAAAGTTAGTAAAACAGAAAACTAGATGATATAGAATTAAATTTATATTATATTTTTCTCTTTCTTTTATCTTTAGCAGATGTTTAGTAATAGACACTAAAATATGAATAAAATTATATATATATATATGACAAAATTATATATACATAAAATTATATATACATATATATATATATATATATATATATATATATATACATAAATACATACATAAATACATATATATATATATATATATATATATATATATATATATATATATATATATATATATATATATATATATATATATATATATATAAATGTTACACTGTAAACATTTATTATATTATTCAGTGCAGTTATTCTTATATGTTACTGTTTGTGAGGGAATATTTCTAAGAAATTTACAAATATTTTTAGATACAAATATTTGTAAAGCATAACAGTTTGGTTAACATTTAGTTCTTGAGTAATAAAATGTAGTTTGAATTTTGTTTACCTTTCTAAATTCTATTTTTAATATATTAAATTCATTATTATACTATTTAATGAGAAAAGCAGACATTCGTATTAATTTCATCTATATAATAATCTTTTGTATATAATTTCAAGTCTTCCAGCTTGTCAAAGTATGTAAATAAAGTTTTACGTTTTTAGACAGTTTTACAAAAGCGCGGAAAAAATCTTCACTTCTGCAGCAGTTTTTAGAAATAAAGGCATTTTACTTTATTTTGTCTCGTAATTAAATCATAGTTATTTAGCAAGCCATGAAATGGGCAAAAAAATAACAATTTGCTACTTTCAATCTCTCCTAGAAATTCATTTGATAGAATATTTCTGGCATTAAGCACTTAATCCGCAATGTTAAAGGAGATTATCATCACTAAATACTTAAAAATTTGAAGGCTCTTTAAGGTAAATTATTAAATTATTTTTAGCTTGAATATTCAACTTATTCTAAGTTTTAGTTCACTTACATAACCATAAAAAAATATTTTACAGCATATGTGAAATCTTGGGCTCAGAGTTTAAAAGATACATATTCGATAAAATCTCAAAGTGAAAATGATAAACTATGTGTAAATCTGCGTGTAAAAATTTCACTAAGGTTTTTCCTTATTTTTACTAAAATATATTATGTTTATTCACTTGAAAAAATCAAAATCATTTAATTATGTAATACTGATTTGCTTAATGACTTTACAAAAAAAAATTACTTAAAGGTAAACATAATTGGACATGTCTTTATGAATTGAATGTAGAACACGTGGAAAAGAAATAAAATATTACTTCAAAAAATTTTAACAATGCTCCAAAAAAAAGTGCATAGTATATACCGTTAAGGTTTAGTTATAAATATAGATTAATGATTTTTTTTAATATAAGTAAATCTTGTCAGTTAATAAATATATCTAGTTTCTTCATAAGAATGTATATAATAAATAAAATATTATTTATGCAATATATATAAATGTGTGTTAAATATATATCCTATTGCATATTTATTTATGGTGAAAATGGATTTTATTAAAGCATAATTTATTTTTTTATAACATGTAAAACAACTGGTCAGATGTAATTTTAAAATGTCTTTTATAACACACAGTAAAATTATCACATTACATATACTTTCTAATGTTGTAAATGAAATTTACATTACATTTTCAAATTTAATTAGAGAATATGAAATTAATCTGATTCAATAAAATTAATTCTGAAATCTCCATAATAGTGTGCTCTTTGATAATAAAGATCAGAACAGTTGTATAACAAAATTAAAACTTAATAATCAAAATAAAAAAAAATTCTTTAAATCTACGGTTAATAATAGATATAAAATAGGACGCTACAATTTTAGGAAAACATTATTTTGACAAGCATTGAGTCACTTATATATAGTCTTTAGCTGTTTAATACTTAATATTGAAATCTTGGTGACTTTTTTATATTACTTTAAGTGTCATTTTGTAGATGGAAAAAGTTTTATTGCTTTTATAGAAACTTCTCACCTTAGATAACTTACCATAAAATATCATAAATTAATCAGAGATGCTGAAAAGTACATTTCTTAAAGAGTTATTATTTATCAAATATTTGTAATTAATTATTACTTGATTGTATACAAATTGTTATATACATTATGAGATATGAATTCATTTATATTTCTGCTTTTGCTATAGAATAAAATTTAATACTATTCAATAAAATGTGAGAATTAAGAGATGTTTTTTTTCCGCAACAAGAAAATAATAAACTTAAAATTCAAATATAATAAAAACACGTGTAAATACAAATTCGCGTACAACTCAATTGTTTTTTAATATCATTGTTTATAGAAATGAAAGTAACAAAAATGTTTTCATTTAGTTCAAAATAATATGTCATACGTGCTGTACTGATTGTAAATAAATGTATAAAATAATGTTTGAAATAAGACTACTGCAGAATATTATCAACGCACAAAATATTTAAATACAAACTGAAATTTTGGCAGTGTTCAAGAATTTCCTTTATAATATATCTTTTCAAAAGAGAAATTTCACATCGAAAGAGAATATACATTTACATTTGAATAGATAAAATAACATTTAAACTGTTTTCACAAAGATGTGATTGCATTTGAAACTGGATGAAATACATATTATGAAGTTTTGAAGTTTGAAATACTTTGAAGTGAAATGCAATAGAACATTTCATATACCTTTAAATCTTATATTTCTGGTATTTGAACTTAAAAATTCTTTCTTCACAATACCCCATTTTCTGACTCTGCTTGGAATATCAAGTAATTGCGAGAAAAAAAAAATCTATGCAATAGTTTTTACCATTCATAACTGAACTAGTACATGAAAGAAAATATAGTTAAAGCGCAGCATGCTTGGGACAACAGGTTTTGTATAAAGGTAGTCTTTTAGTATGTAGATCTTCAAATAATATTCAAATATTCACAGCAAATCATTTTTTTAAATAAATAAATCACATTTTGTTAAAAATATATGTCAGATTTAAAAAAAACCTAGAGGTACAATTAAAAAAATATTGATTAACTTTTTTGACTTTCATTTATTCTCAAACGGTTCTTATTATATTTTAATACAGAAACATTTAAATTTATACGCACATCAGATGAATAACTCTCAAAGGGATGCGGTCTATTCAATTATGTGATTAAAAACGCTGAAATTTAATTACGAAAGATATTGAACATTTAACTCTAACTTTAAACTGATTTTAATGTTTTTTAAACCTAATTCTTGGGACCATAAGCAATAACTTAAAAATCCTATTTCTAAATAAATTGTGTTTATAAGAAAATATCTTTTATTAATCCATTTAAATATGTTAAAAGCAATTCCATAGCAAATTTAGTTCAAAAAATTTCTAATGTTATCTTAAGGATAAAAAACTTTTATTAATTGATTTTTCTTATTAAATGTTAGTTATTCTAAAAGTTAGTAAAACAGAAAACTAGATGATATAGAATTAAATTTATATTATATTTTTCTCTTTCTTTTATCTTTAGCAGATGTTTAGTAATAGACACTAAAATATGAATAAAATTATATATATATATATGACAAAATTATATATACATAAAATTATATATACATATATATATATATATATATATATATATATATACATACATACATGCATACATAAATACATATATATATACATATATATATATATATATATATATATATATATGTATATATATATATATATACACACATAAAGACTACTAAGAAAATTCAAAACACCGAAAATATCAAATTTTAAATTCCTCATAACCATGAAAAACATTATATATACTAATTTTTTGACATTTTATATTTAGCAATCATTTAACTATGCTCTATAAATAATTATATGAAAAAAATAACTCATATTCTTTTAAGGCAGGTTTTGTAAAAATGTATTTTAATAATGAAAAAACAATAAAAAAATTGAGAAAGGTTCACAGCAACATTTCCTCGAAATATAAATTTAAATTTAATTAATAAACAACATTTTTATAATTGATTTTGTAGGTCTATACTTGAATGCAAATCAATAAAAAAATAATTATAACATTAATTAACATTTGAAAAATTTAAGAAAATATGTTAGCAAGACCTCAAGATTAAATATCCATACATTTCTAAAAATAATTAATTTCCAAATAAAACGCAATTCTAATACTCATGAATGATTTCATTTTTAAAATGTATTAATATAAGTTTTTTTTATTCTCTTCAAACTTATATTTGATTTTAAAATATTTAATGTTACACATTCATAAACCCAGTAAAAATAAAATATTCAATTATTTATTTTCCCTTGGGAAAAAAAATTGCTTCAATTTAAATAAGTTTAATTCTCACACACATGAAATGAATACTAATTAACATTTATTACACGCATCTGAGGCACATTTAATTTTTAATTAAAACATATTCTTCTAAAAAGGAGTGTTTGCTCAAACATTTGTCCGTGATATCAAGTTTTTTATTTATATTAATGGAAAACAATTTTTAATACAAGTTTCGTAATTAAGACACTTTTAAATCAAAGGAGCTTCTCCTGCTTTATAATGAGTAATTGAAAAACGATTATTTTAAATTAAAACATGATGATATTTTACTGATCCATTAAATTCTAATTAGAAATACTTAAATGAGTATAATTGAAATCCATTAATTGGAAGAAGACATACTTAATCATTAAGTACACTTTTAATTATTCTCAATGGATAAGAGAATTGAATTTAGGAATCTAATTTTCCTCTAGTTTTGAGGTTCACACATTTGTTATTTGTTTTAGTCTAATGAAGACTTATCCTGTAACTATCAAATACGAATATTGTTTTGATTTGAGTTTCTACAATTTTTAACCTTCTGGAAGATTATATTAGTGCTTTTCAATTACTTTTAATACCTAACTTTAAATATACGTTATGTATAATATTTTGTAAAATATTTATTTATAATTTAATATATATATATGTATATATATATATATATATATATATATATATATATATATATATATATATATATATATATATATATATATATATATATATATATATATATATATATATATATATATATATATATATATATATATATATATATATACATTAGAATTTATAAATAAGTATTGTACAAAATATTAATATATAAATGTTAAATAAAAATATGCTAAAGTAAATGATATAAATGTTTCCAAAATTAATTTATAAATTTAATATACCTATAATTAATTGAGATTCTTTCCAAATATTTTATTAAAAAATTGAAATGAGGCTTGAAGAAAAAGCAATTATTGAGATTAAAAATTAATAAAAATTATGTTGTCATTATATGTTTTGAAAAACGAACATTTTATTGATCACAAAATGTAACTTTTTAAATATTTTCTGAATAAAAATGGTGTATTTTTACACTTAATCAGCAAGATTATATTAAATTAAAGATATTGGTTAAAATTATATTTAGTAGGAAATATTTATGAATTTGGGTTTTTAAATGTGTCTTTTAAAATATTTAACTTTATTGATACATGCGGAATTTTAAAAACAACGATCATTGCATAGTAAATATTATAACAGTTAAAATATTATGTATCATAATATGTAACTGAAAAAACAAATTTATTTAATTTATTGCATAATGTATGAGACATATACGTTTGCAAGAAATCTACTTGTTACAATAATTAATAACTTTAGAGCATTACAACTCGTTTGTCATAGAAATAAGATACATGAATTGCATTCTAGTGTCTCTTATTCATCAATTAATTCGTCTTAATTCGATATATGAGTAAAATGTTTTATTTCAGAATCTTGATGTTCAATAAATCTATTTGTTAACACTTCCTGGTAATTGGGTCTACACCATGATGTGTTTTACAATACATTCAAATATTTTTGAGCAAAAATTATTTTACGGTGCTTTTTCAATAAGATAAATAGTTTATCTCATTCCTAAAAATAGCTTCGTCGATGGTTCATAAATCAAGTGAACCAATGAGATGTAGCTTTGGGAAGGATTAATGTTCTTTGCTTTAGTAGAAAAGAAAATCCGTAGGCGAAATTCGAATGCCAAGAAACGAGAACAGCTGTCTCAGTTTCTCTTAGGTAAGCAACATATCTGAAATATATTCTTTTAAGTGTCATCATCAACATTTATTACTAGGCATGGTTAAGTAGCTTTGTCGTAAATAATAGCAATTTATGCTATGTCTCCTTTAGGGTTGTTTCCCCTCTTCTGTCTCTCATATTAGCCTAGATTTAAATGTTACAATTAAAAACTAGCACATTTTTTCATACATATATTTTTTGTTAAAAATTTCTGAATTTAACAATGAATTACACAATGAATGTGTTAATCATTGTTATTTTCAAACAAAGAATACTTATGAAAAGCTTTATATTTATTAATATTATAGCAATTTAATTACCTTAATATTAAAAAAATATATGAAAAGAAAAAGTTATATATATATATATATATATATATAACTTATGTATATATAACTTTTTCTTTTCATATATTTTTAATATTAA